>BLSH010275127.1:566131-577115 GCA_018402905.1 Glandirana rugosa
CTTACTAACTGTTATATCAGCATGGATGTCACACCACTTCCTCAAATTCAATCTTTCTAAAGCTGAGCTCATAATTTTTCCTACAAGCCCGTGCCCTTCCCCCTGACTTCTCCATCAAGATCAATAATACAACTATCAGTCCCCCCCTCATGCCAATGTACTAGGTGTAATCCTAGATTCTGACCTGTCCTTTCAGCCCCAAATCCAATCACTGTCCAAATCATGCAGACTTCACCTCCGAAACATCTCCAAAATACACCACTTCCTATCTGTTGCCACCACAAGGCAACTTATTCACTCCCTCATTATCTCTCACCTTGACTATTGTAACTCCCTCCTAATTGGCCTCCCTCTCTGCAAGCTATCCCCTCTTCAGTCTATCATGAATGCTGCTGCCAGACTCATCCACCTTACCAACCGTTCAGTGTCCGCCACTCCTCTCTGCCAATCCCTCCACTGGCTTCCCATTGCCCAACGAATAAAACTCAAAACTCTTACCATAACATACAAATCCATTTACAATTCAGCCCTGAACTACATCACCAATCATATCTCCAAATATCACCCAAACCGTCCTTTTATGCTCCTCCCAAGACCTTCTGCTCTCTAGCTCCCTTGTTTCCTCCTCTCATGCTCATCTCCAGGACTTTTCCACAGCCTCTCCCATCCTCTGGAACTCTCTACCCCAATCTGTCTGCCTATCTCCTACTCTGTCCACTTTTAGGCGATCCCTGAAAACTCATCTCTTCAGGGAGGCCTATCCTGCCTCCAGCTAAAAACTGAATCTTCTACTCCCGTAATGAGCTCATCCCACACAGTCCCTACCTTTTGTTTCACCAACCCCTCCCTCTTATATTGTAAGCTCACAGGAGCAGGGCCCCTCCAACCTTCTTGTTTTGAATTGTACTGTTGCTGTATTGACTGTCTTTATATTGTAAAGCGCTGCGCAAACTGTTGGCGCTATAGAAATCATGCATGATAATAATAATAGTGGCGACTTATTCTTCCAAAGCAAATACACATTTGCAAGCTGGTACTGACTAGTATTCCAATGTTTCTCTTCTCCCTCCATCACTTAGCTAATGAGACCCCAAAGTTGATAGAAAGCAGCAAGGGAGGGTCCAACAAGGATGATATGCAGGCAACTGACATCCTCCTTATCAATTGATGATGTAATTGGTCGTTAGGGGGTTGGCAGCTAGAAGGTTGTAATGGTGTACAATGAAAACCTGTGCCTTTATGTAGCTAAAAGGCAGGCTTCATCCATCCACCGGCTTGGTGGAAAATTTAATGCACTTTGCCAAGGCACCCTTGAAGAAACCTCAAGGTGCCTGGGGACCCTGTTTGAAAAAGGCTGCTCTAGATTACTGAAAGTATGGGCAACCTCTTCTTTGTGCCTTTAGGGCCTCCAAAAGCCATCCTATCTAGATAAAAGTCAGCACAGGTTCTCTTTGAGCAACAATTTCCACATATCATTTTTAAAACAATGCGTTATTTCTATAAATGAGCCTCCTCCGCTACCTAGAGACCTGGGCAGTGTTCAGTTGTCCTGTGTCAAATCGCATTACTTGGGAGATCTATCGGGACTAATGTAATGATCATTGAACTACTGTAGAGGTCATTCTGTGATCATTAGACATCATCAAGCTCCCGGAGACCTCAGTCAATGGACGGCTGATCATTAGCAAATGATTTGCTGATTATATCATAATACAAGAAATAATCGAAGGCTAAACCAACGCAGGTTCCGGGTCCACGTCTTCCAGGTGAACCAGAATGTGTGCTTAATGCGTGCCTTAATTACAGCTCAGCCATCCTTTATGACTGAACTCCTGGTCGGCTGCTAAGTGCACAGCTGAACTGTATGTGAACTGTGTTACTTGTAAAAGGATCTCTAAATAAGGTACCAGTTTTTTCTTCTGCAGAGCAATGAGCATGCTGATACGGGGAGAGAGCAGAGTGACAGAGAGATGAGCTCATCACTGTGCTGCTTCTTCTTTCACTGTCCATTCACAGGCTGGGGGAGGGACATGTCCTGTAAATGTTACTTTGCCCACGCTATAGCCGTAAGACAGATAAAACGTGTCTCTCCAGTTCTGGGGAGACGTGCATGGACATCCTCCCATATGAAGGCTTCTTGCGTGCCCTCTGGGGCATGCATCGGGCCTGCTCTGTGATCACTGTATCCTTTGGACACAGCTGATCACAGATCGTTGTACAGGACCAATCACATCAGCGCTTTACCATGTGATCAGCTGTGTCCAATCACAGCTGGTCACATGTAAATATACAGCATTCACACTGTCCCTGTGTAAGGAAAGGAGCGCCGATTACCAGCAAGTCTTACAGGACAAAGTGAGTATATTGTTTACACTGATAATCAGTGCCCTGATTATCAGTGCAGCCCCACCAGTGCAGCTTATTATTGCCCATCAGTGCAGGTTATCAGTGCCCATCAGTGCAGATTATTAGTGCCATCAGTGTAGCTTATCAGTGCCCATCAATGCAGGTTATCAGTGCCCATCAGAGTAACCTATTAGTGCCCATCAGTGCATGTTATCAGTGCAGCTTATTATTGCCCCTCAGTGCAGGTTAACAGTGCACATTAATTCAGCTTATCACTGCCCATCAGTGCAGCAAAATATGTGCCCATCAGTGCAGCTTATCAGTGCCCATCAGTGCTGCCTCATCATTGCACATTAGTGCGCATCAGTGCAGCCTATAAGTGTCCATCAGTGCCCTTTAGCGCACATGAATACAGGTTATCAGTGCTCATCAGTGCAACCTATTAGTGCCCATCAGTGCAGCTTATTAGTGCCCATCATTAAAGCTTATCAGTGCCCATCAGTACAGCTTATTAGGGCCCATCAGTGCAGCTTATCAGTGTCCATCAGTGCAGCTTATTAGTGCCCATCAGTGCAGCTTATCAGTGCCCATCAATGCAGCTTATTCGTGCCCACTAGTGCAGCTTATTACTGCCCATCAGTGCAGCTGATGAAGAAAAATGACTCATTGGCAACATTTTATAGCAGAAACTAAGAAATCATTTTTTTCATGGTTTTCAGGCTTTTTTGGTTTGTTTAGCAAAAAATAAAAAGTCAATGGTGATCAAATATCACTGTAGCCAATGGCCCCTTAGAGGTGGCTGGTAGTTGTGGTTCACCTATCTCTCTGCCCTCAATCACACAATTTTCCGTTTATCCGTAGTCACTGAACAGGCCGGTACTTTGTTTTTGTTGGTTTATTGAGGGGTTAAACTTGTATAGGGTAGGGACGACTGTGGAATGACCAGTAGATTAGGATATAGGACCATTCTATATACACTCCTTCTTCCCCCAGCACTAATACTTGCTGACCATTACTCTCCTTCTCTTCCTCCAGCACTAACACTTGTTGACCGTTACACTCCTTCACTTCTCTCCTGCACAACATTTGCTTTCTTCCTGTTAGGCCTGAAGGGAAATTTATCAGGCCTTCATGGCACTTCCTCTTCCACTACAGTTAGCACATGGTGAGGCCTGCTCAGCTGTCGGCAGGACCTCTGGACCACCCGTTGTGGGCAAGGACCCATTTGTGAAGCCACAGGCCTTCATTTGTGTAGCTAAGTATGTTGGGGCTAGCTGGGCACTGGATGAACTACTACTCCCAACCCATCCATCTTGCAGGCCCCTCCAGCCTTCCTCACTGTCCAGTGACACTTCTTCTCCTGACTGGCTCCTCTGACCTCTACAAACTGTCCACTCTCTTCTCTCAGTCTGCTCCAGCCTTCTCGTCCAGCTGCCAGGGGCTGCCACTCACTGACACCTTTAAAGAGTCCTTTATGTAGCCTCTCTGCTCTTCTCCTGCTCCCTTGTGCCATTCCAGGAACCAACTCCTCTTCTTGGCAACACCCCAAGCCACCAGGCCTCAAGGTAACCCCCCCAGACTTTGCCTCTCCTGCAAAAATCCACTTCAAAAAAGCACCTATTACTATGGGGGTGCTACATCACCAAAAGAAAACTCTATCTGTCTCAAAAAAATTATAAAAATGTAATTTGGGTACAGTGCTGTATGACCGCGCAATTGTAATTTAAAATGTGATAGCGCTGAAAGCTGATAATTGGCCTGGGCAGGAAGGGGGTGCCCAATATTGAGGTGGTTAAATGATACCTAAAAGTGAAACATTTTTAGTTTTGGATAGAGTGGAGAGGGATTAGATCCCCTGTCTCGTTCTTATTTTTGCAGGAACAGAGGATCCATGACTTTCCTACTGATAGAACGGCGATCTGCCTTGTTTATATAGGCAGATCTCCATTCTGGCTCTCTGCCTAAAGATCGGTGGATGTGGGGGGTTATCAAAGGGTTAAATGTGCTCCTAGGGAGTGCTTACTAACTGTGGGGGAGGTGCTTTAACTGTGGGAAGACAGAGATTGGTGTTCCTGCTTAGCAGAAACACAGGGTCTCTATCTTACTACAAACAGAATGGCGATCTACCTTGTTTACATAGGCAGACCGCCGTTATGCCTCCCTCAGAAAGGATTGGCGGGTCCTGGCGGACATCGGGTCTGCCGGACCCTCTGATTGGCTCCCTCTGTGCCCAATCACAGTGGGAGTGGGTCGCTGGTGGCGCATGCGCGCGTCCTAGACCCGAGAGTACAAGATCGCTTTACCTGTATGTGATTTTGCACAGGCAAGCCGGATTGCAGCATGGTACTGCGGCAAATGTTTTGCATTTGCGATCTGCGTTTGGGGTGTTGTTATAAATTTATTGACACCCGCAGAAAAAAAATTTATTGATCTCAGCTCCCAAGACATGACCCTTAAGCCAGCCATAGATGGTTCGAATCTCGGCCAGGTCAGTAGGGACCGGCCAAGATTTGATGCATCTATGGGCAGGCTGATTGTACCCAAGCTGATCCATCAATTGGATTTTTTACGTGCGCTTGCCACCGGCGGCTATTGCTTCTAGCAGTAATCTTTGTGTTCTGGCATTGTGGGGAAAGATGCCCCCCCCCCTGCCAGCAGAACACAAAAGCAAAGCCCGTGTTGGTGAGAGAATCAAGCGATTTTTCTTTATCCGCTATAGGCTGCTGAAGGCTCCTTTCACACCAATGCATTTTTTAATGTTTTTTTCAGAAATGCAGGACATTCTTTTTAACATGGGTTCCTATAGAACACATTCACATCAATGCATTTTTGTGTCTCTGCAGTTTTGGAAAGGGTCAGGGATTTTTTTAAGCGCAAAACTGTGCTTTTTTGCATTTTTTTGGTTCAATAGACTTCAATGGAGAAGCTGCAGAAAAGCATGTACTATGTTTTTACCACGTTTTGCATTTTTAAATCTGCCCAACAGCAAATTTTCAAAAAAAACCCCCTAAAAAATGCAAAAAGCAAATTGCAGCAAAATCGTGGTAAAAAAAACCGGAAAGCACAGCAAAAAGCACTGCAGAATCGCTCAACAGCAACATGCATAGATGTCAGTCGAGCCTTGGGGCTGGTTCACACCAGATGCAGTCCAGTGGGTTTCTATTTGGCATCAAAAAGGCATGGACAGTGTTTAAGATGGATTCCAATGGCCCTAGTTCATTAAAGTGCAGTCAATAAAAGTAGAACATGTTGCATTTTTTGTGTATGGAACGCATCTGAAAAGGGGCAAAATGCATCAAAAATGCAGCAGAACGCACACGACTAAGATGAAGGAAAAAAAAAAGAGGGGGGAAAACGCACTGAAATGCTTAAAAAATGAATCGCAATGCATCAACAACGCACATGCAGAAATGCATCCGGAATGCTGAAATTATGGTGTCAGCCAGCCCTTAGACCAGAAACCATGTAACATAAAGTAGACCCCTCTGTTATGCCCAGGCCATCTCCCAGGACTGGTGATTAGGCATCTATTATCCATAGACTGAGTATGGAGGAAACGTGCCGTTTTTGTCGCCTCACCAGATTACTGAAATATCACTATTTGTAGCTGGCAGAGTACAGATTGTCGCTCCTGCCAGCAATGTTCTGAAGTCTTTCTGTTCCACGCTTTTACCTGCTCCATTTACCACCAAAGCCATGTGTACAGATGACAAAGACAAAACAGCGTACGGCTGCCGCGTTTTGGCACAGCTTCTGCCCAGCCATCAGTGCTTTATACACCATTTTATTCCCTAGGCAGGATCTTGTGTTCAGTGTATTCATTGTAAATGGTTTAAATACAGAAAATTAGGCTTTTTTGGTAAATTTATATTTTTTGTAATGTAAAAATTAATTATTGAGAATAAAAATGATATATTGTTACAATGCATGTAAACCCTAGCAATGAAATTCCCTTATTTGCACCCTTTAATTCTGTTAAATATACCAGTGGTCTCCAAACTGCGGCCCGGGAGGTCAGCCTTTGCTTGTCTTTATCCGGGCCTTGGGGCACTTTTCCTGACACTGATATAAGACACTATTCCTTCTACTGACACCAACAATGGGGCATAGTTCCTGGTGGTGATATCAACAATGGGGCACTATTTCACCCATTGACAGCAACGATGGGGAACTATTCCTCAAACTGACACTAACAATGGGGATCTATTCTGCCCACTGCCACCATCAATGGGGCACTATTCCACCCACTGATACTAATGAAAGGGCACTATTCCTCCCACTGATACTGATAGGGCACTATTCCTCCCACTGATATCAATGATGGGCACTATTCCTCCCACTGATATCAATGATGTGGCACTATTCCTCCCACTGACACCAGTGATGGGGCACTATTCCTCCCACTGATACTAATGAAAGGGCACTATTCATCCGACTGATATCAATGATGGGGAACTATTCCTCCTACTGATACCAATGATAGGGCACTATTCATCCGACTGATATCAATGATGGGGAACTATTCCTCCCACTGACACCAGTGATGGGGCACTATTCCTCCCACTGATACCAATGATAGGGCACTATTCCTCCCACTGACACCAATGATGTGGCACTATTCCTCCCATGACACCAGTGATGGGGCACTATTCCTCCCACTGATACCAATGATATGGCACTATTCATCCAACTGATATCAATGATGGGGAACTATTCCTCCCACTGATACCAATGATGGGGAACTATTCCTCCCACTGACACCAGTGATGGGGCACTATTCCTCCCACTGATACCAATGATGGGGAACTATTCCTCCCACTGACACCAGTGATGAGGCTATGTTCCTTCCACTGATACCAATCACGGGGCACTATTTTTCCTACGGATACCAATCATGGCACACTATCTCACCCCCCAACTAATACCAATGACGGGGCTCTATTCTTACCCTTAATACCAAAGATGCATTGTTTACTCCCACTGACACCAGGACAATTTCTACTATCATTGGCCATAGTCCAGCCCCCCTAAAGTCCGAGAGACAGTAAACTGGCCCTTTGTTTAGAAGGCTTGGAGACCCCTGCAATATACCATTGAACAGGTTTATATATATATATATATATATATATATATATATATATGTGTGTGTGTGTTTGGTAAGTGCAAACAAATACCTGTTGATCCTGTCAGAAATCCTATGAGCTGATTTCTTCCTGTGCTGTGTGTGTCTAGTTTTCTCTGTGGACTATAGAGCACCTTTTCCCTATGTAATAAGGGGTAGGTGGAAAAAAGAAGGGGGGGGGTCCTGTCTCCCTAACTAACTCCCTGTCCCAGAGTGACAATACTGTTCTATAGATACAGTACAATGCATAACCCAGGAAAAAGAAATATGTATCTGGCAGAAGTACCAGGTAAAAAAAAGAGAAGGATAACCTTAAAAAAGAAAATGAATACAGCTACAACATCTAAGGGCTGGTAAGTTGCAATATACTGTATAACACTGTTGTTCCTGGGTTTACGTACACTTTAGTCAATGATGGAGGTCCCACTGGAGACCACCATTCCATCTGCTCGCTTGAGCCATTAAATAAACTCAGGAAAGTTTCTGATTAATAGGGACTCCCCTAATGGGTTCTCCAAAACACACTGGCAACATTTGTACTGTTCTAGTGCTCTGGTGTTCTGTCAGAAGTCAGGCTTTTCACCCAGCAGCATGAGAGATGGAGAGAGAGAGAGAAAGCTCCCATATATAAATGCCTGTGTAGAGCTGGAACTAATAATGAGGTCTGGCTAAGATGTGGACTTTGGGATGAAGACTTTATCCCATTCAAAACTCTACAAAGTATCTGTATAAGTATGAGTAAATAGATATCTAATATGTCAAGTTTTAAAATTGCACACACTCGTGGAATGGCGCCGAACTTTGGTACTTAGAAATCTCCATAGGCGATGCTTTAAACATTTTTACAGGTTACCAGTTTAGAATTACAGAGGAGATCTTGGGCTAGAATTATTGCTCTCACTCTAACGCACGCTGCAATACCTCACATGTGTGATTTGAATGCCGTTTACATATGCGGGAACGACTTATGTACGCGTTTGCTTCTGTGCGCGAGCTCGCGGGGACAGAGGCGCTTTACATTTTTTGATTTTTTTTATTCCTTATTTTACTTTTTTTTTTTTTTTTTTTTACACTTTCTCTTTACATTTTTTTTTATCACTTTTATTCTTATTACAAGGAATGTACAAGGAATGCAAATATCCCTTGTAATAGGAATAGTGCATGACAGATCCTCTTTATGGAGAGATGCGGGGTCTATAAGACCCCACATCTCTCCTTCAGGCTGGAAAGCATCAGATCAAAAAAAAAATAATAAAATAACGATTTGCTGCTTTCTAGCCAGGTACCTGGCTTTGTTTATTTCTGCCGGCCCGGACGTGACGTCATAACGTGCACCCGGGCCTCCGAGAGCTATAGAGATGACCAGGGACCATCTGTCCCTCGAAAATCTCTGGTACTTCATTCCAGCGGCAGCTGATTGCTTCTCCCGTTCACCAATCACTCAGGTGAGTCGGGAGAAACACCGAAGGGTGACGGGGGGTCCCTCCCACTGCCTGTAAGAACGATCAAGTGGCTGAACTGCTGCTATGATCGTTCTTACGGTGACGGGAATCGTCCTCTGAAAAAATAATATCTCAATGATGTCTGCAGCTTCCGGCATCATTGAAACAGTACCACTGAAAGCCAGTGATGTAAATTGACGGCGTCCTGGTGCGAAGTGTCCATACTAGACCTAAGGGTCTGCTATGGATTTTGGTGGGGGTTGCCAAGCATTTTTCTTTTACATTTTGGCGTAGAGTTCCCTTTAAAATCCATACCAGATCCGAAGGACCTGTTATAGATTGGGGGGGACCAAAAGCTGTTTTTTTTTTTTTTTTTTTAATGCTATTCTTTGTAAACAATGCTAAAAATGTAAAATGAATTCCGAAATTTCCAAAAAGAATTTGTCCATTGACTCAATATTGGACCAATTCTTTTTCGCAACTTCAGAATTCTGTTTAAATGCTTAAATATTTTGAAATCAGAATAGCTGGTTGTTAAGGAGTGGGCGGCCGCTGGTGTCCTTAACAACCACGACTCATCTGCTGTCAGCGGGGTTCCTGGTCTAAATAGATAGCTAGATAGATAGATTTAATTGGTTAATTGATCTATTAAGCTGTTTAAAGAATTATTAATAACATTTGGATAGGTAGAAAGATTAGATCAATAGATAGATAGATAGATAGATAGATAGATAGATAGATAGATAGATAGATAGATAGATTTAATTGGTTCATCAATTATTAATCTATTTTAATCAATTTAAAGAATTATTGATAACATTTGGATAGATAGAAAGATTAGATCGATAGATAAATCGACCGATAGATAGATAGATAGATAGATAGATAGATAGATAGATAGATAGATGCATTTAATCTGATAATTGATCTATTAATCGATTTATGGAATTATTGATAACATTTGGATAGATAGAAAGATTAGATCAATATTTAGATGGATAGATGTATTTAATTGGTTAAACAATTATTAATCTATTAATCGATTTATAGAATTATTGATAACATTTAGATAGATAGATAGATAGATAGATAGATAGATAGATAGATAGATAGATAGATAGATGATGGATGGATGGATGGATGGATGGATGGATAGATAGATAGATAGATAGATAGATAGATAGATAGATAGATAGATAGATAGATAGATAGATAGATAGATAGATAGATGTATTTAATACGTTAATTGATCTATTAATCGATTTATAGAATTATTGATAACATTTGGATAGATCGAAAGATTAGATAGATAGATAGATAGATTTAATTTATTAACTTATCTATTATTCAATTTATAGAATGATTGACAACATTTGGATAGAGAGATAGATAGATAGATAGATAGATAGATAGATAGATAGATAGATAGATAGAGAGAGAGAGAGAGATAGATAGATAGATAGATAGAGAGAGAGAGAGAGATAGATAGATAGATAGATAGATAGATAGATAGATAGATAGATAGATAGATAGATAGATAGATAGATAGATAGATAGATGACTCCCCCATGCACTATTGCAGGCAATACCCGAATACATAGGTATTAATCCGGCACTCCTGGACGCTCTCTTACCCTCCTGTAGAAGGCCACACTCTCCTCTCCATACTTTGCCCCCATTGTCCTCACACCCGGTGTTCATGTTTCCAATGGCGGGTCGGAGAGGGCAGGAAAGATTTAACAGTAAATCAATTATCTGTGAAGAAACATAAGAAGAGTAGCGCTCTGGTTTGGGCGTCTGGCAGGCTCCCATCTCTCTCCGCGGTGTTCCAGCTCATCCTCTCTATCAGCTGTCTAAACATTATCCCGCATGGTCTAACAACAACAGCTGGGAGCCCCGTACAACACAAACATTTCCATATCGACTACAAGTCATTCCTACTTGTAAATCAATAATTCCTTTCTGTTTCTAACTTTTTTGCGGGGGTGGGGAATGAAAAAGTGAAACAAATCTCAAATTCACAAATGGTACCCCAGTGGCAGAACAAGTCTCCTAAAGGATTCACAACCCCCCC
>BLSH010275127.1:603056-630364 GCA_018402905.1 Glandirana rugosa
TTATACTTTTTTGACACAGTTTGAAGATGATTTTAGAACAGTTCTATGGCCTCTAATGTTAATTAATACTTTTCAGACCCATTTTGAAGATGATTTCCATTTTTGCATTTTTTATGTTTTTATTTTTTTAAAAATATTTAAAGTTATTTCCCTGTCCCCATTTCTTTGTAGGTCACTTGTCCCACCCTTACCCACATTTCCTTCCTTTTGCAGACCTCTAGGACCTTCCAGGACTATTTTACAGCACTTTTTGTACCTAAAAGTCCGGGTCTCCATTGATTTCAATGGGGTTCGGGGTCCGGGACAAAGTTCGGGTTCTGTCCGGACCCGAACCCGGACTTTGACCCGAAGTTCGGCCGAACCAGCAGAACCCGGACTTCTAGAAGTTCGCTCAACTCTAATCATGATGAACGTTCCTCGCCAATTTTCAAAATAAACAAAAAAGTTGATATTCTGGACCGTCTGCTCATGCCACACTCCTGCAGGGAAAGACAGCTCTCCAGATCTAGAGCTGCCATTAGATTTATATACAAGAGGTCAGGGATGTGATGACATCATTGACCAAATATGGATATGGGCAGATTTGGTCTATAGCACTGACCATATTTGTCACCACCAGCCCTGCTTACATGATTGGAGATTCCTGACCATGTAAGTAAATGGGGCTGGTGATATCACCGCTTGTGAGGGACCCAGAGGTGCCTGCACCCACCAGTGTCCTTAACATCCGTTGACAGTGGGAAGCTGGTATTTATAAAATCAGTAGTGATATAGCTATTACACACAATGTTTGGCTCCCACCAATCACCCAATTATACAGATATACCTAATAAAGTGTCTGGTGAGTGTATGTTGGGCTTTGGATATGCTTTATTAGGTGTCAGTTTGCAGTTTAGGGTAGACTTTGCGGTTCATTTCATTCCGAATTATAATTTGGATGAATTTTCGTTTTTTGGAAATTCGGATGTATCCAAATTTCCAAATTACAATAGTACTGAATTTAAATTAATCTGAAATAACAGAAAAATTGAATTTGAATAATTTTCGAATACATTTCAAATGCAAATAGTTTTCCAATTTCTAAGGAGAATGAACAGTTCAAATTCGAAAACGATTCAAATTTGAAAACTATTCGAAAACTTTTCGAATCGATTTGAAAAGGAATAAACGAAACGTATTCTGAAAACGAATTGATGAAACAAATCTAACTAAACAAATTTAGGTAAATAACGAATTGAAATGAAACTGAGCAAATTTTTTTCACTCTGCACATGTCTAGTTTAGGGCAATGAGTGTTTTCTGCTTGTTTTAACCACTTCAATACCAGGCACTTACCCCCTTTCCAGCCCAGACCAATTTTCAGCTTTCAGCGCTGTCATATTTTGGATGACAATTGCGCGGTTGGGCGACGTTGTACCCAAACAAAATTTTTATAATTTTTTCCCCACAAATAGAGCTTTCTTTTGGTGGTATTTGATCACCTCTGGGATTTTTATTGTTTGCGCTACAAATAAAAAAGCCCAAAATGTTGAAAAAAAAAGTTTTTCTTTGTTTCTGTCACAAAACTTTGTAAATAAGTATGTTTTCTCCTTTACTGATGGGCACTGAAGAGGCTACACTGACAGGCACTGATGAGGCAGTACTGATTGGTACTGATGAGGCGGTACTGATGAGGTGGCACTGATGGGCACTGATGAGGCACATATATGCAGCACTGATAGGTGGCACTTATAAGCAGCACTGATGGGCACTGATGGGCACTCATAGGCAGCACTGATAGGCACTCATAGGCAGCACTGATGGGCACTGATGGACACTCATAGGTGGCACTGATAGGTGGCACTGGGCACTGATGGGCTCTGATAAGTGGCACTGATAGGTGGCACTGGTGGGCACTGATAAGTGGCACTGGTGGGCAGCAATGATAGATGGCGCTTTTTTGGAGGCATTCCCTGGTGGTCCTGGGTGGCATCCAAGATAGGCCCTGAGTGTCATCCCTGTTGGGCACTGTGCCCCTTACCTGGTGGTCTAGGGTGGGCTCCCTGATGGTCAGGATGGGCTTCCATGGTGGTCTCCCTGGTGGTCCCTGGGCAGGCTCCCTGGTGGTCTGAGTGGCAATCCTGGGGGGGGGGCTGCTCTGATAAACATTCAGCAAAGACCCCCCCCCAATCAGGAGAGGTGCTTATCGGCTCTCCTGTACTCACGTCTGCCAATGCGAGTAGAGGAAAAGCCGATACACGGCTCTTCCTGTTTACACTGTGACCACCCTTGATTGGTCATGGCTGATCACGTGGTAAAGAGCTTCTGACTGACACACCGCACCACCGATCTCCGCGATGCAGGCGCGCGATTGCGGGTTATCCTGAATCACGTCATATGATGTATGGTCAGGATAACTGAACCACCGCCGGTCCATCCTATCAGCATGCCCCTTGCCAGGGCTTTTTTTTCTCAAACAATAGGTGCAGGTATTCCCCCTTTCTGAGTCACCCCTTGTCTCTGACCCTTACCCACCTCCATGCGATGTCCCTTGGTTCCACCCCCCTACCCAACTCCCAGTATTGCCCCTTTTAGAGAATACAAAACCAAGTATCATGTTGTGCTTTTAGGTAGAAAATGTGTTAATTATAACAAGAAATGCAGTAAAAAAGATTCCCTGCAATCAGCAGCAATAGACCCCTCTCTCAACAATAGATCTCTCCTAGCAACACACAACCTCCTCAGCAATAGATCAACCACCAGGAACAGTAGAGCACATAGATCACTCACTAACAATAATAGACCTTCCCAACAACAATAGACCCCCAGCAACAATAGATCCCCTCCATCGATAATAGATCCCCCAGCAGCCAGCATCAAAAGACCCACCAGCACACCTCAGAACCCCTTATCATAACATATTTTCATTACCGGAGGTGCTGGAACTGCGTTCCCGGTGAAAAAAGCCCTGCCCTTGCACTACAACACACCTGATTGGCACAGTGTGCTTCTTCTCCTTCCCCCTCCCCCCCCCCCAGTGCTGCACAGTAGACTACAAAAGGCCAATACCAAGTCAAAGTCATGGTACTTACACTGGTTACTGCTTTATAAAATGAACATAATGCTTTATTAATGAGTTCATATATTTGACACCTGCCTTTATCTCAGCTTTAGGACCATATTAGTCCTTTGTAAATTTTTGCTTAGGGCAGGAGCTGAGGTCTCGTAATATGAACGCCGATAGGAATTCTAAACCATCACCGGCAAAGCACAGCTCCTCATCCACTCTGCGCCTAACCCATCCATTGCTAGGCAGACGATTCTCTGCAGAATCCATGAAAATCTATCACACTTGCTGCATCTCCCACTTGGGAAACCCGTTCTCCATATCGAATGTGGCCTGCTGATCCTAAGGAGATGGATTAGCTTACTAGACCTTTGAAAAACCATCAGCGCTCCACGGCGGGGCCGAGGGCTTAAATCTCTCCGGCCATTTGTTTCAAGGTGCATACAAAGATAAATTCCCCCAGAGCAGGAGTCAAGGATGCTATATGGATTTGCCCGATGGCTCGTGAATACCAAGCCTATTTCAACCTGCTCTCCTATTGCAGTGAAATAAAAATCATTTATATCGGTGCGTGGCATGGCGCGCGCAGTGGAATTTACAGGTGCAATGAAGCACTGCCCCCCGAAAAGAGTTTTTCTAGCGCTCGATTCCAAAGATGATGAACAATGTCAGCCGGCCGGTCTAATGTTCCCAGTCACATCACACGGCAATCCACCCGTAGACCGTAATCATTTTGTACATACTGTACCGTAACGTCACAGTCTGCGACTAGGCTTAAAAACGCTCAATAAAAGCCTTTCCTTCATAATACATAAACGATACTCTTAATATTTTATGGGGTGTATTTTATCTACAGACTTTAGATATCATACAGTTGAGCTATTAAGAACTTTATATCTAAAAAGATACGGCTTGCTTCTTAAAGGGAAGCTTGTGTATTTTTGGTGAGCACACGCGTTGAGGGTTTTTTGTAACATTTAATTGAAGGCAATTTTATTTCTGTCCCTCATATTCCTCCTTGCGATTCTCTGGTTCCCAAAGAGTTGGTGTTCAAAGCTTAAGGAGACCCTATTGCCAGATCATTCATTTCAATAACAATCTTCCCCATAAGATTTGCATTTAACATTGTAAAGGCCATCCTAGGGTAGACCTCCAAAAGCCATTAGACTGCTGCTGGGCACCCCTATTTTGGACTGTCATCATCCCCGGCATCCTCACAGCTGGCACTTTAGGTACACTTTATTGTCAAAGGTATTGGAACGCCTGCCTTTACATGCACATGAACTTCAAGGTTGGGTTCACACTGTTGTGCGGAGCGTCTCTCAGCAGGGGGTCCAGTGTGTCCCTGTTCTCCATTTCAGTAGAGAATCAGGTCCAAATTGTTGCCTGAATTCAGACCTGAAACATAGCCAAAGACACACAGGACCCTTCTGCTGTGCGCTCTGTGGCCATCCCAGGGATGTATGAACCGGTGTTATGCTAATATAGCCAATTCATCAAAATCTCCAATTACCTCACTTCCGGTTACTGTAATCCGTAATTGGAGATTTAGACGACTTTCCGTTTTCACACAACACTGGGAACCATAAACACTCCTGTACTTGAAGACTTAGCAGTTTTTACATATCAGCGGGGAACGAGGAAAAAGTTTTCACTGCCGTGTAGGCGGCCATTTTGTTGGTTAGTATCGGAGTGGACTAAGAATATGCGCTCATAATACAGTGTACCTGAGTGTTTATGGTTCCCGGTGTGGTGTCAAAATGACAAGTCGTCAAAATCTCCAATTATGGACGGTTTACAGTATTCAGAAGTGACGTAATTGGAGATCTTGATGAATTGGCTATATTGACATAACACCGGCTCCATTGAGAGCTGGTCACAGTCTCCTGTCATGTGAATTGGATGCAGAGAAACGCACATCAAGTTCACAATAGTGTGAACCCAGCCTAAAAAAAAAAAACTGTAGCTGCTGACTTTTAATAAACACACACTCACCTGTCCCATGATCCAGCAGTGCACTCACCCCAGCCGTTTTCACCATAAGTCCTCCCTCTGTGCTGCAGGCATCTCTGCTATGGACACCCGGCTGTGACAGCTTGCGGCTTCACAGCCGGGTGACCACTGCGCATGTGCGAGCGGCATTGTGCTCTGTGACTGGTCCTGAATTCTTCTAGGACCTATCATGTGTGTCCCAGAAGACTTCGAGAGTGAGGGGGAAAGAGAACGTTCGCTTCCGATCGCCTAAGGTAATCGCCAAAATCGGGTACCCTTAAAGCGGAACTTCCACTTTTGGGTGGAACTCCGCTTTAACGGCATCCCAGTCTTAGTCCAAATTTTTTGGTGGAGGGGAGATTATGGTGTGGGGTTGTTTTTCAGGGGTTGGGCATTGACCCCTTAGTTCCAGTGTAGGGAACTCTTAAAGAGGAAGTAAACCCTGATGGGTTTTACTTCTGCTTTGTTTCTCCTGATTACCCTGCAATAGAAAAGCATAATAGACTAGTATGCATCGCATTCTATTATGTGACACTTACCTGCAATGGAAACCCGCGATGTCCCTGCTCCAGGAAGTGTCCATCTTCGCCCCTCTTCCTTCCGGGGGCCGCGGACTCCGGCTCTGCGATTTGCCAAAGCCGCGTGATGTCACTCCAATGCATGTGCGCGGGAGCCGCCAATCGCGGCACGCTGTCAGTGAAGAAACGGCACAGAGGCCGTTTCTTCACTGCACATGTGCCCAATGACGTGGGCACATGCAAGTACACTGCATATCTCCTGAACCATGCAGGTTTGGGAGATATGCAGGGAACCTACAGGTAAGCCTTATTATAGGCTTACCTGTAGGTTAAAGTGGTTGTCAAGACTTGACAACCACTTTAAGAAATCAGCATACCAAGACATTTTGGACAATTTCATGCTCCCAGCTTTGTGGGAACAGTTTGGGGATGTCCCCTTCCTGATCGGACATGACTGCGCACCAATGCACACAGCAAGGTCCATGAAGGCATGGATGAGCAAGACTGGGGTGGAGGAACTTGACTGGCCTGCTCAGAGTCCTTACCTAACCCAATAGAACACATTTGGGATAAATTAAAGCGGAAACTGCGAGCCAGGCCTTTTCGTCCAACATCAGTGCCTGACTTCACAAATGCGCTTCTGGAAGAATGGTCAAACATTCCCATAGGCACACTTCTAAACCTTGTGGAAAGCCTTCCCAGAAGAGCGTAAGCTGTTATAGCTGCAAAGGGTGGGCCAACTCAATATTGAACCCTACGGACTAAGACTGGGATACCATTAAAGTTCATGTGCGTGTAAAGATAGGTGTCACAATACTTTTGACAATATAGTGTATAACTAAAAGCTATTTTTTTTAGTTTTGGATAGACCAGAGGTGGATTATAATGCTTGTCAATTTTTATTGCTGTCTGTGCCCCCATTAAGGAGATTCACCCTCTCTGTTTGTCTTGTTTACCATTTTCATTGAAAGTGAAAGTTAAGGCCCGTACACACGGTATGATTATCAGCCAACAACGGTCGTCCAAGAGCCTGTTAGCTGAAAATCCGATCGTGTGTACGCATGATTCTACAGCCGATTTCCAACCGTCCACGAGACTAGAAAACTTTTGTTGGCCAACAAGGCGTTGGCCAATTGTTGGCTCGTGTGTACAGAAGTTGGCCAACAAAAAGTTGGAAGTGCAAACACGCATGCTCGGAATCCAGGAAGTGTTCGGTCGTGTAAACCTGTGTTCCTAATTCACAAATCACATTCACCTGAACTTCCTTGTTATACGTTATATGCTCCTAACACGTCAGTACGTTAAGCTTTGTTGACTATCGTCAGTACGCAAAACACAACCGCCAACAGCCAATTTGGACAAAAGTTGAATGTTCAGTTGGCCAACAATCTGCGTGTGTGTATGAGGCTTTAAAGAAAATCCCAAATTTTGGGTTGTCGCCAGAAAAGTGATAGAGGGGAAATCTTCCAACGGGGACATTAGTTCTGGTGACCTGGAATTCTCTTAATTTGCAGGGATTTCCTTTCACTTCGTGTTTGGCTATGGGGCAGGAAATTAAGGTAAATCTCTGCAATGGGACACAGATGGTGAAATAAATCTGACAGGGGTTATAACCCTCCCTTGCTCTATCCAAAATGAAAAAAAAAAGTTTTGCCTATAGTTCTACCTCTCATTCTATAGAAGGTCTCGGGGAGCCCTTAATAAAACCAATTCTTCAAGGGTCAATGGGAAAAATGCCTCTTACATTGGTAGCCAGTTGGAAGAATGCAATGCACCCTTGCAATGGTGGTCAGAATGATACCCTAAGGCCCCTTTCACATGGACGGTGTCTGATTAGATTAACAGGAGATCTGTCCACTAATCCCCTGCTGATCAGAGTAGAGCGGGCGGATGAGAGGTCCTTGTCCACTCAGTTTATGCAGAACGGACACAGACCCAGCCCTTTCTGCTCTATGGGCAGCCAGGTGTAAAATGATTCCACTGTCAGTTTACACCCAACTGGCCTCCAATCTGATCTGCCTAGATGAAATGGGAGGGATCCCCTTCCATTTTTTTTTTTTAGTGTACTGGACCAGATTGGAGGTAGGACACACGTCCATTTCCACCTACTGGTCCATAGGGGTGAATAGAAGATCTGATCAGGTCCACTTAAAAAAACTGACAGATGGACCTGATCGGACCCTTTATGTGAAAGGGGCATTACAGACAACTAAAAAGATAATTGGTGTCATGCTGACGGCTTTGGTGTTGGCCCTGGAACTATGAAATGGGACGTTGATCAGCCGCAGCTCCAGGTACCCCTAGCAACCTCTGGAGAAACCCTGGGGCTCCACAGAAGCCTGGTTGAGAATGCCTGCTCTATAGTAACCCCCTATAGTAATTCCCTTCTGCCCTTCCCTGGCAGCTGCATAAAACATTACAAGGATACAGATAGTATGATAATTAGACTCCCATAGGAGGAGGAGACTATGGGGTTTATTTACTAAAACTGGAGTATGCAAAATTTGGTGGAGCTGTGCATGGCAGCCAAACAGCTACTAACGTCAGCTTGTTCGATAAAGCTTTGACAAAAAAATCTGAAAGCTGATTGGTTTCTATGCAGAACTGCACCAGATTTTTCACTCTCCAGTTTTAGTAAATCAACCCCTATGACTTACAAGGAAGAAGGGGCTGTGTTGGGAAATTACTATTTCTGGATTAGTCAAATTTTCAAGCAAGTCTAAAGGCGTATTGCAATTGAATTGATTAAAAAATTGTAAAAAAAAAAAAAACAAACTGTAAGTGGGCATTTAAATATTTCTCTATGTTTTTATCTCTAGCTTTATATATATTGTTTATGACAAAGTCTCTTTAAAGCTGAACTCCAAACAGAAACAAAAGACACAAATGAATGCTGCTCTGTCTTTGCATTAATGCATCATTAAATGAAATTGTTTTTAAATGCAAGCAGTGTAAGTACATTATTTTTATTTTATTTTTATTTATTTTTTAATTTTAACGTTTTTATTCATAATGCACAAATATAAAATCAGATATCAAGAACCAACACATCACCATTTCATGAAGGAAAAGAAAAAAAAATTAAATAAATAAATAAATTGACATAACATCCTCAAAGTATTGGCAACAAATATTAGCAAAGGGTTACAGAAAGTACCCAGTATACCCAGTGCGGTAAGCTGTTAAATCTTAACAGCTTACCGCACAATTTTTGGCAATAATTACCAACATTTATTTTTTTTTAACATTGTTTAACGCAGATCTTTTTTTTTTTTTTTGATAAGGTTGTAAACCCCCAAAAAAATAAATATATAAGACCAAGGCATAATGAGCTAGTATGCACTGTATTATGAAATACTTACTTTAGAACTAAGCCCCCACAGCAGCGCCCGTACACCGCTGAGATGGACGACATCTTCCCTGATGTTTCTTCCGGGTTCGTGGGCTCCAGTGCTGTAAGTGGCCGGAGCTGCACGGGAGCTGCCAGTCACTTCACAGGGCTCTGAAGAAACGGCACATACGGCCATTCCTTCAGAGTGCATGTGCCGATGACAAAAAAGGCAACTTATATAATATATAGTAAATATCTCCTAAACGGTGCAAGTTTAGGAGATATTTACAGTTCCTACAGGTAAACCTTTTTATAGGCTTACCTGTAGGTACAATTAAAAAAGAAGACTTTACTTCCTCTTTAATGTGCCATATGCAATAATTTATGCAAATGAGTCACATGACCATGTTATGTCATGCGGCAAACATTAATGAATTGGCCCAACTGGAGGTTATTTACTAAGGCCACGTTCACACCTGAGCGATTTTCAGCTTGAAAATCGCTCATCTGTGAAGCTCAAGAATGCCTACAAGCCATTCATTTCAATGGCCCTTGTTCACATATGAATGTTCTGTCACCTAAAGCAAAACACATGTCTCTTACAAACATACATGAGCTTCTTTTTGGAAAAATTACAAGCGTTTTTGGCCCCATAGAAATGCCTGAAAACATGTGACTTACAAGTGCTTTGTCGCTTTTTTCTGCTCAAACAGCAGCTCTCCACCCCTGATTAGACATGTGCACCTTGAAGTTTGAAATTTGACCTGTCATCAGCCTCATCCACTGTGTAGCAGAGTTCATACTGGGAGAGTGAGAAGCAGCACAAGGAGCCAATGAGTTATGCTCATGTTCTAACAAGGGCAGGGTTGCCAACCGCCAGTAAATTTACTGACAGTTTGTAAAAATCTGTGATTTTTATAACCGTCTATAAATATCAGGGTCTGATAATTTGTCATGCTGTACTGACTTTTTAAGTGTAAACCAGGCAAAATACTTGATATGGATATTGTCAGTGTTTCCATGTTGTGTTTAGATATCAATTATCTTAGTTTTTAATAGGAGTTTTATTATTTTTCAGGTTGCCAGTAAATAATGTGCTCTGCCAGTAAATTTTCCATGTTTTGCCAGTAAAAAATGCTGCGGGAGGTTGGCAACACTGAACAAGGGTCATGCTGATAGGAATAAAAATAAGAGTGAAAGAGATATGAGCTTGTCCTTTCAGTTTTCAGTTACAGACTGGGAGAGGGGCAAGATCTGTACCTTTAAGTTAAAAAGGAAAGTCCACTGGGTGGGGACTCTTACCTTTATGTGTAGGTATGGTAATTATGGGACACTTACCTCCCATAGCGCCCTCCTGCAGAGGTGACAGGTTCCGACTCCCTTGACCACTTCCTCCCCTCCATCTGCCATCTCCAGGTTCTGCTACGGTCCAATTGGTTAGCAACAGAGATTATTTTGAGTCAGGTTGAGTAAAAACACAAGTCCATCTGCGCGGTAAAAATGCTACAATATCTTTCTGATACTCATTAGAACTGAAAAAGTGGCTTGGGGAATTAAGAAACATCTTCAACTTTACAAAACAAGTCCACCTCAATGTGACTAATACTAGCTATATAATGACCAGAATAAATGAGAAGCTTCACAGACACCTTCAATTAACATTTTCACATTCCATGAAGAAGGAATTAAGGTGTCTGTGCTAGCTGTGGGGATATAAAGGCCGAGGTGTCTTGCTGACACTCATTGGAGCTGAAGAAGTGACTTGGAGAAGCTATGAAACATCTACGACACCATTTAAAGACCAAGCATAGGGGTTACAAAGTAAGTGCTTAGTAAACCAGAGAAGACTGCATACACATGCACAATGTGATGTGAGCCATCCACATTTTAGGGAGAAGCAGTCCTCTTTCTCAAGTCAAGCCCAACCCTACATATAGGAAAAGAAAAAAACCCTTTTAGACTGCCTATGAAAACTGGAGGCAAGAACCAGAGAAAACAGGGCCAGCTCCCTGTGTTAACCAACCAAGCCTTAATATATTCTCTTTGTTGTGGTATAGGATGGCTAAACCTTGTGGTAAATTGGCAAAAAACATTACATGTAGTAGATGGTACTGAAGGCTGCTCACCAACCACATAGTGTCCTGTTGGACCCTCAGGGCAGACTACTAGAAAAATTGAAAAGTTGGGGAGGGCACACACTAGTTCAAACAGTCCATAAAAGATTTTATTCTGCAAATAAAACTAAGTCTTGCTAGCTCAACATTCCCCCTTCATCAGGGCTTGAAGACCATCGGGTGAGAGATACTGTCCTCTACTATAAGTTGGAATCCAAGTAGGCATGTATGGATCATGCAGGCACTTGGACAAAGATAACCTGCATGATCTTTTCATGCCTACTTGGGTTTCAACTTACAGTCCAAGGCGATATCCCCCACCATATGGTTATTGCTCTGCAAGCCCCGATGATGGAGGCATGTTGAGACCCTGGAATGCACTGTACTTTGTTGAAGAATAAAGTCAATCTATTCTCTAAACCAGTGATGGTGAACCTTGGCACTCCAGATGTTTTGGTACTACATTTCCCATGATGCTCATCTACACTGCAGAGGGCATGAGCATCATGGGAAATGTAGTTTCAAAACATCTGGGGTGCCAAGGTTCGCAATCACTGCTCTAGACGATATCCCAGGTGAGGGATATTGTTCTCTATAGTAAGTTGGAACCCAACTAGGCATGCAGAGATCATGCAGGCACTTGGACAGATAAACTACATGAGCTATTCATGCCTAATTGACTTCCAACTTACATTCAAGGACAGTGTCCATCACCCTATGGTTATTCCTTTATAAGCCCTGATGAAGGAGGAATGTTGAGCCCCCAAAATGCATAGGATTTTGTTGAAGAATAAATTCAATCTTTTCTCTCAACAATATCCCAGGTGAGGGATATCATCCTTTCCTGTAAGTTGGAACCCAAGTAGGCATGTACAGATCATGCAGGCACTTGGACAAAGATAACCTGCATGATCTATTCATGCCTAGTTTTGTTCCAACTCACAGTCCAGGATGGTATCCATCACCCTATGGAGATGAAGGAGGAATGATGAGACCCCAAAATGCATTGGATTTTGTTGAAGAATAAAGTCAATCTATTATTTCGATGATATCCCAGGTGAGGGATATTGTCCTCTACTGTAAGTTGGAACCCAAGTAGGTATGTACAGATCATGCAGGCACTTGGACAAAGATAACCTGCATTATCTATTCATGCCTGGCTGCTTGGGTTCCAAATTACAGTTCAGGATGGTATCCCTCACCCTGTGGTTATTGCTTTACAAGCCCAGATAAAGGGGCAGTCTTGAGCCCCCGAATTGCATTGGATTTTTTTGAAAAATAAAGTCAATCTATTCTCTCAATGCTATCCCTGGTGAGGGTTATTGTCCTCTACTGTAGATTGGCAGGCATGTACAGATCATGCAGATGCTTGAACAAAGATAACCTGCATGATCTATTCATGCCTACTTATAGAAACATAGAAACATAGAAAAGTGACGGCAGAAAAAGACTGAGTAGTCTATCGAGTCTGCCCCTTTTTATTTTGTTTTTTAAATTTTTTTATTATTTTTATTTATTTATTTTTTTTACATTAACCTTGTTGTCTGACTATAGATTTATGTTTATCCCAAGCATGTTTGAAGCCATTTACTGTTGACTGTCTCACAACCTCTGTTGGTAGTTTATTACAATCATCAACCACCCTTTCAGTAAAATAATACTTTCTAAGATTAGTTTTGAACTTCCCTCCAGTTAGTTTGAGGTCCCCGTGTTCTTGATTTTGGTTTCATGTTGAAAAGACTGCCCTCCTGAACCTTATTCACCCCCTTGATGTATTTAAAGGTTTCAATCATGTCTCCCCTCTCCCTTCTTTCCTCCAGACTGTACATATTAAGTTCCTGAAGTCGCTCTTGATATGTTTTATCCCCCAGACCTTTCACCATTTTTGTTACCCGTCTCTGAACTCTTTCTATCTTATCAATATCTTTTTGTAAGTGAGGTCTCCAGAACTGGACACCGTATTCTAAGTGAGGTCTCACTTGGGTTCCAACTTACAGTCCAGGACGGTATCCCTGAACTGATGGTTATTGCTCTACAAGCTCTGATGAACGGAAGCTTTGAGCCCTCGAAATGCACTTGATTTTGTTAAAGAATAAAGTCAATGTATTCTCTTGAAAAATGAACGCTATTTGTTGGACACTTTAGGCAACAACTATTGATCCCCATCCTCGTTCTCTTTATTTAGATATTATCTGTTTTTATAAATAAAGTCTTATCATGATTTAAGTTTATTAAGTAATAAACAATATACCATGTGCAATACTTTCAGTTTTAAATGAAAACCTCTACTTCATTTTTTGAAAGAAATTGCTCATGATGTCCATGGGTTAACCTGAGATGCCACCTGCCTTTTCACTACCCATTTTTCAAAGCCTCCAATGGAAGTTCTGACAAAGGAATTTTGGATAACGGCTGGATAACAATCAACTTTTTTTTCAAGGAAACCTGCCCAATAATGTATTATTAAACGATCTGTAGTTCAGGCTGCAGGTCTAGAGTCCCTATGAGAGATTCTTTGGCAAGAACTGATAAGACAAGGATCTGGATTGTTCTTATTCTCATCGTCAAGTAGTTACATTAGACCATTTCTACAGCAAGCCCTCAGAGGCAGCGATATATCTGAATTTCATTTGCCGAGGACACGGGCGAGGAAACCTCGTCTGCCAAATCAAGATTTTCCATCAGCGCTGGAATAGAGAAAATTTCATCCATGCTGGGGGATGTAACACGTTTATAAACCTACGATTGCTGGATGTTGTGATGGAAAACCTGCATATTGATACAGACGAAAACCTGTGTTCACTTCTTGCTCAGATTAAATTATCAGCAGTGTCCTCTGAGAATTAGATGTTTCCAATCTCAGCGCCATGCTAACAATGTCTGCTGCGGCAGTCATAATATAATAGGGTTTTTTTTTACTTCATGTTCCTGGAAGGTGGTGTACTGGAATTCGAAACATCTAGCTTTGTAGAGACAGTGGCCTAATTTTAACTACACTTGCTTGGTTGCAATTAGAGATGAACAAATGTTTTTTTGCAGATGTGCCGGCTAATCAAATATTGCTGATGTGATTCACGCTGTGCTTATCTGCTTTGAAGCTACATTCCAGACTTTCCTTCAGTCTTGAACAGTTGTACAGGCTCTACTCTTGTACTGAAATTTCTTACTTTGTTTGCACTGCACACTGTGAGCTTCTCACTATGTGTATTAGAAGATGCAGCAAGTCAGGTAGAGACCGCCACACTTTTTGGTTGAGGGACGTCCAGCTTCATGTACACTATATTACCAAAATTATTAGGACACCTGCCTTTACACTCATCCATGTCTTTATGGACCTTGCTTTGTGCACTGGTCCAAATCATTTGGAGGGGGGCTATGCAGTGGGGTTGTTTTTCAGGGGTTGGGCTTAGCCCCTTAGTTCCAGTGAAGGGAACTCTTAAGGCGTCAGCATACCAAGACATTTTGGATAATTTCATGTTCCCAACTTTGTGGGAACAGTTTAAGGATGGCCCCTTCGTGTTCCAAAATGACTGCGCACCAGTGCACAAAGCAAGGTCCATGAAGATATGGGTGACCGAGTTTGCGGTGGAGAAACTTGTCTGGCCTGACCTCAACCCAATAGAACACCTTTGGGATGAATTAGAGTGGAGACTGCGAGCCAGGCCTTCTCATCCAACATCAGTGCCTGACCTCACAAATGCGCCTCTGGAAGAATAGTCAGACATTCCCATAGACACTCCTAAACCTTGTGGACAGACTTCCCAGAAGAGCTGAAGCTATAAGGTATAGCTGCAAAGGGAGGGCCAATTCAATATTGAACCCTATGGACTAAGTCTGGGATGCCAGTAAAGTTCATGTGTGTGTAAACGCAGGTGTTCCAATACTTTTGGTAATATAGTATAGCTCTTTCCTCACGGTCTCTGGTCCGCCTCTTTCATTCATTGGGTTTCAATTTGTCTAGGCATGGAGGCTCATCATCTCATGTCGGCATTACTTTACCACTTCAGCCCCGGAAGGATTTGCCACCTTAATGACCAGGCCATTTTTTGCGATATGGCACTGTGTAGCTTTAACTGAATTGTGCAGTCGTGCGACGTTATACCCAAACAAAATCTATGTCCTTTTTCCCCCCACAAATAGAGCTTTCTTTTGGTGGTATTTGATCACCTCTGTGGTTTTTATTTTTTGCGCTATAAACAAAAAATCCTGACAATTTTGAAAAAAAAAAAATGTTTTACTTTCTGCTATAATACATATCCAAAAAATAAAAAAATAAAAAAAATAAAAAAACAAATGTATTCATCAGTTTAGGCCGATATGTATTCTTCCTCATATTTTTAGTAAAAAAAAAAATCACAAAAGGCGTATATTAATTGGTTTGCGCAAAAGTTATCACGTCTACAAACTATTGGATGGATTTAGGGACTTTTTTTTTTTTTTTTATTGTTTTTACTGGTAATGGCGACGATCTGCGATTTTTAGCGGCGGACAAATCTGACCCCAAATTACACTTTTTGGGGACCAGTGACATTATTACATTGATCAGTGCTATAAAAATGCAGTGATCAATGTAGAAATGACACTGACAGGGAAGGGGTTAAAAATGGGGGGCGATCAAGGGGTTAACTGTGTTCCCTCAGCGTGTTATAACTGTATAGGGGATGGCTTACTAGGACATGACAGAGATCACTGTTCCCAAACACAGGGAACAGAAGATCTCAGTCATGTCATCTGGCAGAACGGAAAATCCGCTTTGTTTACAAAGGCAGATCCATGTTCTGCCTCTGTACCCGGCGATCGCAGGTCGCTGGCGGACAACAAGTCCACCAGACCTGTGGGCAATCTCCCGCGGCACACGTGCCCCCTATGCCACATGCACAAACTGCCATACAGGTACAGCAGTTCACTCTAGCCGACAAACTTGCCACAGTACATATGCGTGAGCTGGTCGGCAAGTGGTTAAAGCTGTTTTAACCACTTCCTTACAGGACACTTACACCCCCTTCCTTACCAGACCAATTTTCAGCATTCAGCGCTCTCACATTTTAAATGACAATTACTCAGTCATGCAGCACTGTACCCAAACAAAATTTTTATCATTTTTTCTCACAAAAAGAGCTTTCTTTTGGTGGTATATAATCACTGCTGGGTTTTTTATTTTTTTCAATATAAGTGAAAAAGTAGCGAAAATTTTTTAAAAAAAACTTTTTTTTAGTTTGTATTGAAAAATTTAGCAAAAAAGTAATTTTTCTTCATAAATTTGGGCCATAATTTATACTGCTACACATCTTTGGTAAAAATAACCCAAATTAGTGTATATTATTTATTCTCTGTGAAAGTTATAGAGTCTACAAGCTATGGTGCAAATCATTGAAAATTGTTCACACCTGATGTACTGACCACCTATCTCATTTCTTGAGACCCTAACAAGCCAGGAAAGTACAAATACCCCCCAAATGACCCCTTTTTGTAAAGTAGACATTCCAAGGTTTTTTTTTTCACACAAAATTGTTAAACAACAAGTTATTTATCACACACAGCATATGCATACTTGCAATGACACCCCAAAATACATTCTGCTACTCCTCCTGAGTATGGCGATACCCCATGTGTGAGGCTTTTACACAGCCTGGCCACATACTAAGGCCTAACATTGAAGTAGGCGTTCTACGTGCATAAATTACACATCTCATTTCTCAGCCACCTATCACACTTTTGAAGGCCCTGGAACACCAGGACAATTGAATTGCCCACAAAATGACCCCATTTTGGAAAGCAAACACTCTAACTTATAATCTATGAGGCATAATGAGTCTTTTGAACGGTTCATGCATTTTTTTAACACAAAGTTGACAATTTATACCATATTTCCAACACATAGCGTGTACATAGCAAAAATGACACCACAAAATACATTCTGCTACTCCTCCTGAGTATGGCGATACCACATGTGTGAGAATTTTACACAGCCTGGCCACATACAGAGGCCCAACATTGAAGTAGAACCTTTAGGCGTTCTATGAGCATAAATTACACACCTCATTTCTCTGGTTCAAAAATTTTATTGAAGAAAAAAACAAAATACAAGAATAACGGTTTAACAATAGAGACCAGCAGGTCTAGTAATAATGCAGTCACGTAGCAATGTATAATAACTCACAGACCAGAGAAACATCCCTCCCCATAACAGGGGGAGAAAAGCTAACGGGGGAGTTTAGCATGGAACTAGATCAATATTGGTTATTAGAAAAACTCGCAGTTTAACAACCTTATCTTTATACATTATCTGGGTTGGAGGAGAACAGGTCGGTCTCAGAGTCGACTGCATTTATTAAGTAAAAGATGGAAAAAGAAAAAGGAGGGAGAGAGGGAAAGAGAGGGGGGGAGTGGAGTTGTACGTACAATAGGGAGGGGGAGTGTCGGAACACACCTCATTTCTCAACCACCTATTACATTTTTGAAGGCCCTGAAGCAACAGGACAATGGAATTTTCCACAAAATGACCCCATTTTGGAAAGTAAACACCCCAACATATAATCTATGAGGCATAATGAGTCTTTTGAACATGTCATTTTTTTCCAGAAGTTTTTACAAAATGTGGGAAAAAAATGAAAACGCATTTTTTTTTACACAAAGCTGTCCATTTATAAGATATTTCCAACACATAGCATGTACATAGCAAATATGACACCACAAAACACATACTGCTACTCCTCCTGAGTATGACGATACCACATGTGTGAGACTTTTACACAGCCTGTCCACATACAGAGGCCCAACATTGAAGCAGCACCTTTAGGCGTTCTACGTGCATAAATTACACATCTCATTTCTCAACCACCTATTACACTTTTGAAGGCCCTGGAGCACCAGGACAATGGAATTGCCCACAAAATTACCCCATTTTGGAAAGCAAGCACCCCAAGGTATATTCTATGAGGCATTATGAGTCTTTTGTACGGTTAAGTCTTTGAAAAACACGGAAAGAAGATAAAAACTCTATTATTTTTTACACAAAGTGGTCAATTTATAAGATATTTCTAAAACATAGCATGTACATAGCAAAAATGACCCCCAAAATATATTCTACTACTCGTCCCGAGTATGGCGATACCACATGTGTGAGACTTTTACACAGCCCGGCCACATAGAGAGGTCCATTATTGAAGTAGTACCTTCAGGCGTTCTAGGAGCATCAATTACACATCTAATTTCACTCCTACATATCACACTTTTGAAGGTCCTGGAGCACAAGGACAGTAGAATTACCCACAAAATTACCCCATTTTGGAATGCAAACACCCCAATGTATATTTTATGAGGCATGGGCTGCAGATAGGTACTCGGGTACTCTTATGGGCTGCAGATAGGTACTCGGGTACTCTGATGGATTAGTAAAAGGTACACGGGTACTCTGATGGGCTGGTAAAAGGTACTCGGGTACTCTGATGGGCTGGTAAAAAGTTCTTGGGTACTCTGATGGGCTGGTGACAGGTACTCGGGTACTCAGATGGTCTGGTGCCCGGTACTTGGGTACTCAGATGGTCTGGTGCTATATACTTGGGTACTCAGATGGGCTAGTGACAGGCACACACCCCTTTAGACAGTCTCATAGGAAAACATGCACAACTGAGGCTGTCAATCACTCACCGTGTGCTGGAGGGAGAGGCGGGTCCATCTCCTGGCATTGTCTAGAGCAGGGGTGTCCAAACTATGGCCCTCTAGTTGTTCAGGAACTACAATTCCCATCAGGCCTTGTCATGTCTGTGAATCACGAAAGTGGAGTTACCCTTTAAGCCTTCGTTTATGGAGGGGCACCTATTGCAAGGGTATTTTTTTGCATTTGGGCTGTAAGGTGGTCTGCATGCAAATGCAGCCTGCCTAGGAAGTCCCAAGCTGAGGCCCACCCATCAAGGAGAATATTTGCATAACTCCTCCCAAAAGGCAATCCACTGCTTACATCAGGACTGAGGGCTCTTGAGAGGAGTAATGAGGCCTGGGTGCTGGGATATCCTCAGGAAGCTGAAATAACAGCAGGACGTCTAAGAAAGGTGCAACCTTCAATTTGTAAGATTATTAGACAGTGGCAGCTGGCGCTCTATTTTTTTGGGGGGGGAGGCAAACAAACCACCCAACCCCCCCGTTTGTTCAGTTGAACCTCCCACACCCCCCCTTCCCCCGTCGCTCGGTCGATAAGTGAAAAAGCCCTCCTCTCCTCTTGGCCAATCGGATCTTAGGACCCACATTCTGATTGGATGGGAGGAGAATCAGGAAGACAGTAGCGAATATTAATTTGCTAATGTCACACAACTGGGTGGGCTCAGGGCGCAGTGCTCTGCAACTTGAGCCCACCCTTTTTTTAATCCAATTAGAGCCTCAGGCTCTAATCATGTGCTGCAAAAAAAAAAAAACAACCCATTGGAATCCATGCGTCCGGTGCCCTGCATGTAGATTAGGGGCTGAGTACATGGATTAGGGGAGCGGCCACCACTGTTGTTAGCTACGGTACATACTGTCATTTTAAAATTTCTCCCATGCCTAGGATTCAGCTGTACAAATGGAAAAAAGTGTTGCATTTTTGTCTTGAATATAAAGCTGAGAACCTCTGTCTGGTATTACTGCTGTCTACGTCTTCAACGGGGGAATTTCCCAGGTAACATTAATAATTATTGAATGCTTATATCAAGTAAAGCACCACGCTACACTTGAGTGAAACCTCCGTGGGTAGTGTGAATTAAATAAAGAGTTGCTGCTGCTTTAATATAAAACAGTGTATATCATGAAATCCTACAATGACCTCGTTTTCAGCAGCGCTACATGTGCAAGGTATATCAATAAAAGTGCATCAATATGTAAAGTGATCCATCAAAATACATCAATACAAAGTTATGAATAGAAACTGTAAACATAAACAGATAAAGTGCATGTGCTCAAAGTCCAATTATAGTGAACTACTAATGTCCACATAAGTTTGTATCTTCCTCCACCAATGTCACCAACACACTGAGGCTCACCAGATATAATATGTTCAATCAGCATATCAAATATACAGAGCTCACTGTTTCCTCCATGTTCCCTTCAGGATCAGTCACTCATATCATAAGGGAGTAAAAAGAAAGCCTCTCTTAGTGTATCATTTAAAACATTGGGTCTTTAATTCTGATTAAAATGTGCTTACATGTAAAAAATCAATCAATAGCCATTAATTTCCAAAGTTACGTGGTAGGTATCCGGTTTCAAACCGCCGCTCACTCACATATCACCGCGGCTTCTCCACCGGCTCCCAACCGTTCTTCTGAGTCGTCGTGTGGTCACACACTGACGCGTTTCGTCACTTCCGACTTGGTCACAAGGGCTGGCCACACGACACAACGACTCCTCTTTTAAGCAACGGCTCCCAAGATCCACTAGATGGCGTGGGTAACATTTTCCTCCATTTTTTTTGGTGGATCTTACATCCGTCGGTGCATTTAACCCCTTTTAACCCAAACAATAATGAGCAGATAGGAAATAGCATACACACCAAACATCTGAAGGGAATAGGATGTTAAGCTTAAAACCTATATCTCTACCCCATGTTCCCACTAATGGAGCCATGCTTATAGGCAGTCTGTATACCTTTACATATCTCTCCACAATTCAATATTACAACACTTGTCAACACAATATATGCAATATTAAATCATATAGGGTGAAGATTGAAATTTCAAAAATGAACTTTAAAACAAAAATATATCAAATTAACAATAATAAAATGTAATATATAAAATATATATAAATCAAATGATACTCCAATAGATCCCATATTACTTGGCCTTAGGCATCCCCATTCACGGGCACATCGTATGGTTCGCCAACCACCAATTGGCCAATTAAAACAAGATCTCCCACTTTCCATAAACCATAAGGGTAGCTTATTAAGTAACTCCCTAATCCCCAAAGATGGAGTCGTAGCCAAAAGCAGTGTATATTTCTCTGAATGAATGGGTTTCAAGCATTCATTGGATCAAGAATAGCTCAGGAATTGCTCAAAAAACAATTCAGGTCCAACTCAATGTTCAACCCATCAGGGTTATAAGTTCTCAAAAGGTAGAACGAAAATCCAAAAGTAAGAATGAAAATCCGAAAATTCAAAAGAATGAAAATCTGAAAGTAAGATCGAAAAACCGAAAATTTGAAAATAATAGAGAAAAAAAAACAGTTGGATAATTTCTATTATAATTGAATTGTTGTGTTTATTGTTTTTATTAACCATGACCCTTACTATAGTTTTTTATCATTATTATTATCTATTATTAATAATTTATTTATTTTATTATTTATTTCAGGTACTTATATAGCGCAGTCAATTTACGCAGCGCTTTACATATAGATTGTAAATTCACATCAGTCCCTACCGTCAAGGAGCTTACAATCTAAGGTCCCTAACTCACATTCATACATATACTAGGGCCAATTTAGACAGGATCTAATTTACCTACAGCATGTCTTTGGAGTGTGGGAGGAAACCGGAGTACCTGGAGGAAACCCACGCAGGCACAAGGAGAACATGCAAACTCCAGGCAGGTAGTGTCGTGGTTGGGATTCAAACCAGCGACCCTTTTGCTGCTAGGTGAATAAAAACTATAATAATAGTTATCAAATAATAAATTATAGGTGGGTATTGGAATTTCCTTTCAGATTTGGCTGTTAGTGAATGTAATGAATTATTAACCATTATTATACTTTTTTTTATTATTATTATTTATTAATAATAAATAAAAACTATAATAATAGTTATAAACGATTAAATTAGTTAGGTATTGGAATTTCCTTTAAAATTTGTCGTTTGTGTATGTAACATATACAAATTTATCCGAATTTACGAATTGTCAAAATAACATATTCCGCATCTATACGAATGGAACGAATCAAATTCAAATTTTCCCGAATACACGAATTACTGATTAATAAGGAATACCGCATCTATATGGATGGAACGAACCAAATTCAAATTTTCCCGAATACATGAATTACCAATTAATAAGGAATACCGCATCTATATGGATGGAACGAACCAAATTCAAATTTTCCCGAATACACGAATTACCGATTAATAAGGAATACCGCATCTATACGAATGGAATGAACCAAATTCAAATTTTCCCGAATACACGAATGACCAATTAATAACAAATACCGCATCTATACGAATGGAAGGAACTGAATATGAATGTTTTCAAATTTCCAAATTTATTTGAAATAACAAATGTCGATCATAATGAAAAATCCGAAAAACGAGAAAATAAAAAAACGAAAAAAGACGAAAACGAAAAAAAACCCCGAATTTTTCGGCCATGCACATGTCTACTATATAGTGAGAGGTAAATCTAAAGGATATTTAATAAGAAAATGGTATAATGTGAAGCTGTATTGTGAAGGGGTAACCTTAAGCCCGGTACACACTATTCCTTTTTTTCCATTCAATTGAACGAAAAAAAAAAACCTGTCAGCTCCGGGGCGGAGCCGCTGTACTAACTATGTGCAGTTAGTATAGGGATCTCCCCCCGCTGAGCTATTGTGTTCTGTCAGGGGGATAGCCCCCCTGCCAAAAGACTCCGATCAGCGCTCTCTGCCATTGGCTGCTGAATTTTCAGCTGCTGGTTTTCCAGCATGCGCTTCCGACAGCAGCCGGTCAAACGTCGGACAGACCGACATACACAAGGGCCGGATGTCGGACATTATTTTTTTGAACCAGCAAATGTCTCCCTACATTCTGCCCGCTTGTACCCGGCTTTACCCACTAATGTTAGTATTTACTAAACAAAATATATATATGTAAATAGCCTATAAGAATATGTTTCCCTATGTGCATGGGGCAGTTATAGTTGTTTACTGCACAAACATTTTGCTGGAGCACTCACTAAGGGCAGAGACAGTGCTGGGCTTTCTTATTTGAAAAAATAACAATATTAAACCCAAAATTCCTGCAAACACAATAACCTGAAAATACCCTGAATTAAATGTGTACATAAAAAAAACAAAAAACAAAAAAAAAACACAAAAAAAAGCATGTAAGAGAGGTGGGGGGATTCTAAAATTCTAACCCTAATTGAAATCTAGAGTAGACCCATATCATAACCAACTTTTTTTTTTTAAAACAAAACAGTCATTCTGATTTTCATATAAGAATTTTTATGAGATCCCAATTGTTCAGTGCAAACATATAAAAAATGTCATAGCTCAATTTGATCTGTAAAACACCTCTGTGAACCAGTAGGAGCTTTCTGTCTTTTCCTGTGCACCATATGTCAGTCATTATGATCCGATGGTGAGAGACAAGCTCTGACACATCCTCATAGTTACTGCTCTTCACAAGGAATATATAGAGTGTTTTGGTGATGTATACTGTGAGTATATACAGATGTGCTCATAAGTTTACATACCCTGACAGAATTTATGATTTCTTGGCCATTTTTCAGAGAATATGAATGAGAACACAAAATCATTTCTTTCACTCATGGTTAGTGTTTGCCTGGAGCCATTTATTATCAATCAACTGTGTTTACTCTTTTTATATCATAATGGCAACAGAAACTACCCAAATGACCCTGATCAAAAGTTTACATACCCCAGTTCTTAATACCGTGTATTGCCCCCTTTAACATCAATGACAGCTTGAAGTCTTTTGTGGTATTTGTGGATGAGGCTCTTTATCTTCTCAGATGGTAAAGCTGCCCATTCCTCTTGGGGAAAAGCTCCTGGAAATTCTTGGGCTGTCTTGCATGAACTGCATGTTTGAGATCTCCCCAGAGTGGCTCAATGATATTGAGGTCAGGAGACTGAGATGGCCACTCCAGGACCTTAACTTTATTCTGCTGTAGCCAATGACAGGTTGACTTGGCCTTGTATTTTGGATCATTGTCATGTTGGAATATCCAAGTACGTCCAATGCACAGCTTCCTGGCTGATGAATGTAAATGTTCCTCCAGTATTTTTGGATAACATTCTGCATTCATCTTGCCATCAATTTTTTCCAACTTCCTTTGACTTTGTAGCTCACACATCCCCAAAACATCAGCAATCAAACTCCGTGTTTCACAAGCCTTGTTGACTCCTCTCCACATGTAGGGTTTATGGTTGTGGCCAAAAAGCTCAATTTTGCACTAATCACTCCAAATGACTTTGTGCCAGAAGGTTTGAGGCTTGTCTCTGTGCTGTTTGGCCTATTGTAAGTGGGATACTTTGTGGTGTTTGCATACTAATGGCTTTCTTCTCAAGACTCGGCCATGCAGCCCATCTTTCTTCAAGTGCCTCCAGCTACACCACATGTTTTCAGAGAGTACTGTATTTCACCTGAAGTTATTTGTCGGTTTTTCTTTGCATCCCAAACAATTTTCCTGGCAGTTGTGGCTGAAATTTTAGTTGGTCTACCTGACTGTGGTTTGGTTTCAACAGAACCCCTCATTTTCCACTTCTTGATTAGAGTTTGAACACTGCTGATTGGCATTCTCAATTTATTGGATATTTTTTTATATCCCTTTCCTGTTTTATACAGTTCAGCTACCTTTTGCCGCAGATCCTTTGACAATTATTTTGCTTTCCCCACGACTCAGAATACAGAAACGTCAGTGCAACACTGGATGAAAGATGCAAGGGTCTGTTAGGAGTCCAGAGACTCATTCACCTTTTATATACATACGCCAATTACAAGCAAAGAGATCACAAGTGAGGATAGTTACCTTTAATAGCCATTCAAACCTCTTTGTGTCAACTTGTGTGCATGTTATCAGGCCGAAATCACCAGGGTATGTAAACTTTTGATCAGGGTCATTTGGGTAGTTTCTGTTGTCATTATGATTTAAAAAGAGTAAACACAGTTGATTGATAACAATTGGCTTCAGCCAAACACTAACCACGAGTGAATGAAAAGTTTTTGTGTTATCATTCATATTCTCTGAAAAATGGCCAAGAAATCATAAATTCTGCCAGGGTATGTAAACTTATGAGCACAACTGTATTTAAAAAAAATAAATAAATATATATTTAAAAAAATTATATAAATTATACCACATATGAACAAGTCATATTCAAAATATATCTGAATTGCAGCAGGTGAAATTATACACACTTTTGTATTTGTCTAAGTAAGGATGACCCCCTTTACCCTATCCCTTCTTCAAATGTAATTTAAGTTAAATGAACATAAAGCAATGCTGGGCTTTCTCTTTTAAAATCCACAGTCAAACAAAAAATCTCCTGTGCAAAGCACAGGCCTCCAAGGGCCAGGGGACACCCAAAGGAAACACTGAAAAAGAATAAAAGAGGGTGCGCCAGCCTTGTGCATTACCCAAGTAAATTTATTGAAATCCAAAGGAAAAACTATGTACTCACAAACAGAATAGAAATGAAGGCATATCAAAGTCCACAAAGGACCAACAGCAACCAGGGCATCAGGTCTGTGTCCAACACATTGGAGGATCCTATGGAAGGCTGGCACGTTTCGAGGGGAGATCCCCTCTTCTTCAGAGCCCCAGGGCTCCGAGGAAGAGGGGATCACCCCTCAAAACGCGTCAGGCTTCTATAAGGTCCTCCGGTTTGTTGGACATATATATATATAACTCTGCAAAGTCATTATTATGGGTATCATCCATGTTACATTTTTTATTTTTGAGGAAATAAATAAATACATAAATAAAACATTGATACTATAAAAAAGCATTAAAAATAGTTTAAGTACCTATACACAAAGGTCAAATAAGATGGATCCAAACCAATATAGTTTTTTTAGGCAGAATTTTAAAGCAGGATTAGGGTTGCCATCTGTCCAGGATTCACCACACAGTTTGTGTTTTGAATCATGTGTCCGGGTTTCAGACTGCCTGAAACCCAGACACATTCAGACTAGACTATGGCTTCCCTGCAGGGTTGTTGGCTGCAGTTGTCTAAGTGTCTGTTACACTCTCTTCCACACTGCCCAAAGCGGGCACTAACAGACCCCCCACACAGACATGAGTGTAGAGAGGGCTCAATGTGCTCCTCTTCCTCTCACCCCTCTGTGTCTGCCCACAATCGAATCCCCGGCGCTGTGCCTCAGAACAGGGAAGTGGGGGGCAGGAAATTTGAAGCCCAACAGCCACAGATACATCTGGATAAGAGGCGCTGACTGCCAAGGGGTGAGTGAACTCACCAGCCATCCCTGTCTGTGACTGAAGTCCCCCCCTCTCTCTCCTGCCTCTGAGTGAGCACTCTAAGGTAAATCAGGGTTCTCAGAGCACCCCTTATATCAGAGTTCCCCTTTACACCAGAGACAGAAGTGTTCCCCCTTACATCACAGTCCTCTCCGTACATCAGAGTTCTCCAAAACATCAGAGTCTGAAGAGTCCCCCCTTACAGCGTAAGGGAACTGTGAGTTCAGATGTAAAAGGGGAGCTCTGTGGATTGAGATGTAAAGGGTGAACTCTGTGGACTCTGATGTAAAGGGGGGAACTCAGTGGACTGTGATGTAAAGGGGTAACTCTGTGGACTCTGATGTAAAGGGGGAACTCTGTGGACTCTGATGTAAAGAGGGAACTCTGTGGACTCTGATGTCAAGGGGGAACTCTGTGGACTCTGATGTACATGGGGAACTCTGTGGACTCTGATGTAAAGGGGGAATTCTGTGGACTCTGATGTACAGGGGGAACTCTGTGCACTCTGATGTAAAGGGGAACTCTGTGGACTCTGATGTAAAGGTGGACTCTTGTGATTAACTTCATATTATTAGAAATGTTATTTAATGGCAAAATATATGTATAGCTTATATTATAAAAAAAAAAAAAATGTGTGCCACTAAAATGTTCGGGATTGACTTTAAGAAAAGGTGGCAACCCGGAGCAGGATGGCCATAAATGTTTTCGGTGGCAACCAGTGTAAGTACCTGATTGTGACTTGGTATTATCCTCCTGCAATCCCCTGTTCTGTAATGCTCAGAGGGGCAGGATGGGAAACCAATCAAGTGATTGACCATAGGTGAGTGCAGAAAAACAACTCATTCCCAGATAGAAAACAATCGTGCTGCAAGTTTGAAAATTACTTGCTAAGCTATTGCTAGATTGCCAGGCTGCACGTTCTGGTTCAGTTATGTTGTGCAATAGCCATCCCACCACAGGGGTCACTGTGGCTGAATCTCCTGCTATAGACTTGCAGAGCTCTTGCTGTAGACTCACCACTGCAACTTTGCTCTTGTAAATACCGGTAGGACGAGGCCCAACGGTGGAAAAGAATTTCAGTTAGGGCTTGTAAAATCACCGTGTGTAAAAAAAAAAAAAATATTATATTCGATATGT
>BLSH010275127.1:633768-652028 GCA_018402905.1 Glandirana rugosa
TTAAAATTACCCCCCCCCCCCCCCCTGAAAAAAATTCTGCGGACGCCCATGTATTGAACATATATTTTAGAAAATGCTGGTGTCAATTCTTACTTACTTGTTTAGTGTAGATAATGAGCTAGTTAACTGCAGGCCTCATACTGAAGTCCTTCACCATAAGCATGAAGTGGGAAGTTCTGCCTTGACCTATAATTGCACGATCATTCCCAGTCATCGCAGATCGAAATGAAATGGCAATTTTATATAAAGTTTAATTTAAAAAAAAAAAAATTGTAGAAAGTGATGCTTAAAGACCCTCATTATGTCTTATGTGATATGCCTTTAAGACATCGTCCACACAGGAATAGGTCAAAACTGTTGCAACAGCTAAATGGCTCACAAGAGACGAGGGACAAATAGATGGCCTGATTTAAAAAGTGTTATACTACAATAAAATAATAACATTCTCTGCTATTCTTCTTTCAAACTCCGACATCAGACAAACACAATTACAACAATTTACACGTTCTATCACATAATTAAAAAGAGCTCACTGTTAAATATTAACAAATGTATTTGAAAAATCACCAGTCAGTACCATAGTATTAACCATTTGCTTACTGGGCACATTTAACCTCTTCCTGCCCAGGCCAATTTTCAACTTTCCGGGCTCTCACACCTTAAATGACAATTGCGCGATCATGCTACACTGTACCCATATGACATTTTTATCACACAAAAAGAGCTTTCTTTTGGTGGTATTTAATCTCCACTGAGTTTTTTATTTTTTGCTAAACAAACAAAAAAAGACTGAACATTTTGAAAAATAATAAAAAGTTTTTCATATTTTGATATAAAATTTTGCAAATAGGTAATTTTTCTTCTTCACTGATGGAAACGGATGAGGTGGCACTGATGGGCACTGATAGGCTGCATTGATGGGCACTGATGAGGCGGCACTGATGGGCACTGATAGGCGACACTGATGGGCACGGATGAGGTGGCACTGGTGGGCTCTGATCAGAAGGCACTGAGGAGGCTGCACTGATAGGTGGCACTGATGGGCCCTGATAGGCAGAATTGGTGGGCAGCATGAAAAAAGAAAAAAGCCAAAAACCGGCTTCTGTTTACTTCTGTGATCAGCTGTCATTGGATAATAGCTGATCACGTGGTAAAGGACCCGCTGTGATTGGCCCTTTACCCTACTCTGTGTTCAGCTGAGTCCCAAGGACTCAGCAATCACAGAGCATGTCATGCGGCGCGAGAATTAGGACATATATGGACATCCTCCCGGCAAAGGAAAACCGCGCTATAGGCATCTTTCGGCTATAGCACGGGTGCAAAGTGGTTAAAATTAGTGCATTTTAATTTTTAAAGCTGAACTATAGGGAAACAGCATAACAAACAGGTGAACTACATATATGGAGTCTATTTTCCCTAAAAGAGATAAGTCATTAATAAATAAAAAAATAATCACTTTTAGGGGAAGCTTTTAGCTTAAACTACTGAGGCTTGTAAATGACAGCATTTTTACACCAAAGAAGCAAAAGGGGAGCCAAGAAAACATGAAAAAGAGCCCAAAGGTCCAACTGTGGTTTCGAAATGAGTCTGGCAAAAAGCCAGTTGCTGGTTAAATTGGCAGAGGTGCCCATTTTAATATGTCTAAGAATAGGTCGGAGTCATTTGGTTTTAACCACTTGCTGATAAATTACTTAGAACCCCCAAACATTATATATTTATTTTTATCAGAGACCCTAGAGAAGAAAATGGTGGCCATTACAAATTTTTATGTCACACTGCATTTGTTTTTGATGAATTAAAAAAAAACAGTGATGTTAGCCCAATTTTTTTTGTATAAAGTGAAAGATGATGTTGTGCCAATTGCCACATACCTAACATGTCACGCTTTAAAATTGCGTACGCTCGTGGAATTGGGACAAACTATGTTGCTTAAAATCTCCATAGGTGATGTTTTAACCACTTCTGGACCGCCCCACGCAGATATACCGCAGCGGGGTGGCCCTCCTGCGTGAAATCATGTACTTTCCACAGTCAGAAAGAACTCCCTAGGGACACAATTAACCCTTTTATTGCCCCTGATGTTAACCCTTTCCCTGCCAGTGTCATTTGTATAGTGACAGTGCATTTTTGTTTTTAGATCTGATCAGTGTATTAGTGTCACTGGTCCCCAAAAAATGTCACTTAGTGTCCGATTTGTCCGCTGCAATGTCGCAATCCCGCTAAAAATCGCTGATTGCCGCCATTACTAGTAAAAATAAATATATAAATTAAAATTCCATAAATCTATCCCCTAGTTTGTATACCCTATAACTTTTGCGCACACCAATTAATATACGCTTATTGGGATTTTTTACCAAAAATATGTAGCAGAATACATATTGGCCTAAATTGATGAAGAAATTCGATTTTTACATTTTTTTATTGGATATGTTTTATAGCAGAAAGTAAACAATATATTTTTTTTTTTTCAAATTTGTCGGTCTGATTTTTTTTATAGCGCAAAAAATAAAAAAACTGCATGGGTGATCAAATACCTGCAAAAGAAAGCTCTATTTGTGGGTACAACGTTGCACCACCGTGCGATTGTCAGCTAAAGCAATGCAGTGCCGTATTGCAAAAAACAGCCTGGTCATAAAAGGGGTAAAACCTGAAGTGGTTAAAAATGTGTATAGGTTACCTGTTTAGCCTTACAGAAGAGATCTAGTGCTAGAATTATTGGTCTCGCTCTAACAATCGTGGTGATACCTCACATGTGTGGTTTGAGCAATGTTTACATATGCGGGCGTGACTTACGTATGCGTTCACTTCTGCGCGCAAACTCAGATGGATGGATCACTTTAAAAAAAAAAAAAATCTTATTTATTTTACTTTGATTTTTACACTGTCCCTTTATTTTTATTTTTTTAATCACTTTTATTCCTATTACAAGGAGTGTAAACATCCCTTACAATGAAAATAAGGTTGACAGGTCCTCTTTATTGAGAGATCTGGGGTCAAAAAGACCCCCTGAACCCCTCTCCTTTTTTCAAGGTATTCAATAAATTATGAAAAAGCATTCCCTAGGCTAAGTCTGTGTTGTCAGTGTGCATGGAACCGTGCTTGTGGATGTCAGCATCCGTGCTATTGTAGGAGAACTTGTATCGCTCTCAGCGGCCCCTCCAGGGGGGGGTGAGTGCTGCATTTTGTTCTATTTTGACTTTTTCTTTTTACTAGGATAGTTCCATTTCCTTTAAATATTAAACATTTCTAATCTTTTAGAAGTAAGTCTAAATTGTGCAATTGTTGAGCAGGGCCAACGTTCCACTTACTGTGAAAATATCTTTGATCCCCTTTTCATGAAACCATACCAACCAATGAGCTGGATCTGATAGTTTGTGACAGATGTTTGCAGATCGCAGTTCCTGTTTGGAATGTAATTTTTGGAAGCGTTCTCTATCGCAGATTTCCGGCCAACGTGTTGGGACATGGTGTGAAGCTAGATGCGTCACAGGAGTTTAGGTGCGATATATGGAAAGGCCTTGAGAAAAACAGAGTTGCATCGGTGATGAAAAGTGTAAGTGATGAGGTCGAGAAATAAGGATAGCCAGTTTTTTTGAGTTATGGGACGAAATGAACACTCATATCAGATACAAAGTTAAAGTGTGAATCAAATTAAAGGTCATGAGTTACGTAATTCTTATTACATTTTCAGAATGGAAACTACGACAAAATATGGAGCTAAAGGAAGCAAAGTTGATTTATCGAATTTGGTCTTAGTTTACGGAATAAAGCCATGTCTATGGAGTGCTCCCATCAAGCAAGCCAGGAAGCAATGTTTCCCAGACCTATGTTTTTTCAACCAGGGTGCCATTTGACGTACCGATAGCATGAGACCCAGTTTGCTCTGGATAATGAGTACTCTATAAGGGGAGATACCTTGATGTGAGGACTCTGCCATGGAGGTACTTTGATGTGATGGGGGGGGGGACGACTCTGTCGTGTAGGTACTTTGGTATAATGGGGGGCTCTCATGTAAAGGGGGAACCTGGTGTGATGGGGGGGGGGACTCTGAGGTATAGGGTGGACTTTGATGTGATTAGGGAAATTTGACATGAAAGAAGATCCTCTGACATGATGGGGGACCTCTGATGTGAAGAAGTGAGGACTTTGATGTGTAGGTGGGACTTTGACGTAATTGAGGACCTCTGATGTGAGGGTGTTACTTTTACATGATGAGAAGACCTATTATGTGTATGGCTCAGGTTTCCTAATAAATTAAATTAGTAACTTATGTGTTATCTAACACTAATGTGAAGTTAATTTCAACAAGATGGTTATGTGTATTGTGCTGGGCTCAGGTTTTCCAATAAACTAACTAACTAACTGGGATCCTCTGATATGATGGGAGGACCTCTGATGCGATGACATCTTCTGATATGATGGGAGTGCCTCTGATGTGATGGAATCCTCTAATACGATGGGAGGACCTCTGACGTGAGGACATCTTCTGATATGATGGGAGGACCGCTGACGTATTGGGGGTCCTCTGATATGATGGGAGGACCTCTGATGTGATGGGAGTCCTTTGATATGATGGGAGGACCACTGATGTATTGGGGGGTCCTCTGATATGATGGGAGGACCTCTGAAGTGATGGGAGTCCTCTGATGTGATGGGAGAACCTCTGACGTGATGGAATCCTGTGATACAATGGGGGTTCTCTGATGTGAGGTCAGTTGTGTGCACATGTCAAGACCTCTTATGTGATGGGGAAACCTCTGATGTGAAGTTAATTTCATCAAGGTGGTTATGTGTATTGTGCCAGGCTCATATTTCCCAATAAAGTAGCTAACTAACTGGTATCCTCTGGTATAAAGGGAGGACCTCTGACATGATGACATTTTCTGATATGATGGGAGGACGGTGAGCGCCGAGGTATTGGGAGTTCTCTGATATGATGGGAGGACCATTGATGTGATGGGGGTCTTCTGATATGATGGGAGGACCCCTGACGTGATGGGTTTCTCTAATATGATGGCAGGACCTCTGACATCATGGCATCTCTGATATGATGGAAGGACCATTGATGTGATGGGGGTCTTCTGATATGATGGGAGGACCCCTGACATGATGGGTTTCTCTAATATAATGGCAGAACCTCTGACATCATGGCATCTTCTGATATGATGTGAGGACCACTGACGTATTGGGGGTCCTCTGATATGATGGGAGGACCTCTGAAGTGATGGGAGTCCTCTGATATGATGGGAGGACCTCTGACATGATGGAATCCTCTGATACGATGGGAGGACCTTTGATGTGATGGGGGTCCTCTGATGTGAACTTACTTTATCATAATTTTGCCAGTTGTGTGCACATCTCAGGCTTAGGTTGATTGATAAGTAACATTTACATTTTTTTCATTTTCGATTGCATTTGAGATTTTGCATAATTTTAAAGGGTGCTGGAACTGAAAAACTGTTGATAAATCCTACTATAGAGTATCACTTTGCAGCTTCCAACAAATGTCCAGGCTTTTGAAATTCTACACAAGGGAGGTTTTACAGATAAATTACAAGCATAAAATACAATACATGCACATATAATATTATGGGAAGCTTTTGTTGAAATGAATGGTCTGGTGACAGGGTCTCTTTAACGTTCAGCTTTTTATACACAGGTGTCTCATACTGTGCAGACATTTCATGGAACCAACAACAGCTTTGATGCCACTTGTAAGGCAACCTCCCTGATGCCAGCTCAACCAATTACACTTTGATTAGAAGGAGATGGGGAAGGCGTGGTCAGGCCTTAAATTTGATCAAAAGCAGATGCCCACCCAGATGGGAAATTGTCCCTTTTAAATTTGAGCTATTCAGTGGCAGAGGGACTGACATACAGCGGGTCCATAAACATGGCCCATAATGTCGAGTTAATTTAGCACCCAGTCAATACTATTACATTTTACGCTATCAAAAGTGCTGTGTGTTTGATGTTATCTATAAAATCTTACAGCTCATACAGAAGAGTTGAATACTTAATAGCCTCAGCTTAGCGATGCTCGCTCTGTTACTGCAGCATCCGTGAATATTCCAGTGCCCTGGTAAAGCAATATGAGGCTTACGCTTAACCAATTATATCAGACATATGAGCTATGTCTATGGCTGTAGATGGGCTATGGCAATAAAAATGCTACACAACTGATCATTTTATCTATTATTAATATTTCATATATTTGCAACCACTATTGAAACATTGACTATATTTACTATTATAGTTACTCTGCCAACATGTGAAATCTAAACAACCTATGTAAGTTAATAAAAAAAGTTTTTTTAAATGACTTTCTGTGCAGCCCCTTAAATACATATACATGGTGCCATAAAAAATGATTTACTAAATAGCAGTGGCATACCAACGGGGGACTGGGGGTGGCGGTCTGCCCCAGGTGCCACATCTTGGGGGGGTGTCAGGACACCTGAGCTGTTCAGAGTGCTGCAGTCCAGGAGCCTGGACTGCCACCACTGCTGTTGCTGATGGAGAGGCTCCTCTGAATGGCACTGCCACCACCGCGCTCACTTGTTGTTAGCTCCCCGGCTCCCTGCTATCGCCTCCGCTACTGGCCTCCCAGTTGATGTCCACCAGCTGCAAAGACTCATAACTGTCATTGTTCATCTTTTTCTGCTAAGACCCAAGCATGCTCATGGAGGAGGAATGCCACTGGCCTTTCTCTCTCTCTCTGCCTGGAGCTCTGGAGGATTACACCAAGCCTTTCTCCTCCTCCTCCCCGGTGTCACAACGTTGTGTCTATTGTCCTGGACCAGCCCTCCCCTTCCCTGCCAGCCTGAGACTCAACTCTACCACCTTCCCCTTCTTCTACCCAAAAATCGACTTCCTTATAATATATAAGCCCCCCCATTACTACATTTATATTCTGCACCCCCTCCTAATCCTAAATTTATATCCTGCACCCCCTCCTAATCCTACATTTACACCTTGCACCCCCTCCTAATCCTACATTTATATCCTGCACCCCTCCTAAGCCTACATTTATATGCTTCACCCCCTCGTAATCCCAAATGTATATCCTGCACCTCCTCCTAATCCTACATTTATATCCTGCACCGCCTCCTAATTTCCAACTGTACATGATCCAGCCCAGGGGGGAGGGGGGATGGTGGTGCCAAATGCTCTAGGTATGCCCCTGCTGAGTAGTTACCCCTAACTTAAACTAAATTCCGGCCACATATAGGCCAATTGTCTCCCAATTTCAACCAAATTCTATCAGCGTTCAAGCTTTCAGTTGCAAAAACACAGTATAAAAGATTGCAATCAATTACATCAAGGGTTTATGTAGCGTGTGTAAATTCTATCATGTTAAAATGTCTTCAAAATCATTCTGTAAAACTTCAACGGGTTTCATCTCATAAAGAGGCTTCATCAGGGGGTAAACAGTACAACAAAAAGCCCAATGATGCATAAATAAAAAAGAGGATGCAAATCCAAGCGAGACCCTAGAATTTAGGTCTGGTGTAGTACAAGAAATGCTAAGCCCAGCCACACTCTCAGATCAAAGAGGGAATAATCACCTAGTATGTACGGTGGGGGAGTCTTAGCGGGTAGCGTTTGTAAAGTCCTCAACATCTGATGATGAAGGGATAAGCATATGGAACCGTCACAGATGGTTTCTCTTGGATTTGTATCCTCTATTTTATTTATGTATCATTGGACTTTTTGTTGTACAGTTTACCTGCTTATAAAGACTCTTTGAGTTGAAACGTGTTGAGGTTTAATTATTTACAGAATGATATTGAAGACATCTTTACATGATGGAATTTATACATGCTACATAAACCCTTGATGTAATTGATGCACTCTTTTATACTGTGTTCATATATTTTATCTGTATTGAATAAAGAGATATATTTTTAATATTTTTTTATGTGCTTTGGGTACCTATATAAAGTCCCACTTCATGTTTGTATACAATATGTAAAAAGGAGATACCCATGCCTCTCCTGAGGGGGAGGCTATGGGAAATAGGGACGCCACCATTCAGTGCTTCTCACGTGGCAGGAGCGCATGTCACTCCTCTCTATCACTGAGACAATTTATTCACCTTACCCTGGTATTTTGGGATATGAATATACCCATCACCCCCCTACTACTGGACCCTTGACCCCATGGGATCCAAGTCTAATCAATATTTTATATTGCACTTCACTTATTCGATGATTCCTTTTTGGCGGCGACATTGCTTTTCTGTTTTTATCTTCAAACTTCAGTTATCGACTCTGACCAGTGTGCTATTGGCCTTTCAAAATATTCTTATTGAATATATGTGACGTTCTGTCATATATGATTTGAGTTGTAAACACTACAAGGTGGATCCTGAAGAAGCCCTTCTTCTGGGTGAAACACATTGATCCATACACCTCGCACCATCCAGCCAAGCACAGATGGTTATAGTAGATATGTGTCTAGTATTTTGTATTTCTGCATGGAGCCTATACGCCTGCTGCTTTTTTCATTATTTTGTATAAATAAAACATTATGTGATTCTACAGTAATGTTTTTGCTATATTGATTTATTATTTTCTGAGCACTAAAAAAAATACCTATTTCCCATAGTCTCCCCCTCGGGAAAGGCATGGGTATCTCCTTTTTCCTATATTGACTTTACATAGGGGATCGTGCCAGAATTTTTCAACATGCCCCCCCTCGATACCCATTATGTATACAATATGTAATTTATGTTACAGTGATATCTTAATTAAACTTAACTGGAGTGGTTGGAGGGCAAAGAAAGCCGAATAAGCAAAGTACTAGTATATCTAAATCCAATTTTGTTTTATTGTTTCGGATAGATCATGAACAGGGTTTTCCCATAAGGAGAAAATCAGTTACTATAACTGCTTAAAAAGTCTTAGCTACAGTTAGACTTTAATTGTCTTATTTATAAAAATTCCACCTAAATCTACTAATGTATTTAACACTACCCTCTCCACAATGCTGCTGTCCAAGGGTGTCTACATTGCTCCTCCATAGTTACAGTGGAAGAGTGAGTGTAGCTACCCAAAGACAGGAAGTGTGGTACTGTCATGATCTCCAGCTAAAAATAAAGAAAATAAGCCTAAAAAAGAAAACTAGTTCAAACACCACATCTTATTATTGGTAAGCTGCAACATCTTCCATTTTTAATTTTGGGTTTAGATAGGCTTTAACTCTATGGCGGGGGGCGTGGTTAAGATGAGGAACTGATAGGATGTGGGTGATCAGAGCTATTTGGCCCTTTTATCCGATTTAAGCGTGATCTAATACACCTTAACCTCTATCTGTATGCCCTGGGATCTTCGGGCATGAGAAAAGGAAAGTCCGTCTCTGGATGTAAGCGGAACTTGGCCCCCAAAAAAACACCGCCGCCAGCTAAGGGACAACTCTATGGCGGCGAGAAATACCGAGCCTGTTCCCAGTGTTAAAAATGTAGTAGATGACACTGCATCAGGCTCAGCCCGTGAAAGATTACATCTTATTTCCCCAACACAGATTTTCTAAATGAGCCCAGCAAGGCCAATTTTGGCCGCAAACTACGCTTTACCTATAAATATACATTTTGGAACGATGGCAAAAATAAGTGACATGCATGCTCCATGCAAACTAGAGATGGAAACTCTTTGATTATGGAAGCTGAGGGTGTTTACTGCGGTGTTGTTTACCGAAACCTTTGCTTTACAAAGTAAGCATTCTCCATCCAGGGATTATTTTATTTTCAGAGCTGGAATTTGTTCATTCTGCCTCTCGAAGGTCTAATGATCTGGTCAAGAAGAAAGGAGCATTTTTCACAGCTGTGGACCGAAAGAAAATGTGATGATTTTCTGCACAGATGCAACAAGCCTTGAGGCTTTCTGAGAAGGATCTCATCAAACACACTGCCCAGAATATCTATGGAGGCGTTCTGGCTCTAGAATTATTGTCGTGGAGGAAACAAAGAGAAAATTTATGCTTTTCCTTTTTCTAACATCAGTCCTTGGGTGACAAATTTCCGACCCTCTGCCTCGGCCATGGCACAGGCGGCAGCTTTAACAGTTTCTCAAGGACTAGATATCTGCACCATTCTTTGCAGATACTGGGTGTTGAGGATAAAAAAAAAAAGATACAAAACATGTTTCTACAGCAAGCAAATGGCTGCAATATAACAAAGAGTGAAAAACTTAAGGGGGTCTGAATACTTTCCGTACCCACTGTATATATATATATATATATATATATATATATATATATACATATATACAGGGTGGGCCATTTATATGGATACACCTTAATAAAATGGGAATGGTTGGTGATATTAACTTCCTGTTTGTGGCACATTAGTATATGTGAGGGGGGAAACTTTTCAAGATGGGTGGTGACCATGGTGGCCATTTTGATGTCAGCCATTTTGAATTCAACTTTTGTTTTTTCAATAGGAAGAGGGTCATGTGACACATCAAACTTATTGGGAATTTCACAAGAAAAACAATGGTGTTCTTGGTTTTAACATAACTTTATTCTTTCATGAGTTATTTACATGTTTCTGACCACTTATAAAATGTGTTCAATGTGCTGCCCATTGTGTTGGATTGTCAATGCAACCCTCTTCTCCCACTCTTCACACACTGATAGCAACACCACAGGAGAAATGCTAGCACAGGCTTCCAGTATCCGCAGTTTCAGGTGCTGCACATCTCGTATCTTCACAGCATAGACAATTGCCTTCAGATGACCCCAAAGATAAAAGTCTAAGGGGGTCAGATCGGGAGACCTTGGGAGCCATTCAACTGGCCCACGACGACCAATCCACTTTCCAGGAAACTGTTCATCTAGGAATGCTCGAACCTGACACCCATAATGTGGTGGTGCACCATCTTGCTGGAACTATGATGTCGGTGATAGGGAATTGCTGGCCATCAAGTCGGCTTTGGAGGAATGGTGGTACCTCCTGGAAGGAGCAGCTCACCCGGTATTGGTTTTTACTGACCATAAAAACCATAAAAAAACCATAAGCTGTGAAGATACGAGATGTGCAGCACCTGAAACTACGGATACTGGAAGCCTGTGCTAGCATTTCTCCTGCGGTGTTGCTATCAGTATGTGAAGAGTGGGAGAAGAGGGTTGCATTGACAATCCAACACAATGGGCAGCACATTGAACACATTTTATAAGTGGTCAGAAACTTGTAAATAACTCATGAAAAATAAAGTTACGTTAAAACCAAGAACACCATTGTTTTTCTTGTGAAATTCCCAATATGTTTGATGTGTCACATGACCCTCTTCCTATTGAAAAAACAAAAGTTGGATTCAAAATGGCTGACTTCAAAATGGCCGCCATGGTCACCACCCATCTTGAAAAGTTTCCCCCCTCACATATACTAATGTGCCACAAACAGGAAGTTAATATCACCAACCATTCCCATTTTATTAAGGTGTATCCATATAAATGGCCCACCCTGTATATATATATATATATATATATATATATATATATATATATATAAACAATATGCAACACCTTGTACATTTATTTAAGGAGTCACAAAGCTCATCATTGCAGTTTCAGATCCATGAGGACCCTTTATCAGATATAACAAGAGTGAGACTTAAATACATATATATACAGTATATAAAGTGCTAGTGCAGATATTTGGGATATAGTGATAATCAAACATATATAGTCCATTTTCAATAGTTCATATGTGAAGAAAAGTGCAAAAATAGCAAAAATTATAAAGTTCATGCAAAAATAGCAAAATGATTTTAAATATAAAATTTGCGTGGATCTTGAAGTATTCCAAAGGAGATATGTACAGAGGAAGGCCTTATATGGAAGTGTAGTAAATCATCTCATGTCACATAATTGCGTTTACCAGAAAGTAGTTATATTCAAACCTGAATATAATATGGAATCACAGAGCCACGGGATGGTTCTTTCCTACGGAGGTCCACAGGGGGGCGCTATAATGTCCTAGTAGGGCAACGATACCACTTAAATGGAACTCCACTCCGATGTTCTCCAGCAGAGTGTGTTGAACATGAAATAAAAGTCTCACATAGCATAAGATCCTTTATGATAGACTTTATTAAAAAGTAATGCACTTACATGTAAGCAGATAAACTTGAGCTCAAACAGGTTGGCCGGTTACAACACAAAGCACATTGGTATGGGGTCAGCAACCGCTGACGCGTTTCGTCCTCTAAGACTTTTAAAAAAGTCTAACCTAAGTCTAATCAACCTGAAAATGTATTACCTCCTAAAGAACTCCAGCATGCCTAAATTATGCATCAGCTCCCGCTTCACACCCTGTGGTCATTGGTACCCTTCTTAAAAATAAAATGCATATACCTTAAAAGTCACTCTAAAACTGCAGTCGCATGACCCCTGGGAGAGCAGCTACCAAAGGGAGGTGCTATGCGACATGACCACACTATAAGTCCCATGTTCTGTTCTCTCTAGCAGTCAACAGTGTTTGGGTGGGTGGGAGGCACTGATATCAGCAAAGTGTGGTGGAGCGTCTGTTTCTTTAAATCACACTGCAGGCTAAAATGCTGCTAGGAACTGATGCCAGACAAAAAAAAATATTTTTTTTTTCTAATATATGTGGAATTTATAGAGCAATTATTGTATAGTATTGTATCTTGTTTATTATATGCCTACAATTTTTGCTTACAAATGAATATTTATTGCACAATGAAGGAATCCCAGACAGTGGTCACCGGTGCTTAATATTTTGGGGGGAGGGTTGGGGGCAAGCCAACGCCAACACCAGACTCCCTGGCTAATCTGGTCTCAAGAACAGCTTCCTGATTGGCCGGGAGGAGAATCAGGAAGACAATGGGTCATAGCAGTAGCAATCCAACTTTGCTGACTACAGTCTCAGATAAAGCTTTCCAATAAGCAATGGTTTACCCTCAACTCATTCACTAATCTGTGTAAATGCTAGTATGAGCTATTGACCACTGTAAACCTTTCTATATGTACATAGAGGCAGACATATTTGCTCATTACATTATTTGCTTATTACTGCTTTGTAGTGTTACATGTGGTTTTGTTTTACTGCTCTCATGCCTTTTTTGGCACCCAGTACATTGCGGCAGTGCTGTTTTACAGGCAAACTGGAAGGGGAGAAAAGGGAAGAAATTGCATTAACTTTGTTACATTTATAATTGTTCCTGTGTTGATATCAGGTTAGTCTTTTAGCTGTTGAAACTGTTTATTGAGTGATTTCCTTGCAGGGAGTGGCTGGATTATTGGTTCCCATAAACCCTTGATGTAATTGATGCACTCCTTTATACTGTGTTCATATATTTTATCTGTATTGAATAAAGAGATACATTTTTAATATTTTTTTATGTGCTTTGGGTACCTATTTAAAGTCCCACTTCATGTTTGTACACAATATGTAAAAAGGAGATACCCACGCCTCTCCCGAGGGGGAGACTATGGGAAATAGGGACGCCACCATTCAGTGCTTCTCACATGGCAGGAGCGCATGTCACTCCTCTCTATCACTGAGACAATTTATTCACCTTACCCTGGTATTTTGGGATATGAATATACCCATCACCCCCCTACTACTGGACCCTTGATGCAATGGGATCCAAGTCTAATCAATATTTTATATTGCACTTCACTTATTCGATGATTCCTTTTTGGCGGCGACATTGCTTTTCTGTTTTTATCTTCAAACCTTAGATTCAGTTATCGACTCTGACCAGTGTGCTATTGGCCTTTCAACATATTCTTATTGAATATATGTGATGTTCTGCCATTTATGATTTGAGTTGTAAACACTACAAGGTGAATCCTGAAGAAGCCATTCTTCTGGGTGAAACACATTGATCCATACACCGGGCACCATCCAGCCAAACACAGATGGTTATAGTAGATATGTGTCTAGTATTTGGTATTTCTGCATGGAGCCTATACGCCTGCTGCTTTTTTAATTATTTTGTATAAATAAAACATTATGTGATTCTACAGTAATGTTTTTGCTATATTGATTTATTATTTTCTGAGCACTAAAAAAATCCCTATTTCCCATAGTCTCCCCCTCGGGAAAGGCATGGGTCCTTTTTCCTATATTGACTTTACATAGGGGATTGGCCAGAATTTTTAAACAAGCCCCCACCCCCCCTCAATACCCATTATGTATACAATATGTAATTTATGTTACAGTGATATCTTAATTAAACTTAACTGGAGTGGTTGGAGGGCAAAGAAAGCCTGAATAAGCAAAGTACTAGTATATCTAAATCCAATTTTGTTTTATTGTTTCGGATAGAGCATGAACATGGTTTTCCCATAAGGAGAAAATTGGTTACTATAACTGCTTAAAAAGTCTTAGCTACAGTTAGACTTTAATTGTCTTATTTATAAAAATTCCACCTAAATCTACTAATGTATTTAACACTACCCTCTCCACAATGCTGCTGTCCAAGGGTGTCTACATTGCTCCTCCATAGTTATAGTGGAAGAGTGAGTTTATTGAGTGCTTTCCTTGCAGGGAGTGGCTGGATTATTGGGTCCTCCCATGGTTTCCTGTAATGACTCTTCCATAACTGGACCCAGCAACTCACCAACACACTAGTAGAGATCAAAATGGGCTATTTTGATCTCTACTGGTGTGTTGGTGAGTTGTTGGGTCCAGTTATGGAGGCATAAGCAAAGCCCATTTTGATCACTACAGGTGTGTTTGTGAGTTGTTGGGTTCGGTTATGCAGTTATGGAAGAGTCTTTACTGGAAGCCATGGGAGAATCCAACGGCCCAGCCATTCACTGCAAGGAAAGTACAGTAATTATTAAACAGCTTCAACAACTAAAAGGCTAACCTGATATCAACACAGGGACAATTATAAATGTAACAAAGTTAATGCAGTTGCTTTCCCTTGTTCATTTTCCAGTTTGCCTGTAAAACAGCCCTGCCACAATGTACTGGATGGCAAAAAAGGGCATGGCAGCAGTAAAACAAAACCATGTGTAACACTACAATGCAGTAATAAGCAAGTAATGTAATGAGCAAATATGTCTGCCTCTATGTGCATATAAAAATATAGGTTTACAGTGCTCAATAGCCCATTTTGATGTCTACTAGTGTGTTGATGAGTTGTTGGGTCCAGTTATGGAAGAGTCACTACGGGAAGCCTTAGGAGGACCCAACAATCCAGCCACTCCATAGAGATTCATCGCTGCATTTTAATTAAAGCTGCAGATTCAAAAAGATTGAAACCAACTTTGAAATTATATTATCACGATAAGGCAGTGGTGTCACTAGGGTTGGTGTCACCTGGGGTGGTAAAACATGATGTCACCCCCCCCCAATAAATTTTTTACATATAACACTGCATATAATGTCAACAGTAGTGCAGTTAGCAACTATTAAAGCAACTAGCAACTTTGAATAACCATATGATATGAAAATAGAACTACCCCAGGTAATAACAACCCCCAGGATTAGTGCCAGTTTCTGCAATAATAATCCCCAGCATTAGTGCCAGAGCAGAAATAATAATCCCCCACTTCGGTGCAGATTTCTAGAATAAAAACTTCAGCATTGGGCTTATATGAGATTGTAGTGAGTGGGTTTATATCTACTGTATTACATATTCATGCTTTGTGTGCATATACACAACACATATATAATGTAAATGCAAGCATATAGAGCTCACACATTCTTGAAAACATATAGTGAAACACAAACATAATAAAACTCAGACAACTACCCATCGATCATGCAGAACTAGGCAGTCTCCATTCTTTATAAGTATACCAACACATCTTTCTGTACTTTTGTTCAACAAACCGTTTATTTTCTCAGGAAGAAAAAAAAAAAGGAGCGCTAATGCTGAGCGAGCGTCTGATCCAGTCTGAATTATATTCCAATCACACGACCTGAATGTGCAAGAGTGAAGGGCACTCCAGTGACAAGGCTGCTGGGAATGTTTATCTGACACTGCATTACCATTTTGAAAGAGGCTTCTTTAGAGCCAAGAGCGTCTTTTTTGTGTTTTTTTCCCAAATAACAGTACATATTGGTTATAATTATGTGTCCTCTAAAGCAGATCTATATGTCTATGTCCACGCATTTACCTACAGGAATAGTCCAAGTTTTGCAAAAATTCAGTATCAATATACAAAAGTGCAGCGCTAATGTCCACAGAAGAACCCTTTCAAGGTGCCTTCATAAGAAGAAACTAATAAAGCGGCATGCAGCTGTAGAAAATGACATCCATAAACAAACTCAGAGAGGGAGAACCGTAACCACACCCGGTGAGGCAAATATACAGGCTCCTTACCAGATCAAAATGAACAGCAAGTTATAGGCTGGTCAAACGTGCCTCTGGAGAAGTAAGGTCTCTCCACTACCTCTGTGCATCGTCTCCCAGTATCCCAAATGGACTTACAGAATCCTCCTCTCAGGATCACATACGGGATATAAAGATAAGGAAATCATAGTGCAATATGATAAAAAAGGATTTATGTGAAAGTAAAAATTGCACTTACATCAAACAAGTGTATCAAACGCCCGTAAATAGACCAGAAATGTAATAAAAAATAGGCATTTATAACATTTTTTGGATTGAGGCCTACAGAGCATTGCAACCATGATCAGCACATTGTGTGTGCACATTGTCTTGCACAGGGTCTTGCGTTGTTTACCCCCAGCCCCAAGTCTGTAGAAAGGTGCAGACCACCTAGAGCAGGGGTAGGCAACCTGTGGCCCTCCAGCTGTTGCAAAACTACAAGTCCCATCATGCCTCTGGGAGTAATTGTACCTGTCAGCCTTGCAATGCCTCATGGGAAATGTAGTTCTACAACAGCTGGAGGGCTACAGGTTGCCTACCCCTGACCTAGAGTACGGAGAAAACACGAAATGGATTACGATTATGGTGACATCACCACCCTCCTGCCGGTGTGCTCTGCTGAGACTTACGCTGTAGTTTAATTTCATGAATGAATAACAAGCACCTAAAGTAAGAAGAACTCAGTAATGCATATAAGATGGTCCTATAGGGAGGGTCTGCAACCATGATTCATGTTACTCCCTAAATCAGGCTTTTAACTTGGAGAAACCCTCAAAATAACTTTCTGGTCTCAGGGAACCCCTGGTAACTATATCTGCAGTGCACAATACATTAGTGTGATGGTTAGTAGGAAGAACGCTCATTACCTCCATGCTCAGTGGGAAGCATCCCCTCTTACAGATGGCTAAAAAGATCATTGGTGTCAGTGGTTACTTATCTGAGAGGCAAACAGTTTTCATTGCTAAAAGTGGTTGTGAAGGCACAAGGTTTTATACCTTCATGCATGATATGCATAAAGGTAAAAAACCGCAGCACCCCCCCCCCCCCCCCCCCCCCCCCATAGTTACCCGAGCCCCGTCTCAATCCAGTGAAGTCCACAAGAGCCTTGCCTCTCCAGGGACTTGAACTTCTGATTGGCTATCGACAGCAGCTGTCAATAACAGTCAGTGAGACAATCAGCAGACGGAGGGGGACAGAGCCAAGTCACAGCTCCATGCGTGAATGGACACACAGAGGAGTGGCTCGGCTCAGGTACCCCCATAGCAATCTGCTTGCTGTGGGGGCACCCGACAGGAGGGAGGCGCCAAGAGCGTCGGCATGGGACCCGAGAAGAGGAGGATTTGGGCCACTCTATGCGAAACTCCTGCACAGAGCAGGTAAGTATGACATGTTTGCTATTTTAATTAAAAAAAAAAAAATTAAAGCTTTACAGTCACTTTAACCACTTGCCGACCGCCGATCGGAGATTGACGGCGGCAAAGTGGCTCTGTAACGCAAAACGCCGTCATACGACGGCGGCTGCGATACAGAGATACTGTGAGCGCGCGCACGCCGCCGGAGTCGCGCGCGCGCGCTCACTGTGTTTGGGGGGGGCCAGGGAGCGGGTGCGGCGGCTTCGATTGCCGCCGGCCACCCGCGATGCCCCCCCCGGAGCGAATGAGCGGAGGTCCGTGTATGTAAACACGGACCTCCGCTCTGTGTGAGGGGGAAGGGAAGTGATCACAGCCTTCCTGTACAAGAAGGCTGTGACCACTTCCCTTCCCCAGATAGGCAAGCCCCCCTACAGTAAGAACACGCCCAGGGAACACATTTAACCCTTAGAGCGCCCCCTGCAGGTTAACCCCTTCACTGCCAATGGCATTTACACAGTAATCAGTGACGGCGGCAGTTAGAGGCTAGCCGCCAGCCGTTCACCAATTTCACTGACATTTCGAAATTAAA
>BLSH010275127.1:652038-665859 GCA_018402905.1 Glandirana rugosa
GCGCAAATGCCTACTACTCTTAAGTAAAAACCCCGCCATTTTTAGTAAAAAATAAAAAAAAAATAAAAACCCCAAAAATGAATTCTCATCATCCGTAAACGCGGCCACTTTTGCGCAAACCAATCAATAAACGCCAATTGCGATTTTTTTTATCGCAAATATGATGAAGAATATAAATCGGCCAAAAACGGTGAAAAAAAATGTTTTTTTATATTTTTTTTTTGGATTTGTATTTTAGCAAAAAGTAAGAAATTTGGGTTTTTTTGCAAAATTGTCGCTCTTCTTTTGTTTATAGCGGCGATCAGAAATGACGCAGAGGTGATCAAATACCACCAAAAGAAAGCTCTATTTGTGGGAAAAAAAGGACGCCAATTTCGTTTGGGTACAACGCCGCACGACCGCGCAATTGTCAGTTAAAGCGACGCAGCGCCGAATCGCAAAAAGGGCTCCGGTCCTAAAGCTGGAAATCCTTCCGGTCCTTAAGTGGTTAAAGAACCCCTTGCAACCTCTGGGGTAACCCCAGGGTTCTATGGAACCCTGGTTTAGAATAGCTTCCCTAAGTATTTGTGTAACATGAAACATGGTCTAAAAAGTGACCTATGTCTTTTATCACCCAAATTAAAAATTATTACAGAAATTCTCTTGGAGTCCTTAGAAAGTATCTCCTCTTGTGTGCTATTCACATTCACGGTGGGAACAGAGTCCCGATGATTGGCTGGCTCTGTCTAAACTCCAGAACCCCAAAAATCCTAGCGAAAGATCATGTGACCAGTGCTTGGAGGATTTATTTTCCCCTCCTGTTCTTCTGACAACTTTCAATTATGAAATCCCCCTAATTGCCTGTCCCCGGAACAGAAAGTCTTTAAATCTACCTATGCATGCTGTAGTTTGATTTTGTGAAGTCTCTTTAAATTTACCAATACTGTGTAATGGTATGGTCTTCCTAATGAATCAATTGGACTTGCAACCAATTGGGCAGGCCATTTTATTACATAGGTGTTGGTAATGATTGGAAAATCCCATTGTAATGTGTATGTTCAGCCTAACAAGGATGCAGATTTCAGTAACAATGACAGTTGCATGCCTTTCCCCCTTGTTCAAATCAAAGAAGTTCTACTTTAAAGTAGGTGTAAACCCAATCACTTGAAGTGGGAGTGGGTACCTTTTTCTAACAGACACCTGCCCCCATTTTGGGGGGTGTTGCACAGCCAAGATGGCAACACCGGGGCTCCAAAGACTGGTGAAGAATCGGCCCAATCGGCCCAAATGAAGATAGTGCTGGACTCCTTGGATGGTGAGAGTGTCTGTTTCTTGAAAGTCAGCAGCTACTGTGTAACTGCTGCTGACTATAATTTTTTTTAAATAACTTAAGTTCCTCTTTAAGTCTTTAAATAAGCTTTAATATGTTAATGGCATTTCAAAGGTCATTTTAAATATTTTTTAGTTTTTCGGCTTTCATTAAAAAATAACTGGTGATCCTGCTATGAAGGTCGTTGTTCAGGCAAGTCTTGTTACAGAGTGACAATGCTCTGTCCCTATCTCCTAAACTGGGTCACCAATAGGGGGTACAGTCAACCCTCCTGTACTGGACCTGAGCCCCCGTGGGTCTGCTGGGGGAGGGGGAGTTATCTGGGGATTATCATTAATTTGATTGGTAGGGGGCACTATTAGGGTTGCCACCTGTCTGGGACAGTCCAGGTTTTAAATCCTGTGTCCAGGTTTCAGTCCACCTGAAACCCAGACACATCGATAGCAGCCCTGCAGCACCAGTCCTCCCATCCCTCTCTTCCCTCCCATTGGCTTCCAGTGCTTTTAATTATATTGGTGGGGGAAGCTTTAACTGGAGGTCAGACTGACCTGGGGGGATTATACCGGGGGACAGACTGACCTGGGGGGATTATAGTGGGGGACAGACTAACCTGGGGGTATGAACTGGGGCACAGACTGGCCAGGGATGAATTATACTGGAGGACAGACTGACCTGGGGGGATGTACTGGAGTACAGACTGACCTGGGGGGGGGGATTTGCACTGAGGGACAGACTGACTTTGTTTAACTACGCTACTCCCATCATTAAAACAATTTGCCCACATCCAGGGTTCGTCACGGGACGCCCCATGCACCGCAATACTACTCAAGGTCCCAGGTCTTTTACAATCCAATTGTATATACTGCAAAAAAAATAGAAAATTGTTGTGCACCGCTAAAGTGTTTGGGATTGGCTTGATGAAACGGTGGCAACCCTTGGCACCATCCATCAGACTTGTGCTGGCCCTTCACCTTGCATTTGGTCCAGCAGGGCCATACAGGACCCCATGATTTCTAATGGCGGGTCTTCCCCAAATGTTCTCCTGTGTTTCCACCCTGGTCACATGGATATCCAAATGAGGCTACAAGTGGCTGTCCCAACACACATTTTGCAGGTATGGTCTATTTTTGTCACCATCAGGAAACCCCAATGAAAAATGCCATGCAGGTGCTCCATTTTTTTTTGGGGGGGGGGGTCGGCCGGTCGGTCCATCAGCCAAGCCCCCCAGTTGCTTGCTCGTTCATCAGCCCACCAGCCCTGCACATACACCATCTAGGTCACGGGCAGCGCTTCCTCCTCGGCAGCTTCACTCTGCGTCTCCTCGGCTTCACAGCGGCTTCATCCTGCGTCTCCTCCCCCTCCTCGTCGGCTTCTTCCTCGGCAGCCAATACAATTGTTTCTCTTCTCGGCCAATTGGGTCTTAAGACCCACTTCCTGATTGCCCCGGGAAGAAAATCAGGAAGAAAAAGTGATTGCTATTAAGATTGATACAATTCATCTTGAGATCTCCTCTCTACAGATTTCTCACTCCCCTCACAATCTTTGTCCTCCTGCACAAACAATACGCTTATTTAACCCAGCTACTATAGAGGAAGTCACTAAACCTCTCTCTAACGCCCACCTAACCTCCTGCCCCCTGGGCCCCATTCCTTCTCAAATACTACAGTCACCATCTGACTCTATCCTACACTCTTTAACTCATATCTTCAACCTCTCCCTCTCTACTGGCATCTTCCTCAACCCTCTAAAACATGCACTAGTCACTCCCATACCAAAAAAGGCCACACTGGACTCCATCAATCTTAACAACCTAAGACCCATCTCCTTACTCCCTTTTGCTTCCAAAATCCTTGAACATTTTGTTTACAACCGACTGAGTGACCACCTCACTGAAAATAACTTTCTTGATCCCCTTCAGTCTGTATTTTGCCCACAGCACTCCACAGAAATTGCCCTCCTAAAACTCACAAACGACTTACTAACATCAAAAACCAACGGTCATTATTCCATACTCTTACTCTTGGACCTCTCCGATGCCTTTGATACAGTTGATCACCCCCTCCTCCTCAAAAAACGAAATTTGCTTGGTCTCCATGGCTGTGCACCTTCAGTGTCACTTACAACTCCACTTCCTCCTCTCCAACTCCTCTTACTGTTGGGGTCCCCCAAGGTTCTGTCCTTGGACCCCTACAATTTTCGATCTACACGTCCTCCCTGGGTCAGCTGATAACCTCCCATGGTTTTCGCTATCATTTATATGCCGATGATACCCAAATCTATCTCTCTAACCTTCAGCTCACCCCATCAGTCTCCTCACAGATCACTGCCTTACTAACAGACATATCAGCTTGGATGTCACAGCACTTCCTCAAACTGAATCTATCGAAAGCTGAGCTTTATGATATTTCCTCCCCAATGTGCCCCTTCCCCTGACTTCTCTGTTAATATTAATGGCACAACTATTAGTGCGTCCCCACATGCCAGGGTGCTAGGGGTAACCCTGGACTCTAAACTGTCCTTTCAGGACCACATCCAATCCTTATCCAAGTCATGCCACCTTAGCCTCCGCAACATCGCTAGAATACCCCCCTTTTTAACCAATGACACCACCAAGCTTCTAATTCACTCTCTGGTTATCTCTCACCTCGGCTACTGCAACTCTCTCCTCATTGGATTACCTTTGCATACATTATCCCCCTTCAGTCAATAATGAATGCTGCTGCAAGACTTATCTACCTTACCAACCACTCAGTTTCCTCCACCCCTCTCTGCCAATCTCTTCACTGGCTTCCACTCACCAAACAAATAAAATTCAAAGTACTAACAATAATTTACACAGCCATCCACAACTCTGCCCCCAGCTATATCTCTAACCTAGTCTCAAAATACCAACCAAGCCAACCTCTTCTGTCCTCCCAAGACCTCCTGCTCTCTAGCTCCCTTGTCATCTCTTCCCATGCTCACCTCCAGGATTTCTCCAGAGCTTCTCCCATCCTTTGGAACTCCCTAACCCAATCTGCCCGACTGTCTCCTAATCTATCCATCTTTAGACGATCCCTAAAAACCTTTCTCTTTAAAGAAGCCTATCCTGCTTCTATCTAATACTCTCTTACTTTCTACATCAGCTAATCCCCCACAGCTATTACCTTTTGTATCAATTGACCCTCCCTCTTAGATTGTAAGCTCTAATGAGCAGGGCCCTCTGATTCCTCTTGTACCAACTTGTGATGTAACCGTACTGCCTGCCTTCATTTTGTAAAGTGCTGCGCAAACTGTTGGAGCTATATAAATCCTGTATAATAATAATAAATAATAATAAAATAGTAATTATCAATTCACTATTGTCACACAACTGGGTGGGTGCTCTGTGCCCCGAGCCCACCCTTTTTTGAAGCCAATTAGAGCCTCAGGCTCTAATCATGTGCTTAAAAAAAAAAAAAAAAACATTGAAATCCATGCATCCGGTGCCCTGCATGAAAATTAGGGGATGGGTACATGGATTAGGGGGGCAGCGCCCCTAATGGATGGGCCACCACTGCATACAGCCATCACTGGAGTGCATGTGGACAAGCTGCAAAGCCGTTGCAGGAAATCAGCAGCACTGAGACGCAACAAACAATACAAAATAGAATAAAACCTGTATTTTATTACAAAAAAACAATTAAATATCATTGAGTCAGAGTTTAGATATATTAGGGGCATAGTAGCAACAAAAAAAAAAACATTAGAACTTTAGCTGGAGGACTGTGTAGAAATCCATTTACTGTCTTGCGCCCTGACTCGCCTTCTGAAGTTAGGCGCATTCATTTCTTAGAGATTATATATTGCTGGGAAGCTGCAGACAAGGATTTCTCTATCCTCCTGTAGGAAAAAAAAAAACACAATTTTTTTTGTGTCCTTGGAATAAAATGGCACGGAGCCCATTGTTCTGGGCGTTTGGCTGACTTTGCTACCAAACTGTTGAAGCACAGTGCTGTGATTGTGTTTGCTATTTACAAAGCGGTCCTGTTTGCTTTGTGTGTACAGAATCGGCGTGGAGTTTACCTTCCCAGATGCAGTGGAGCCAGGAAAATCACAGAGGTCAAAAAATAAGAACAGACACTCAATATTTGGAAGGGAAGTGCTGAATTGACGTGAGCCGCATGCAAAACATCGACTGAGTCTTTGAACGAGATAGAGATGGTAAATCAAGTCTTCAAATGTATTGCACTGCACTGCTTCCAAGTTAGTTCTGTATATCCTTGCAAGCTCTGTATATACTATATATATATTCAAGGACCACATAGTCATGCAAAAATAAAAAAATAAAAAAAACAGAGTGCACTGGATAGTGCAAGTAAAACCATTTTAACAAATAAAAAAAAATGAAAAGCGCATTTACGTAACAGTGACTTGACCAGTGCACATTACCAGAAATAGCTCATCCAGGGGAATACCATGTCCCACCAGCAAATGTGAAGGCACTCTCACCGAGGAGTCGGCAGTAGGAGAGAAAGCAATCATGGATGGGTAATCTGAGGAGGATGCTGCAGAAATCATAAGGAGGACAACTGCAAGTGATATTATAGGCTCCTTTTTTTGATTAAAGTGGTTGTAAAGTCAGAAGGTGTTTTATTTTAATATATTCTATGTGTGAAGCAGCCCCCTTCAGCCCCCCAATACTTACCTGAGGACCCTCTAGATACAGCGATGTTGCAGCAGTGTCTCGGCTGCCCGGGACTCCTTTCCTCATTGGCTGAGACACCAGCATTGGCTCCCACTGCTGTCAATCAAAATCAGGAAAACACACAACACAGTTCCTGCGCTTGGAAGTATCGACCGATGGTGAAGGCCTGACCAGAGATGCAATCCTTTGATAATCAATCACTCTATTTGTGCATTATATGATCTTGCTCCCCTCCTCAGGACCATGGGAATCCGAATAAACTAGAGAAAAATACAAGAAAGAGAAGGGCGCACCGACCTAGTGCAATACCATAAAACCATTTATTGAGATAAAAATTCAACATAAAATATACTCACAAGCGGAGCAGTATCAAAGGCATGTATCATATACAGAGACTTCAGTCTATCTCCACCACAGCTGGGGAGGATCCATAAGGCATCAAAAGCAAGGCTGACGCGTTTCCAGGGCGAACCCTCTTCTTCAGAGCCTTTTATGTTGAATTTTTATCTCAATAAATGGTTTTATGGTATTGCACTAGGTCGGTGCGCCCTTCTCTTTCTTGTATTTTTCGTTAATCAAAATCAGTCAGCCAATGACGAGAGCAAGGTGGGGCCGAGCCACAGCTCCGTGTCTGAATGGACACACGGAGCTGTGGCTCGGCTCGGGTGCCCCCATAGTAAGCTGCTTGCTGTGGGGGCACTCAACAGGAGGGAGGGGCCAGGAACGGCAAAGAGGGACCCGAGTAGAGGAGGATCTGGACTGCTCTGTGTAAAACCAACTGCACAGCGCAGGTATAACATGTTTATTGTTTTTAACTTCCTCCCGCCCGCGCCATAGCCAAATGACGGCTACAGCGTGGCTCTAAAATGCCGGCTCTAAAATGCCAGACGTCCTCCCATTTGGCTTGTGCTGGGCGCGCTCCCAGACCCGATGTCCGCCGGAGACCCGCGATCTCCTTTCAGAGAGGAGGAACGGGGAACCGCCAAAGTAAACACGGCGGTTCCCCGTTCTGTGAATGGGACATGACAGATCTACTGATCCCTGTCACTGGGATCAGTTAGATCTGTCATGTCCCGACCAGCCCCGCCCCCCCACAGTTAGAACACACCACACCACACCCATTTGTTAACCCCTTCACTGCCCCCTGCTGGTTAACCCCTTCACTGCCAATGACATTTATACAGTAATCAGTGGACATTTAAATTTCTGATCGCTGTATAAATGTCATTGGTCCCAAAAATGTGTCAAAAACGTCCGACATGTCCGCCCCGATATCGCAGTCCCGATAAAAATCGCAGATCGCCGCCATTACCAGTAAAAAAAAAAAATAAATAAATAAAAACGCCATAAATCAATGTCCATAGTTTGTAGGCGCTATAACTTTTGCGCAACCCAATCAATAAACGCCGATTGCGATTTTTTTTACCAAAAATATGTAGAAGAATATAAATCGGTCAAAACTGATGAATAAATTTGTTTTTTATTTTTTATTTTTGGATATTTATTATAGCAAAAAGTAAAAAATATTGTTTTTTTTTCAAAATTGTCGCTCTTTTTTTGTTTATAGCGGCGATCAGAAATGACGCAGAGGGGATCAAATACCACCAAAAGAAAGCTCTATTTGTGGGAAAAAAAGGACGCAAATTTTGTTTGGGTACAACGTCGCACGACCGCGCAATTGTCATTCAAACAGCGACAGCGCTGAAAACTGAAAATTGGTTCGGGCAGGAGGGGGGTTTAAGTGCCCAGTAAGGAAGTGGTTAACTAAAAAAAAAAAAAACAAGACTTTAGTATCACTTTAACTACTTCCATACATACATTTTACTAGTAAATTACTCATAACCCCCAAACATTATATATACATTTTTAGCAGAGGTATTAGGGAATAAAATGTCACACAGTATTTGCGCAGCAATTCTTCGAACTTGATTTAAAAAAAAAAAACTCTTCCATTAATTAAACAAAAGACAAAACCCATTATGTACCCCAATTGTTTTGTATAATGTGAAGGATGATTTTAGGCCAAGTAAATAGATACTTAACATGTCACGCTTTAAAATTGCACACACTCGCGGAATGGCGCCAAACTATGGTACTTAAAAATCTCCATAGGCTACACTTTAAAGATTTTTACAGGTTATCAGATTATTATTATTATTATTATTGTTATTGCTCTTACTCTAGCGTTTGTGATTAACCTCACATGTGTGGTTTTCACACATGTAAATGCCGTTTACTGTGTATGTGGGCACAATCTACGTATGCGTTCGCTTCTGCGTGGGAGCATGAGGGGATGGGGGCGCTTTAAATTTTTATATTGTTTTTATTTTTACACTTTCCGTTTTAATTTTTTATTTTTTTGATCACTTTTATTTCTATTACAAGGAATGTAAACATCCCTTGTAATAGGAATAGGACATGACAGGTCCTCTTTATGGAGAGATCTGGGGTCTATAATTCCCCACATCTCTCCTTTATGCTGGAAAGACTGAGATCAATGCCAGGCTTTCCAGCAAACAAATGGCAGTGTGTACATCTGCCAGCGGTGGAAGTGATGTCACGACGTCGCTTCCGGTCTCCTAGGGTCATAGGGTCTGTGGTAAACCGCCACTGCCGGGAGATTCATTCTCTGGCTCCCCGATCACATGAATGAGCCGGCAAAAGCACTTGAGGGTGGTGGGTGGGGGGACGCCCCCTTCCACTGCCTGTAAAAGCAATCAAGCAGCAAAACAGCTGCTATGATGGATTTTACTGTGCAGGGAATTGCCTGCTGAAAAAAAGATATCTGAACAATGCGCCTGCAGCTGCAGGCATCTTTTAGATATCTCCCAGTCTAAGTCCAGGATGTCATGTGATGGCCAACGGGCAGGAAAAAAAATTGCTGTGCTTACCCGCTCTGTTCAGCGATATTGCACAGATCAGTCCTCTTCTTCTTGAAGCCCAGCACTGTCTACCTTTCCTTGCTCCAAGTGCCTCCTTAGCAAGCCAGGTGTTATGGGGGCACCCGTGCACACATGCTCCCAAACTGGGCTGTGTGAGTCCATGGCCACGCCCCCGCTTCCTCCTCACCGGAGTTGGACTGACAGCAGCAAGGGCCTATGGCTTACATAGCTCTCAGTGTCTCCTGTGAGATCAGCAAGTGAGAGGAGTGGTGCTGCAGCCGGGCAGCACTGGCATGATGACAGGAGTCAGGTAAGTGTTTAGGGAGGGGTCAGGTAGGATAGGTAGGGGGGCGTTTTTTACCTTAATGCATTAAGGTAAAAAAAAAACATTTTGACTTCAGAACCACTTTAACATCCCAAGATGGTGCCAAATAAGGGAACAAGCCTGTATTAGGTGATACAGTACCCCCACTAAACTAAAATGTTTGGAGTGTTTCAGAGTCAGTTTCTCATAAAGAGCCATGGACCCCAAAACTTGTTAGCTTAATAAAGGTACTCTATCACCTCATACAGACTCGGTCCCCTACTTGGTTCCATCTTGGAATGTTACTATAGTTGTCCTCATTATGGATCCTCCAGAATCCACCTTACTTTATCCATCCACGATTGCTTTCTCTCCTACTGCTGACTCCATGGTGAAAGCGCATTCACATCTGCAGATGGAACATGGTATTGCTCTGGATGACCTGTTTCTGGTAATGTGCTTGCTTAAGAGATACTGTAACAGAGACGGGGATAGTCTCTATCTGAATGACCAGATTGGCTTGAGGGTGGAGTTGTGAACACAGAATGTTCCAGAATCATACGCTTAGGGTCATGTGTTTCTAGAAGACTAGGTTACCAGTGACCAAGTGGGGTATTCTGATGTTGCCAAGAAATAAAAATGTAAATTCTGGCAGAGGCGTTGCTAGGGGGTGGCTATTGGGGCTATAGCCCCGAGTCTGGAGCCCCTTACAGGGTGGGTGCAGTTCTGAAATTAGCAGGTATGTCCCGGTCTGGAATGCAGACCGTGTGTGTGTGTGTGTATATATATATATACATACACACACACATATATTTATTACTATTATTATTTATTTTATTACTTGTATGCCCGCTCAAGCGTATGTCTTTCTTTACTTCGCTGCTATGGGCTCTAGCCCCAGCTCTGTTGTAGACCTAGCAACGCCCCTGAATTCTGGGCATTCAGGCAATCTACGTTGAGATATTCATAGTCATGGGAGTGTATTTTTAAATCATTTTCACCTGCCAGCATTCCTTTCATTCTTATTGTCCTCCTCGAAATTTGACGTCAATGTATCAAACTCTGCTATATATTACTGATTTACAGCATGAATTATGGCCAACTAGCATTAGCATATGTGACATATCATCCAGCTGACACAGTGTATAAATTACTTCAGTCTGTAAATATCATTGTATCCCGAGCATGCCAAACACCATCAAATAAAAGATAGTCAATTAACCAACTCAGCCATATTGGGGAATTCATTTATTAAGGACAATATATACTTGGGTATCGATCAATATTATCTACAACTTAAAGTGTTAATGTCATCTATAACTTAAATGATCGATTTCAGAACATTCATTCAATTTTCTAATGATCAGTGGGGTCCAATCGACATTCGTTTTCTAGTCTAGTAATAAGAAAATTAAAAGAAAATTGTAACTATTGTAATTAAACATGTTTAATGCATTTGGGATTACATTCAAATTACAGGTGTGGATGAAATGTTAAGGGTTTTCAAACAAAATTAGTTGACTTAAAGTATTACTAAACCCAGGACCCTGCATTTACTATATCTGGTCCCCCACAGTACACAGAACATGGAAATTCAATTATTTTAGTAAATATAAACGGCTAAATACCTTTTCTCATCAGCAGTATATAGCAGTCTTGTGACTTCTATCAGTGTCCGGTTAAAGCTTGTAGGAGGAGTTTTCATTATCCTCTGGCTGTCCTATGAGGCTGAATGACCCCTAACCCTCTGTGTGGACAGTGCTGATTGCATGAACCCCGCCCCCCCCCCCCCAAAATAAAGAAATTCCCTAGCAATACACACCAAACTGAGCATGTGCAGAATGCTTCCAAGGCTCTGTTCTATCAGCAGATAGATTGGGGACAGTAACAGAAGGGGAGGATCAGAGAAGACAGGTTAAACAGCCTTTTTACACAATGTGGAGGCTTAACCGCTTTGGTTCCACAGTGAGTATAACAAGCATGCTTTACTGCATACAGTATACAGGCTGATTTTTCTGTTGTAGGTTTAGTAACACTTTAAAAATGGCAAGAAAGTTTGATGAATGATTTCCATACAAACATTGAAATGAAATTCTACTTGTGTGTAATGCTCTGGGATACTTATTGTGTATCCATAACCTTGAATTGGACTTCAATATGCGATGTAGAAATATTTTGGTGCTGACATCTAGTGGCATCCAGTGTTACTACAATTTGTTTATTATATTTCTGAAGTGGTACAATTCAGTTTACCTATGGGTTTACGTTGGTTTGGTCCATAGATGGACCCTTCTCTTCTTCCTTGTGTTCCTTCAGTTGGTTTATAGCATTTATTGTGGGCACAAGTTGTCCACATTCAGGTTGAATTTTTTTTTTTCACAAAAGAGCAGGCATTCACATTTATATCTCAAACTTTAAAAATGGTTACATATTGGGGTTGATTTACTGAGGCTACATGTACACGGGACATTTTTCAACCTCCCCTGAACGATTCAACTTGACAGCTAGAAACCGACGTTTAAAATCATCCGTTTAGCCGCGTTTGCATGCCGCGTTTAGCCGCCTTTGCGCCTAGAATCGTGTTTTTTAAAATGAAAAACATCTGTAAACGGAACGCACCTAGACCCGAGTTACCGCGTTTAGGTGCATTTACAAGCTGTTACAGGCATTTGTCGTTTCCAATGCCTCTGAACATCCATTCCGAACGCATTTTTTTTTGCTTTCCAAAAAATGCTTCTAAACTCAACTGCCTCGAAATGACTATAAATGACCGTGTGTACATGTACTGATAAGATAACATAGAGAAGAGTTCAGGGGCAATTGAAAAAAACACCCAACTGCCCCTAAGGCCCCTTTCACACTTATGTGACTTGTCCTGCGTCTTGTGACTGCAAAGTCGCACGAAAGTCGTTCCCCATTATTTCCAATGAGTACCGTTCATATCTGTACGTCTTCAAGTTGTGCCGACTTCAAAGTAGTCCCTGTATTACTTTGGCCCAACTTTGATGCAACTTGAGGTCCATAGACTTCAATGTTAAATCCTCAAAGTCTCATGCAAATCGCATTTGAATAATATAGATGCGATTTCTGTACTACTTTGTAATATGTTTTCATTGTGCCAAAGTTGCAACAAAGTCGGAGCAAAGTCGTATTGATCCTAAATCGCGGTAAAATTGCGATTTAAAAAAACGCGTCAAAATTGTGGTAAAATCGCGTCCACAAGTGTGAAAGGGACCTTAACATCCGTTTAGCAGCAGCAATGTACATGAGGCCTGAGGCCTAAAAACTGAAGAGTGCAAAATCTGGTGAAGCTTTCCATGTTTTTGGTCAAAGCTTAATTGAACAAGGTGAAGTTAGAAGCTGATTGGCTATCATGTACAGCTGCACCACATTTTGCACTCTCCAGTTTTAGTTATGCAGACCATACATGGGTCAAATTACAAAGGAATTTTCTTTGGAAAATCAGAAATTTTGTGCGTTTTGTGATCCGATGGTGCCACCATTGATTTCAAAATTCAACCAACCAAACTTCAAATTCCACCACATGTTGCTACAGAAAATAAAATTTGTGACTGGAAAACTTCTTTTCTTTCCAGGTCACAGCTCATGCGCATTTTATTTTTGATTATATTTATCGCACAATTCTCCCAAAAAAAATTCCAACACGCCTGATCACTCAAATTCGATGGCTGCATGAAAATCGCCCATTGTTGCGGCCCAGTAATGGTGCGAAATTCAAATGACAATTCATAAGTACGATTTTTGAAAGAAAATTTGTTTGTAATTGGCTTTAATCAACCCATATGTCTTTTTAAAAAGAAGGTACAATCTGCCACCCAGAGTGAGGGAGATAAAGGAAATAACTAGCCAGAGACCAATGGCAAAGACACAGGCAACATCTGGTGGCCTGAAGATTCAGTACATAGATCAATTAGCTAGATCAGCCTTTCTCAACCTTTTCAACACGGAGGAACCCTTGAAATAGATCTTCGGTCTCGGGGAACCCTGCTAAAAATGAGAAATCTTCAACTCATGGTACATTAGTGTCATGGTCAGTGGGAAGAATGCTCCTCACACTTGTGGTCATTGAGAAGAATTACCCCCTTACAGATAGATAAAAAGATCAATGGTATCATTGGGAATTTATCTGAGTGGCAGAAATTGCCCATTGTTCAAGGAAGTCACAGCAACCTCTGGAGGAACCTTAGGGTTCCACTGAACCCTGGTTGAGAATCACTGAGCTAGAGTCTCCAGGCCAAATCCAGCTGGCTATACTGGTCAACTTGGTCAGCATGGAGCAAAATATTTTTAAAGTATATGAAAAAGAAAAAGAACTTTATATAGTAAAGTATATATAGTATATGTAATACTTTTATTATTTGTGCATATTCAGGACATAATTTTCTCACAAATGTAGGTGTCTTATCTTAAAACCTAAAAAAAATGATCACTTACTAGGGCAGCTTTGTATAGAAACCAGCTTCCAGGTTCTTTGTCAAAGCTTGGGGGGGGGGGGGGAGTATATGAAATTTTTATAAAACGAGGTACGACTGGTTCAACTGGTCATATCGGTCGACCTAAACCGGACCTCTGAGATCGAGTCACTAAGAGTTGGTCCCAAGTCACCTTGGGATTCCAAGGAGGTCTCCAACGACACTGA
>BLSH010275127.1:665869-685488 GCA_018402905.1 Glandirana rugosa
TATATATATATATATATATATAGTAGTTATCTTTTTTTTTTTTTTTGCACTCCAGAGGTCTCGTTACACATTCACCTTTGTTTTATTTGTGCAGTGGTATCCTTTTGCAGTGAACCGCAATAAAAAAAAATGTACAGTAAAACTTGGATTGCGAGAATAATTTATTTCAGTAACATGCTTGTAATCCAAAGCACTCGTATATAAATTTCAATTATTGTAGCCATTACACAGGGACAGGGAGCCATTACATAGGTATTGTAGCCAAATCCCAGAGATTTACTAAAACTGGAACACTCAGAATCTGGTGCAAGCTGTGCATAGTAGCCAATCAGTTTCTAAATTCAGCTTGTTCAATTAAGCTTTGACAACAAAACCTGGAAGCTGATTGGCTTCTATGCAGACCCGCACCAAATTTTGCACTCTCCAGTTTTAGTAAATCCCCCTCTTACTTGAACAAGCTGAAGTTACAATCTGATTGCCTACAAAGCCCATCTGCACCCGATTTTAAACTCTCCAGTTTTAGTAAATCAACTCTAAATAAAAGAAAAAACTAAGAACCAGCGGCAATGAAAAAGGCAACTCTTGGTGGCCTGAAAATTCAATATGTAGATCAATTACCCAGAGTCTCCAGGCCAAATCCAGAGAGTTCCTAGCTATGCTGGTCACTTGATGTGGATCAAAATATTAAAGCATGTGCAAGAGAAAAATAACTTAATTTAATGGAGTATTATCTTTACATGTGGACCACATTGTGGAAGTGATATTTTTCACAAATATGAGTGCATTTACATAGATATCTAAATATATAAAAAAAAAAAAATTAAATGTCTTTTAAGAAGAAGGCAGAACCTGCTTTGTAGGGTGCGAGAGATACAGGAAAGAACTAGCTAGGAACAAAAGCTTTTCCTTCTGTCAGTAATTATGAAATAACAGACTGGATCTCCCAGTGATGTTGCTGAGTATTAGTCTGGGTCAATTGCAGGATTAACCTGTTGTGATGTAGTGGAAGTGCCTCGACTGTGTGTCTGCTATTCCTCTTTCCAGCCAGAGTCTTGTTAGACTTTAATAACACAAAACACAGTGGGGTTGATTTACTAAAACTGGAGAGTTCAAAATTTGGTGCAGCTGTGCCTGGTAGCCAATCAGCTTCTAACTTCAGCTTCTTCAATCAAGCTTTGACAAAAAAACGGGAACATCATTTTTTAGGGGCAGGTTCAGAAACATAAATTACAAAGGTAATGACACCAACATCCCATTAGATCAAATATCAAGGTAGCACATAGAAATATGGGGACTTTAACCACTTCCCGACCGCCCCCCCGTGGATTGACGGCAGCAAAGTGGTTCGTTATCGCGAAACGTCGCCTGACTGCGGCCGCGAGAAGGAGTATTGTATTGCTGCCGGAGACGCGCACGCGTGCCCACTGTGTTCCGACGGGTCCAGGGAATGGGTAGGGTGGACTCGATCTCCGCTGGCTACCGCGATCGCTCCCCCGCATGTATGTAAACACGGATCTCCATTCTGACAGGGGGGGAAGGGCTGTGATCACAGGATTCCTGTATATGGAAGCCGCGATCACTTCCCTCCCCCTGCCAGCCCAGCCCCCATACAGTTAGAACACACCCAGGGAACACCGTTAACCATTAGAGCACCCCCTGCAGGTTAACCCCTTCACTGCCAATGGCATTTACACAGTAATCAGTGCATTTTCATAGCAGTGGTCGCTGTATAAATGCCAATGGTTCCAAAAAAGTGTCAAAATGGTCCGACATGTCCGCCGCAATATTGCAGTACACCTAAAAATCGCAGATCACCGCCATTACTAGTAAAATATTTAAAAAAAAATAAAAACCCCAGAAATGAATTCTCATCATTCGTAAATGCGGCAACTTTTGCGCAAACCAATCAATAAGCGCAGATTGCGATTTTTTTTACCAAAAATATGAGGAAGAATATAAATCGGCCAAAACCAATGAAAAAGATGTTTTTTATATTTTTTTTTTGGATTTGTATTTTAGCAAAAAGTAAATTGAGTACTGTCTGTGATACCTTTTTTATTTGCACTATCATAAAATTTTTCAGGACAAGCTTTCGGGGTGTCTCCCCTTCTTCAAGGTCCAAGCAGTACTGAATAAAAACAGTTTTAGCCAAATGTTAAAAAAAAGAGGGAAAAAAAAGGAAGAAGTGAGAAAACCTATATCCAAGTTTAAGCCGTTACTTTTTGTGTCAAAAAGAAGACACAAAAAATAACTTAATAAAAAAAAATAGCTTAAACTTGGATATAGGTTTTCTCACTCATTATTCTAAAGTTTTACGACCCCCTCTGTGACTGTCACCTCCCCAGTCTATTACTCTGCCTGTCTTATCTCACTATCTCTGCAGCTAGTTTCATTACCATGGCCTTATACATTGATTTGTATTTGTTTGTTTTTCCTTTATCCTTTCTCTCAGAGGTTTTTCTTCTTTTTTTTTTTCCTCTTTTTTTAACATTTGGCTAAAACTGTTTTTATTCAGTACTGCTTGGACCTTGAAGAAGGGGAGACACCCAAAAAGCTTGTCCTGAAAAATTTTATGTTAGTGCAAATAAAAAAAGTATCACGGACAGAACTCAATTTTCTCTGACACAGTTGCACTAATACAGCTACAATCACTTCAAGCAAAAAGTAAGAAATATTTTTTTTTTTGTAAAATTGTCGCTATTTTTTGCTTATAGCGGTGATCAGAAATGACGCAGAGGTGATCAAATACCACCAAAAGAAAGCTCTATTTGTGGGGAAAAAAGGACGCAAATTTTGTTTGGGTACACAGTGCCGAATCGCAAAAAGTGCTCTGGTCCTAAACTGGGAAATACTTCCGGGGCTGAAGTGGTTAAAGGTGCTAAGATAAACCATCAAAAATACAATAATTGTAAAAATATTACATTGTACAAATGCATAATATGAAATCTAATATACGTCTGTTTATTCAATAGCTGATGTATAACACATCTTGTCTGAAGAAGCCTGTACGGCGAAACATGTAACAAGAAGCGTGAGAATGCAATGCAATTACGTTCTTGTGATGATAATCCAAGCTCCTTTTGTATGAAGGAAATGTCTTTTAATGATTTTTTGTATAAAATTTTTTTTTTTAAATTTTTACAATCATTGTCTATTTGATGGTTTAACTTGGCACCTTTAACCATTTCACCCCCCGGAAGGATTTCCCACTGTAGGACCAGAGCACTTTTTGCGATTCAGCACTGCGTCGCTTTAGCTGACAATTGTGCGGTCGTGCGACGTTGTACCCAAACTAAATTTGCGTCCTTTTTTTCCCACAAATAGAGCTTTCTTTTGGTGGTATTTGGTCACCTCTGCATCACTTCTGATCGCCACTATAAACAAAAAAAGAGCAACAATTTTGCAAAAAAAAACAATATTTTTTACTTTTTGCTAAACTACAAATCCAAAAAATATAAAAAAACAAATGTATTCATTGGTTTTGGCCGATTTATATTCTTCCTCATATTTTTGGTAAAAAAAAATCGCAATCGGCGTTTATTGATTGGTTTGCGCAAAAGTTGCCGCGTTTACAGACCATGAGAATTCATGTCTGGCGTTTTTACATTTTTTTTTCTTTAGTAATGGCGGCAGTCTGCGATTTTTATTGGGACTGCGATATTGGGGCGGACATGCCAGACATTTTTGACACTTTTTTGGGACCAATGACATTTATACAGCGATCAGAAATGTAAATATCCACTGATTACTCTATAAATGTCATTGGCAGTGAAGGGGTTAACCTGCAGAGGGAAATCTAGGGGCTAACTGTGTTCCCTAGGCGTGTTCTAACTGTGAGGGGGCTTGGCTGTCAGGGCCATAAGAGATCTAACTGATCCCAGTGATAGAACGGGGAACCGCCGTGTTTACATTGTTGGTTCCCCATTCTTTCCCTCTGGCAGCTTATCGCGGCTCGTCGGCGTACATCGGGTCCACCTGAGCCGCGGGCACACTCCTCCGGAGTGCGGCAGGCACGAGCGTGCGCTGCGGGCAACGCGCTCATGCCTCCAAGCTGCCAGTCCGTAAATCGCCGCCTATTTACGGCGATTGGTGGAATAGAGCTGCGCTGTCCCCTTAAATAGGCAGCGCGTGCTCGGCAAGTGGTTCAAGTCCCCATATTTTTATGTGCTACCTTGATAAAAAAAAACCTGGAAGCTAATTGGCTACCATGCACGGTGGAACCAGATTTTATACTCTCCAGTTTTAGTAAATCAACACTAATGTTTCAAATGTACTTAATTAGCAACCAATCATGAACAAGACCTCTTCAGGTGGATTGAAGCTGGATTTAGGTGGATCTCCGCTTTGTTGAGATGGTTATCTTCCATATTGGGGAACTGTCAAGGTCTGATCGCCCCATATTGTTAGCTACTAACAAAAACTTGAGGGTCAGTAATTCAGCATCCTGGCTTTAGCAGGCGACTAGTCGAGACTACGTCTTCTGTCTACAGTAATGTGGTGATAATCTCAAATAACTGTAGGTACATTAAGGCAATTTACACTTCTATGACAAGGCGATAGAGATATGCAGAAATTATACCCCCAATGTCTCCATATAGAAGACCTGTCACATGCCCATTCTATCACATAGCTTGTTAGCCCTCCTTGTGATAGCAATAATGTTTAAAAGACAACATTAAAAAGTTTTTTGTTTTTTTTTTAACAAAAGAATGATTTAAAATAAATAAACATAATTACATTTTTTTTAAAGCACCCCGGTAACCCCCATACACACCCCATATAAAACGTTCAGCATAGGTCGTAAACATCAATTGGGTTACACATGGGAGGTATCATAGTGAACGCCAGCGTGTGATAAATAATTCCAGGGCCATAATTCAGAGTTAACTCTAAACTGATAACCTGTTAAGGTTTATAAAGCATCACCTATGGAGAATTTCTGATTTTTTGTGATTTCTTGGTCGTGCCCAATTTTAAAGCTTGACATGTTTGGTATCTATTTACTACTACTCAACGCAACCCAATCTTTTATATTTTGCCAAGAAATTGGGTGTAATATTGGGGTTGATTTACTATAATTGGAGAGTGCAAAATCTGATGCAGCTGTGCATGGTAGCCATATCAGCTTCTAACTTCAGCTTCTTCAATTAAGCCCCTTTCACACAGGCTTGTCCGTTTGCGGACTCCGCTCTGCTCTGCAGGGATCGATCCGCTGATCCCCACTGAGTAGGCGGATGACAGCTCCGTCTCCGCTCATTGTGCAGAGACAGACAGATCTGTCAGAGCCCCGCTGTCCTTTGGAAATTGGATGAAAACGGATCAGTTTTAATCCGATCCAATCCGCTCCAATCCGATTCTACACACAGATGGAAAATAGGGTTTCCATCCGTCTGGATTTCACAGACAGGATCGGATCGGAGAGCGGCAGATGTCAGCGGACATGTCACCTCTGACATCCGCTGCTTCATAGGACTGCATGGAGAACTGAAAAACTGACAGGCTTTGCCGGAAACTGATTTTTATGCACAGCTGCATCAGATTTAGCAGTCTCCAGTTTTAGTAAATCAACCCCATTGTGTTTGTTTGCACTGAAATTCATTTTAGCATATTTTTTTCTAAAAATGTGCATTTCAAAAATAGCTGTACAACTGTCGTGTAACATGAAAAAAAATTGCAACTATTACCATTTTATTCTCCGGGGTCTCTGCTTTCAGAAAATGTATACTTTTGTGGGGGTTTACAGTACTTGCTACCAAGTTTGAACGACCGTTGTATGCAAAATCGATCGTTCGTATGCTCGATTAGAACAGCCGATATGCGGCGGTCGTACAAGGGGAGTTGTATGAGCAGACTAGAAAACTTGGTCGTACCAACAAGCTCTCATACGACCGTTGTATCGTGTGTACAGAGCAGTTGGTACAACAAGTTGTATTGTGCAAAACACGCATGCTCCGAAGTCAGGAACGGCCGGATGCTAATTACATGCACCTGAACGTTCTTTCTGTGGTCGTACGATCGTGTAGTGCAGTCAGTATGTAATTTACATTATCCAACATACAGTTTGAGATGATCGTAAGTACGATCGTCGTCCCGTGTGTACGAGGCTTTAGAATGTGTACAAAAAGTTTAAAAATTGCCCCGGTAGGCAAGTAGTTAAGGTAGTCTCAATATTTCCTTAATGATTTGCTAGTGCTGTCACAGGACAAATTTCTCCACTGCTGGCACCTATTCCACTTAAAATGTTTCACTTTGTAATAGCGAGAAGTTCCGAACCCTAAAACCGTGACTAATGACAGATCGACCTGTCAGCACTTAGCAAATATGGCTGCTCAGAGTTGGCATACTTGTTAGGTAACTTCGGGACTCAGTAATGAATTTTAGAGCCATTATTGGATCACCGTTCTCACAAAACTAAAGCTTCCAACTCAAGGTTGAAATATTTTATTCAATTCTTTCTTATAAGTTGTGATCGCAGGTTCCAAGAGACATCAATCTTTCCTTCAGGCCAATGTGAAAGTATAGGGTCACTTCTACGAAAATGTTTTATCCAAGAAGTCCAGAAAACTATCAAGGCAAAAAATGAAAATGCCTTTTGCCAAGGAGGATTGTAAAGAATTTCTCTTTAGGGTCTGTTGAAAAAAGAGATTGAACTTGGGTGACTGTGCTTTATTTTATGTAGATATGGTTTTTAGCAAGAAAATATTATAAGACTGATGTCCAGGCTAAGACTCCGGGGGCCACATGTGGTCCTTTCAAACTTGTTGTGTGACCCTTGGACCCCAGCAGTCAGTAGAGAGAGTAGAATCTATGATTTGTAAAGAAGTTGCAATGGAAGTGGTCTCTAAAAGTCTCAAGTGACGTCCCCAGTCTTTGAATGTATTATGCAACATTTCTATGGTCTCCCATCAAACCTGTAGCACATCCACAATCTCTGATCATCTCATGGAGGATGCCAACATGTAGGAATTAAGAAGAGGGGCTCTTCCCAGCAGACACACGCATATATACAGCCTCTTAGCGGGTGGGCTTTAACGCAGAGTGCCCACATGTATATAGGTCAGTGGTTCTCAACTCCGGTCCTCGGGGCCCACTAACAGGCTGGATTTTAAGTATTACCCTGGGGAGATGCAGACTAGAATACTGCAATCACTGAGCAGCAAATTATATCACCTGTGATGTATTTCAGTTATCCTGCAAACCTGGCCTGTTAGAGGGTCCCGAGGACCGGAGTTGAGAACCACTGATATAGGTAAACAATTCACTGTGCTGAGACCGAGCTCACTGTGCACTCCCAGCACAGTACCTACAAGGTTACGGAAAGCTCCTGTTGTATATTTGCGATCACAAGCTTTTGATTATGTGACTGTGGCGACAGCCAATCACAACAGTCACATGGTCGAAATGCCTACCTCTGCCTTCCAGTATTTCAATCCTTTTAAAGGGCTGGGATGTGGCAGCGGAAAGGGGTTAAGGGTTGACCGCCTTCTGCTGGAGTTTTCAGGGTAGCCCAATTTAAGATGGATGGAGCTGGAGCTTAGTGTCTCTTCTCCTTGGAAAGCTTAGGGAAAGGAAGGCTTCAGGAGGAAATTCACGCTGTCCCCTATGGAGGGTAAATCACCTATAGAGAAAGAGTCTTGGTCCTACCCTTTATTCTCCCCTCTGGGGAGTTTAGTGCACGGTCTGAAGATCTTAGGAGAAATAGGGTCTTAAAAGAACTGAGCATTATTTGGGATGAGTCACAAGGCATTGATATTTAATCTATGCCATTTTGTTGGACCGCCTACACGCAGTATTCGTATCTTCTATTATACTAAATATACTGAATATTATGCTAGGCCCCTGGGTGGCATCATGGGCTACAGTAGAGACCTTCTAGACTTCATTAGATGATCACCACTTATATAATATATGCTCAGAGCATACTAAGAACTGAGAGAGGTCAACGGGCATGTGATCACTCAGTTCTCAGGCATAGAGCCAGCAGGATACAACTACTGTATCACATTGTATGTTTTTGTAGCTCCCCCATAGTGATAGGTGCTTTTGTAGTGGGGTTGTTTGTTAGGAGAGACACAATTTAGTTAGGCCTGACTAAAAGTGCAGGCCTGAATGTTTTGATCTGGGTGGAGGGAGTGGCCCAGAGAGAGCTGGAGATTGCAGGAAGGAGCACTCCTCTGATACTCCTCCCCTTTGTTTCCAAAAGTCTTTGGAAAAGGGGATGGATGAGGAGGTGTCACTTTCTGATGTATGTTAAGGAGCCGTGACCAATCCCCAATCTGGATTGGCAGGGGAAGGGCCTCCTTAAATACTGTGATCTGCCCAGCGGGGAGTGTCGGGTGGAAGAGTGGAGAATGTAGCAGAGGTGCTGTGGAGGCCTCACCCAGGAGGGAGCCCCCAGTCTGGGGGAGTGACCTTGAGGCCTGGAGGCTCGGGTACAGCCAGGAGAGGGGTCGTTTGCTGGGGCAGCACAAGGGAGAAGAAGAGCAGCAGAGAGGCTACATTAAAGGCTCTTTAAAGGATCCACCGGTGTCGGTGAGTGACAGACCCTGGGAGTAGGACAAGAAGGCTGGAGCAGGCTGGGAGGAGACAATGGACACTCTGTGGAGGTCAGATGAGCCAGTCAGGGAAAGGAGTATCACTGGACAGCAAGGTAGTCCGTTGGGGCCTGGAAGAAGGATGGGCTGGGAGTTTTAGTTCATCCAGGCCCAGCTAGCACCAACCTACTTAGCTACACAACTGAGAGCCCGTGGCTTCACAACTGGGAACCCATGGCCCTTACCTGTAATGGGTGTCTGAAGGTCCTACTAGCAGAAGAGCAGGCCTCGCCATGAAGCTAGCTGCGGCAAAGGAAGAGGTGTCATGGGGCCTGATAAATTGCCTTTCAGGCCTTTAACAGCAAGTGCATGTGCAGGAGAGAGGAAGGAGAAGAGAAACAGTCAGCAAGTGTATGTGTTGGAGGAAGAAGGAGTGTATATACTGCAGGATTCCCCTCAAAGGGTCGGTTGTATCTGTAAGATTAGATGTCCAGAGCACCCCACTCCCCTTACATCAGATGTCAAGGGCACCTCCACCATCTGAAGTCAAGTGTCCCCCACATTCCTTTACATTCAAAGTGCTGCTGCCAGGAAGAAGCCGAGGGCCAAGTTGGGAAGCAAAAAGTGCATGATCTGGAAGAGGACCAGAGGAGGTCTGGCGTCAGCTGTCGGAGTCTGCTAAATGCTGAGACCAAAGGAGGCGGAGATGAAGGGGTGCTGCAGCTGCATGGAAAGGTGCAAGATCTGGAGTTCTGTCCTCATTTCTGCTACAACTGCTGAGAGAAGTGGGGCAAAGTGGAGCCTCTTCACAGCTACACAGAGAAGCATAGGATCTGGAGGAGGCGTTTTGTCCTCCTTTCTGCTGCTGACTTCGGAGACAGGGTGGGTGCGAAGAAGAGGGGGGTGCCGTAGCTGCAGGATTGGTCAAAGGGCCACATAAAATGGTCTGGAGGCCATGTCACATGTGATCTACAGTATGACCTCCCTAGCTGCAGTTAATGTGAAGTAATTCATTCTCAAATATTCTCAAAGATCACAATAAAGACTCCAAAGTTCGTTTTCTCCCTCGTTCACATTGAACGTGGCTTTGAAATTGTGCAACTTTACCTGAACTCGCATGATTTCAAAGCTGCATTTCAGTCCGACTTCGGGGGGTGACTTAAAAGACATCTGTGCGGGTTCATTCAATTCATTGAAGTCGCCCCCGAAGTCACTAAAAGTAGCGCAGGAACAAAAATACACTGATTGGGATGCTCCCATTGCCGGCAACAGGCTGCGATTTGACATGCGTTTTGACCTGTCAAATTGCGCCAATGTGAACAGGGGCAATTTCTTACAGTTGAAACATCTGCTCCAGTTTATTTAGGAAGGCTGGCAGGTTGCCAAGATTCAGCTTCTGTAGAAAATATCTAAAATTTCAGTGTCTCTCTTGTGCATTTTGAAGATGTTTTTTCTCTACAATCAGGGCTGGGTTAACGTAGGGGCTATTGGAGCTGCAGCTCCAGGCCCCTACCTTTTTAATATAGGCCCAGCCACCCAAAAAGAATAGACTGCTCATGGAAAGCAATGGGCCACCGCCTGGGCAGGGTGGTGGCACTGATAATGGGTGCCGCATGAGCAGTCCTAATGGAAGCCCTGGGGCATGCCAATGCAGCGCTCTTACAGATATCTGGGGCTTCCATAGTGTTAGGCCTGTGCGGCTGTGCTCTTTCAGCTCAGAGTTCACGCCAATGCAAAGCCCTTACGGAAAACCTGGCAAACCAAATGCCAGAATTCCCTAGTGTTACTTCTGTGTGGCTGCGCCCAAGCACCCTTGTGAGCTTGGGCGCATGCCAGCACAGGCTTTTGGAAACGCAGAAGGTGCCCAGTAAAGGGTCCACCAAAATCTTCAGCACCAAGCACATGGCGCTCTTAATCCGTCCTTGTCTACAATGCCTATATAGCACTATGAAAAAAGGGGGTACACAGCTCCAGGTCCGGACCTGTGCCTGATATGGACCACGGTGCCTGCCGCGGCTCGCCACCGCTCACTTAGATGCACCAAAAGACAAACAGGCGGCACTCCATGGATATGCCTATATAGCTACAGAGGTGAATGAAAGCTTGCTTACTGTTTATGGCTTGTTTTAAGAAAATGTAATTACTTTAGTGTGCAATGTCTGGGCACAGGTCCATTTTTAATATATTGATACTAAAGGATTCCACTGTGCCAAAAAGTTCGGAAGTATCAATGTAAGTACAGCATGGCCCAGAACAGGGCTTAGGTTGCCAATTTTGCTGTTTAATTACAGCAAAGTGCAGGTCTATACTTATTTTAAATAGTTTGGTGATACATTTATATATACATATGTAAGACGACTATTTCACTGTATTTTGGAACAATGTAGTTTTTTTTAGCTTGGGTAGCCAATGGGTGGCTGGTTGATGTGGTCCATCTGTCACTCTGCCCTCAATCACACATTTTTCCTTTCATCCGGAGTCACGGAACAGGCCGGTACTTTGTTTTTTTTATTGTTTATTAGGGGAATAAACTTGGATGGGGTAGGGACAACTGTGGGATGCCCAGTAGATCAGAACAAGACCTTCTATATACACCTCCGTATATGCACTCCTTCTTCCTTCAGCACTGCCACTTGCTGAACGCCACACTCCTTTACTTCTCTCCAGCACTAACGCTTGCTGATCGTTACACCATAGCTCCCAACTGTCCCTGATTTCGAGGGACTGTCCCTGATTTGGAACCAAGTCCCTCTGTCCCTCTTTCCTCCTTATTTGTCCTTCATTTTGGTCTGATCTATATAGCTATATATAAAATGCACTTGTTATCTATCAAAAAGTGTTTCCCAGTGCTAAACCTTTCATCCAATTTCTGAATTGTTGCATTTGTAAATTCCAAAAGCCAATATAAAGCAATAGTAGCGGTAAAAAAGCACTTGTGGATTTTTTTGTACAATTCTCCTTTAAGGGGGCGTGGCAGGGGGTGTGTCCTATGCCTACATACCTTTGCTAATAGGTGTCCCTCGTTCCCATCTCAGAAAGTTGGGAGGTATGGTTACACTCCTCCCGATGAGGCCTGAAGAGATATTTATCAGACCTCCATTACCTCTTCCTCCACCCTAGCTAGCACACGGCGAGGCAAGCATTCCTGATGGCAGGGCCTCCGGGCCGCCCATTACAGGCAATGGCCATGGACCCTCAAAATGTAGCTGAGTACAAATGTGCCAGTGGGGGTTTGATGGACTACTGCTCCCAGCCCATCCTCTTCCAAGGCAGCTCAGACCTCCTGGCTGCTCGGGTCTACTTCACTCCCCCATGACACCGCTCCCCTGACTGGCTCCTATGACCTCCACAGGCTGTTCACTGTATCCTCCCAGCCTGCTCCAGTCCTCTTCTCCAGCTCCCAGGTTTTCTAACACCCTAGAGAATAAAATGGCAGTTGTTGCAATACTTTTTGTCGCACCGTATTTGAGCAGCTATCGTACAAGCGCAGTTTTTTTGGAAAAAATACACTTTTTTGAGTTAAAAAATAAGACAACAGTAGAGTTAGGCTAATTTTTTTCCACATTGTGAAAGATAATGTTACGCCAAGTAAATTGATACCCAACATGTCATGATTCAAAATTGTGCCCGCTCATGGAATTGCGACAAACTTTGGTACTTAAAAATCTCCATCGGCGACGTTTAAAAAATTCTACAGGTTACCAGTTTTGAGTTACAGAGGAGGTCTCATGCTAGAATTATTGCTCTCACTCTAACGATCACGGCAACACCTCACATGTGTGGCTTGAACACCGTTTTCATATGCGGATGGGACTTTTATTTTTACATTGTCCTTTAAAGAAAAAAAATTATCACTTTTATTCCTATTACAAGAAATGTAAACATTCTTTGTAATAGAAAAAAGCATGCCAGAACCTCTTAAATATGAGATCTGGGGTCAAAAAGATCTCATATTTACACTTAAATGCAAAAAAAAATTTAACAAAAAATGACAGTTAAAAAAAAATGTCCCCTTTATGAGCATTGGGCGGAAGTGACTTGTGACGCCGCTTCTGCCCTGCAATGGTATTGAGCCAAGCTGACGGCATCTTCTGCTCACTCGGCCCACTGACACTGGGGGGAAAGCACCCGATCATCTCTGCCGCTACCGGCAGGTCCAGTAAGCAGCGGAGATGATGGGCAAATGGCAGGAGGGGTGTGGGCACCTCTCCCGTCGCTGATAAAAGTGATCTCGCAGTGAATCCGCCGCGGAGACCACTTTTATCTTACACAGAATCGCTGGCAGAAAAAAAAAGATATCTGAATAGTGCCTGTAGCTGCAGGCACCATTCAGATATCACCACTCAAAGTCCAGGACGTCATATAACGTCCTTGGGCTGGACGTGGTTAAAGAGTCTTTTCCTGTAGCCTGTTTGTTGCTTTCCTGCTCCCTTGTGGTGCTCCCGATCTCTCTCTTCCTGGCTGCACCCGAGCCCCCATGCCTCAAAGTCACCCCCCCAGACTGGGGGCTCCCGGGCCATCCTCTGCTACATCGCCACTCTTCCACCTGACACTCTCCTCCTTCCCACAGTATTTAAGGAGGCCTACCCCCTGCCAATCCAAGTTGGGGATTGGTAAGGGCTCCTTAACATTCCTCAGAAAGTCCCACCTCCTTTTCCATTCCCCTTTCCAGAGCCTTTCCAGAGACTTCTGCCAACAAAGGGGAGGAGTACCCAAGGGGTATTCCATCCTGCAGTCTCCAGCTCTTCCTGGGCCACTCCCCTGCCCAGATCAATGCATTCAGGCCTGCACAACAGTCAGGCCTGACTAAATTTGTCTCTCCTAACACAAATCTATCACCTAGGCACCTATTCACTATGGGGGCGCTACACTTGTATAAAAACTTTAACTTGTTTAGTGTAAACAGCTGGGTTTTTTTTTCGTTTTTTTTGTCTTATTTAAGTTCACAATTTTTAGAAGTGCAATGTCTTTACAACACATTTACTGTATATGCATATTAACATTAGTCCAAGCTGGAACATGTAACTATGTAAAATATCCATACTTGGAATTCTTCTTTAAAGTGTAACTAAAGGCAAGCATTTTTTTTTTCATTTTGGATAGAGTATCTGTGTCCCATATGGGAGATTTCCTTTCACTTCCTGTCCCAAAGCCAAATGAGGTGAGAGGAAATCCCTCAAAAGTAAAGGAATCCCTGTGTGTCATCAGTGTTAACAGAACCAGTGCCCCCAATGGAAGATTTCCCTCTATTAGTGTTCTGATGTCAACCCAAAAAAATGGTAAAGAGCAGTAGTGGATCGTGTTTTTTTTTTGGGGGGGGGGCAGCAAACGATCTACCTGACGCCACTCTCCCACTCCAGTTGGTCGGGTCACGGAAGATAACCCCCCGACCTCAGTTGGTCGGTCTGCCAGCCGGGTCACGGGCGACAACCCCCCCGGTCGGTCAGTCAGTAGTCGGGGCCCCACACTAAACCCCAACTGGCAGAAATCGCTCCGGATGGCAGGCGGCTTCTCTCTGGGCTGTAGGCAGCTGCTTTCTCCATTCCCCTGCATCTCCTCCCTCCTCCTCCTGGCGGCCAATCCGATCCGATCTGATCTCCTTTTGGCCAATAGGGGGATGGATCTCAGACCCGCTTTCTGATTGGCCGGGGGGAGAATCAGTGTTACAATAGCGAATATTCATTCACTATTATCACACAACTGGGTGCCCTGTGCCCCCAAGCCTATCCTTTTCTGAAGCCTATTAAAGCCTCTGGCTCTAATCACTTGCTTCCAAAAAAAAAGAACCCTGATTGGAAGCCATGCATTCGGTGCATGTAGATTTGGGCTTCACGCAAGGATGGGGGGGTGGCGCCCATGCACAGAGTCCTGACCTCAACACAACAGAACACCTTTGGGAGGAATTAGAGCAGAGACTGTGAGCCAGGCCTTCTCATCCAACATCAGTGCCTGACCTCACAAATGTGCTTCTGGAAGAATGGTCAAACATTCCCATAGACACTCCTAAACCTTGTGGACGGCCTTCCCAGAAGAGTTGAAGCTTTGTAGCTGCAAAGGGTGGGCCAACTCAATATTGAACCCTACGGACTAAGACTGGGATGCCATTAAAGTTCATGTGCGGGTAAGGGCAGGCATCCCAATACGTTTGGCAATATAGTGTATATGCACAATATAATGCAGCTAGTATATAATAAATGTTTGCTTTTGGGTTTAATACCGCTTTAAACTCACAGGACAGGAAGTCAAGGGAAATCTTTGTAATGGAACATTGATAGCTAGATTTAAAAAAAAATACTGACAGGGGCTTCAAATCTCCACATGCTATCCAAAATTTAGGAAAATATTCTTGTTCTAGATAAACTTTAAACAATTTTGATATATTTCAGTTAGGGCTTACATCTTATTTATAGTACTGAAACACAAAAGGAGAAAAAAGCTGGTTGCCATAAGCATTGCAGTCAGTTCTTCCAAGCCCTTGAAGCTTACAGTTGGAAACAATATATCCTAAAACCAAAAAAGTTGCCTTTACATGTGTCCCGCATGTGTCTTAGGAAGTCTCTTCACATTGGCGGCAATAGCTGTTTTGCCCTTAGAAATAAATCGGGGCCTTAATTCACTTTGACGGTGCTGACAGCTCCCAGTAAAGGTAGAGCAGATGAAAAGCAGATTGCCTTCCAGATATGAATCAAAGAGTCAGGCCTTAATAGGAGATGAGGATGCTCTCTTTTTGGAGTTTGAGTGCTGCGGCCCTTACGTTTGGTTCAGCTGCATTAACCTAATTGAAGGATACACTGAAAAGGTCAGGTAGAGAGCTATCAGCTTTACTGCTAGGACAATGAAGCTTGGCAAATAGCTGCTACTCTTCATGGCACAATGTACAGGAAGGGCTATGCAACATCTATGGATAACAGACAAAAGATTACAACAGTAGAAAACATTTATCTTTCTAAAAGTGGACCTTTCCCTGTTACGCCACATATTTAAGGACAATATAATTTTTCATTAAAACTCAGTTTAATATTACAAAGCTTTGCCTTTGCCTGGGCTGAATGCCCCAGTGAGCAAACTGCAGCAGGGGCTAATTTTTATCTTTTGTGAACACAGCAAAGAACTTCACAGGCACCACAGTTACATTAGTCATTCTCAGCCAGGGTCCATGGAACCCTAGTGATGGTACCTGAATAGTTCTGGAGCAAACACTGGTAGAGCCAGCAGCATGATACGAGTGATCTTATTAGCTGTTTATAAAGGTGGCAATCCGATTACTATTGTAGGGGAATATTTTTTTCCCAGGGACCACCAATATAAGGAACATTCCTCCCATGGACCACCAGTGTAAGGAGCATTCTTCTCGCTGATCTCCAAAGTAATGGACATTCTTCCCACTGACTACCAATGCAAGGAGCATTCTTCCCACTGATCAACAATGTAAGGGACATTCTTCCCCATGAAGACCAATGTAAGGGACATTCTTCCCCATAAAGACCAATGTAAGGTGTATTCTTTCCCACGAAGACCGATGTACGGGACATTCTTCCCCATGAAAACCAACGTAAGGGGCATTCTTCCCACTGACCACCAATGTAAGGGCCATTCTTCATACTAACCTAGATAAATTCATTTTAGCAAGGGTTCCCTAAGACCTGAATATTATTCTCACTGACCATCAATGTAAAGAATATTCTTCTTACTTGCCACCAATGTATGGAGCATCCTTTACACTGGCCACCAATGCAAGGAACATTCTTTTCTCACTGACTACTAATGTAAGGAGCATTCTTTCTACTGATTACCAATGTAAGAGACATTCTTCCCAATGACCACCAATGTAAGGGACATTCTTCCAAATTACCTCCAATGTAAGGGACATTCTTCCCAATGACCACCAATGTAATGAGCATTCTTCCAAATTACCTCCAATGTAAGGGGCATTCTTCCCAATGACCACCAATGTAATGAGCATTCTTCCAAATTACCTCCAATGTAAGGGGCATTCTTCCCAATGACCACCGATGTAAGGGACATTCTTCCAAATGACCTCCAATGTAAGGAGCATTCTTCCCACTGACCACCGATTTAACGGATATTTTTTACACTGACCCTGATAAAGTCATTTTAGCCAGGGTTCCCTAAGACCTGACTATTATTTCTAGGGTTCCTTCTGGAGAAAATAGGTTGAGAAAGGATAATTTACATGATTGTGTTCAGTCGCCATCTGAGCAGGAAGTAGATGCTGACCCTAAAATATGCCTGAAAAAAGATGGCACCATCCTTCTGGAATGAAAAGCACATAAAAGTATTGTCAGGGGATGTACTGTGGTTTTTGTAAGGCTCCTTTCACATGGAGCAGAGTATATGTAAAATCCCCTGTTGAATCAGAGCCAAATGGGACAGATGTTGGTTTTTGACATTCATACCTTTTCAGTCTGTGCGTGCTGGACATGGGTGGACCCATGACAGCTCTATGGGTGGCCAAATGTAAACAGACTCTGTCGTGTGTTTACATCAGGCTACCTTCAATCTGTCCTTTTTAGGTCCAGAAAAACTGAAAAGGATGCAGTGTTTTTCCTTCTTTTTTCCCTGACCTGAACACACTCAAGGGTAGGCAGGGGTAAATTGACACAAGTATGTGTACATTCACCTGTCCATAGAGCTACATGGAGCTTCCAATCAGTTTTTCATGTGGACCTGATCCTGAAAGAGACCGAGTAGGTAATAAATGCTACATAGTGTTACCAGTATGCATTAAGTAGCATGGATGTACTTGTGAAACATATATTGGATACTAGGTTTACTTTAAATAATTTTCTTGAAGAAAATGACTTCAAAATGTCAACCTGAAGCACATATACAATATAAGCAAAGGCACCTGCCACCTGCGCAACATTTAGACTTATGTAGTGCTCATCCCCGTGAGGGCCGCTGATTTGCCATAGGTTCCTCTCCCAAATGAGTGCAGCGGCAGCCAGGTACACAGCAACAGTCACTCTGAACAGTCTAGGGGTTACTTTTTCTAAAATGTATTGCTGAATAAAATTGGATAGGGCATAGGGAGCTGTGGGATACTCCATTAACTGTGAACAGCAATGAGAGGACACTCTTCAATTTGGTGCTACCCCTTAGGACAGTCCCCTTTAGTAATGGCCCAGAAATGGGACTGCACTGAGATACTTTCAGAGATATCCCAGGCCAGGCAAGCACTAGTATCGACACACAAGGGACAGTAGCAACAATAGTCACCAGGATCCTGGGCTCTGGTCTGTACTGACAATGTCCCTGGATACTTGGATGCCTCCTTCCAATATCATACAGACATTTTCCTAGTGAGCTCTCTAGACCAGACCCTCAGTGAAATCCCTTGCTTGGCTTCAGACATTTTCAGCAAACAGCCCCCCCAGCTTTAGTATAGCTGGGATCTTGATTAGCACAGCTAGAATATCAGCTGGGATGCCTGGAAGGGCAGCAGCTCTACAGGCTGGGAACTCTTCCTACTGGACAAGAACCAGACAGCTCCAGACCCCAGACTATTTATTCACTTCCCAGCCCCCTTCTGGGCACCCTCCCCTGGGGATATATCATATAAATATTCAGGTTGCAGATTTGCCATTCCAGCCCACTACATTCTGGAATCCTCCAGAAGGCAGGAGAAACAATCAAACATGCAACCAGTTGAGCCCAGAACAGCCCAAAGCAATCACAAACTGCTCTACTGATTACAGTTGAGCTGAATGGTACTAAATTTACCTAGCAACCTTTCTCAGAGGGTGCAACATGTGATTGATGCAGTGCATTGCTCAAGAAAAAAAAATAAAAGTGCATTATGTTTTGATTTTTGATTGAAGTGAATGAGCTTCCTAACCATAATGTAACGTTCATCAACACATTTTAACATGTGAATTGTCCCTAATAGTCGAGGTGATATCTTAGATTTATTCCTTATATTTTGTATTCTTTTTGGTGATGAAGAAGGCTGACATGACTGATAATTTCCAAGCTCCAATAATTCTATTCTAGTATTTCAGCTTTTCTCCTCCACGCTACTTCCTACCTTATTTACTCACACCGGCTGTTTGTTCCTCCGAATGTCAACACGGAAACCAAGTCCGCAATAAATGACAAGACGCTTTGGGAAGATAGAGGAACAAACCAGCCAATTATCTGCTCTACGGCTTCACACAAACCGCCATAAAATTACTATAAATTACGTCTTCGGTGCTTGAAGAAGAAAATTGCCATGTACGATGCATGCACTGGAAATCTGCTCTGAGATCTCACCATAATTAGACAGTGTGAAGTTGTGCTCAAGCCAACGTGGGCCGAAAAAGCCATCAAGAAACAGTATTCTCTTGAATGACTGCATCAATGTTATTGGGTCAGCTACAAAAGGGTGCTTGTGAATGGCTCCTACCTTTTGGCCGATAAGATGGTTGGGTGTGACTGGGACATTGATAGGTATATCTTGGGGATGGAAATGGTCAATGTCAGAAGTAGAGGCGAACAAAGCGATTTAAATGGAATTGATTCAGCTATAAAATTACTACTTTTGCTTTGAATGAACTTTAGCTGCAGTGGAAACTCACTATTTTGTTCATTGAGCTGCTTAAGCGAAATTAAAAAAAGAGAGCTCTAAACTTTAAAAAAAAAAAAAAAAAGTATGTTTTTTCTTTTGCTTGTATCTAGGATAGTACGGTTTCATTCATTTAATGTTCTACGTATTTCTGTTCTGCTTTTTTTTCTTTTTTGTGTCTTTATTTGATGTTATTTGTGTATAGTTGCTTTACATTCTTATTCAAATTTTCGGATCTATGTTCGTTTTCTTTTTTGTATGAAAAAAAAAAAAAAAAATTTCAAATCTCGAGAGAAAAAAATTAAAGCGAATTCGTCGAGTTACTTGTTTTATCACTCAAAGGTGACGTCGATTTCAAGTAAGTTTCGTTTTCATCATTAAAATATCGACTTAGTTAAGGTAAATTTAGCGAAACAAGCGGAGATGAAGACTGTAACTGGTAAAGGTAGGGGTTCTATATGGATAGTTACAGGGTCAGTGTGGGTTGGTAGAATAGCCGGTTTTCCATCCTCGGTAAG
>BLSH010275127.1:723431-734984 GCA_018402905.1 Glandirana rugosa
CCTATCCCCATTTATTTGTAGGGCACTTGCCCTAGTTTGAAGATGATTTTAGAACAGTTATATGGCTTCTACCGTTAATTAATACTTTTCAGACACAGTTTGAAGATGATCCACATTCACCTCCATTTTTGCTTTTTTTATGTTTTTATTTTTTTAAAAATATTTAAAGTTATTTCCCTGTCCCCATTTTTTTGTAGGGTGCTTGCCCTACCCTTACCCCCATTTTACTTCCTTTTGCAGCCCTCTGGGGCTTTCCAGGACTTTCCTACAGCCATTTTTGTGCCTAAAAGTTCGGGTCCCCATTGATTTCAATGGGGTTCGTTGTCCGTGCGATCGTTCGGGTTCCGTCCGGACCCGGACCCGGACTTTGTCCCGAGGTTCGGACGGACCAGCAGAACCCGAACTTCCAGGTGTTCGCTCAACTCTAGTTCTGACTACTAGGTAAAATGTGGTACTAAGATTGGAGGCTTTATCTAGCCCAAAGCTCTATGACACCTCTGGGCTCCAGGACCCAATAGCAGATTTATTAAAATTCCAAGAAAATAAAAAATTTGTTTTCTCCACAACAGACACAAACCCTAGAGCCCTTCACCATGAAGGGTGAAGGTGAGAACCCTAGGTGACACATTTACACCATCCACAATGTCTCACAAGAAATGTATGTATAAATGCATTTACATGTTTACAGTTTGATTGCAAGCTGTTGTGTATATTCATAAACGTCTATGCTTATGGTCCCACATTTGATGGCAGCACAATCCCGAAGAGTGGAATAAATGTAAATGTTTTGGTAGTTTGATAAAATTGTAGCTGGGTACAGATTGAAATGGAAGTGTCCTTTCAAATAACATTAAATTAGAAAATAGGCTGTATGGTGATTAGTGATGCTAAAGCATTAAAAATCACATTTAAGCTTTAAAATGTCAATGCAATTTCAAAAGTAATTTTCAATGTTTTGAAATCTGCAGCTTTTATTAAAATAATACCTTATGGCCTGTCACCTTGTCACATTCTTTTTCATGAAGACCCAAGCAGCCACGCTGAAGCTCAGGTTTGTTTCACTGTTGTCACCATCATGGAAACTTGCCCTGAGCAATGACCTTCATGTGGAGTGCCGGAAGTATTTAGTAAAAGTAAAAAAAGGCATTTGTTTATGAGTAGAGTTGAGCGAACACCTTGATGTTCGGGTTCGGCGGGCTCGGCCGAACTTCACGGAAACGTTCTGGTTCGGTACCGAACATTACCCGAACTTGACCCCGGAACCCGAACCCCATTGAAGTCAAAGGGGACCTGAACTTTTCAGCACAAAAATGACTGTAAAAAAGTCCTGGAAAGTGCTAGAGGGCTGCAAAAGGAAGAAAATGGGAGATGTTATTAGATCTGCAATCTGTACCTCAAAGCAGTAGTAATCTCTACCTAGTCCAGTATCAGATCGTTCTGTAATGCAGGATGAGAGATCATTCTGTAATCAGATCGTTCTGTAATGCAGGATGAGATGTTATTAGATCTGCAATCTGTCCCTCAAAGCAGTAGTAGTAATGTCTACCTAGTTATTAGATCTGCAATCTGTCCCTCACAGCGCCGGCAGCATCCTCTCCCTACACTAACCTGAGAGCATGGGACATGCAGCACTGTGACTCCAGCCCCATATAGAGGCTGGGTCACATGATGCACTGGCCAATCATAGCCATGCCATTAGTAGGCATGGCTGTGATGGCTTCTAGGGAAAAGCAGTGAAACGCTTGTTGATTGGCTGCCCTGCAGCTATTCAACATGCGTGATAAAATACCAGAACCCAGAACCCGAACCCGGACTTTTTCTCAAACGTTCAGGTTCGGGACACGGACACCCGAAACTTCGGCACTACTCATAGTGTGCAGTGACTTATACTGCAAAGCCTGCATGACTCATTGTTTGTGAGTATTTTTATCATTGTCCTAATATATTTTATCATATGGCTACACTTAGAGGCGCTGTGTCTCTTTCCTTCTTGTCTTGCTACAGAGGTTCTCTTGCCCCTAAGACAGCTGCCATTTGTGAAGCTGCCCCCATTGGATCACACCTAAGGACCTTCATAGGACTCTCATTCAGAGCCTGTTATTCATGTCAGTATACCAACCATAAAGTGGTGGGATCTAGCGCCAACTACTTTTCCTTGAGCTAAAAAGATCTTGTCATACTACTAGTTTATCCAAGTGGCACTGGCTCAGAACTATGCAGGCATCATAAAACAGAAGATAAATCATCCACAGCTCAAGGAATCCCTAGTAACCCCTAAAGCAGCCTTTTTCAACCAGGGTACCTTGAGGTTTCTTCAGGGGTGCCTTGGCAAAATGCCTAAAAATTGCCCAAACATTTTATACAAGCTGGCATGTGGATGAAGGCTGCTTTTTAGTTACACTAAGTCACAGGTTTTCATTGTGCACAATTACAACCCTCTAGCTGTCAGAGTCCTAACGACCATTGGCATCATCAGTGAGGATGTCAGTCACCCACATAGCTTCCTTGTTTGACCCTCCCCTGCCCCCAGCTTTGGGATCACATTAGTTGAGTGATATGAAGAAACATTAGAATACTAGTCAGCACCAGTTTGAAAAAGTGTATTTGCTTTGGAAGAATAAATCATCTCTAATGGTGGATGTCCTACTTGGACATGGACTGGATGTTGATGCATTATGTAAAACTGTTTGAATAATTTTTACATTTTAGAATGGGGCGCCTCAAGACCAGTGTTGCCAACCTCCAGTAAATTTACTGACCGTTTGTAAAAATCAGTGATTTTTACAACTGTCTATAAATATCAGGGTCTGATAACTTGTCATGCTGTGCTGACTTTTTAAGTGTAAACCGGGCAAACTACTTGATATGGGTATTGTCAGTGTTTCCATGTTGTGTTTAAATATCAGTTGTCTCAGTTTTTAATAGGAGTTCAGTTATTTTTCAGGTTGCCAGTAAGAAATGTGCTCCGCCAGTAAATTTTCCATGTTTTGCCAGTAAAAAACGTTGGGGGAGGTTGGCAACACTGCTCAAGACTGTCCATAATTTTCAAAGGGTGCCTCGAGATTGTGCATAATTTTTAAATTGTGCCTTGACAGAAAAAAGGTTGAGGAACACTGGTCTAAAGGAACCCTAGTTGAGAATAGCTGCTATAATGTATGATATTATTGTTAGTACCATCATCTATTTGTTCACACAAATCAACAAGACAAAAGCAGAGGCATTTCCTTAAATTCATAGTGCATGCATAAAAAAGAGGGTCTATAACTAAAAAGGGGTTTCACAAAATTACAGCAACGCAGTACGGCAGATATACATTCATGCTTATTCTCCCGAGGAACTGGATGCATTTCATCATGTTCTATGCATGCTACACATCCCATATTCCATCGTCCAGGGAGCAAGCAAGAGAGGGTGGCTACCCTCTAACAGCAGCAAAAAAAGGAATTTGAAGATTTGGAGGAGGCTGAGATCAATAGAAGACATCAAAGTGCAGAATTTACATAGGATCTATCAGCTCTGAAAGCAGGGGGCGGAGAGCTGAAGTTATATTAGTGAGGAGAGCTCTGAGAGCTGATTGGAGGGAAGGGACACACCCCCTTCAAACAACACACAGGAACAGAGCTGAGGCTGTCAATCACAGACCGTGATCTCCCATTTTCACTATTTTCCTCTTGGTGTCAGGAAATCTCGTCAGAAGTGATTCACGCTGATAGCAGAGGAACGAAGTAGCAGAGAGAAATTACACTTAAGGGCTTATTCACACATAACATTGTAAAAACTCCAGCGCTACAGCAGAGCTAAAAACGCCCTTTTTTTCACGCTTAGCCGCGATTTACATTAGCATTTTGCGCATTTTCCTGTGTTTTTGCATGTTTTCCCACGTTAGTGTTTTTGGGCGTTTTTTAATTAAAAACACTCCCTATAATGTAAAAACACCTAAAAATGTCAAATGTGGCTAAACGTGGCTTGACGCGTTTAGGCACGTTTTTGGTGTTTTTCGTTTTTACAGCTCGTTTTTACTGCCCCTGGAAGCACAGGCTGTCGTTTTTTTCTACTGCCCCTAAACACTTATGCCTCCAAACGCCTCTGACAGTTTATGTGTGGATGGACACATAGGGGTTGATTTACTAAAGCCAAATAGACTGCACTCTGCAAATGCAGTTGCTCCAAAGCAACGTAAATGAGGTAAGGCTTCACTTTGCAAAGAATACCCAATCACGTGCGAGGAAAATTAAAAAAAAACAGCATTTTTGCTTGCATATGATTGGATGATAGAAGTCAGCAGAGCTTTCCCTCATTTACTAAGCTCTGGAGAAACTGCTCTTGCAGAGTGCAACTGCACTTTGCACCAACACTGTATCTTGGCCTAGGCCAACAAGGCCCAGGCCTAGGGCGGCACTTTGCAGGGGGGCAGCATGAAAGTGAGTCCCCGCCGGCTTGCACTTTTAGTGCTGCCAGTATAATACAGGCAGGGCCGCTATCAGAGGGGGACAGCCCATACATATGTGGAGGTCTGGGCATCCCGAAGGGCCCAGGTGGCAGACCCCAACCAGTGAGTTGTTGTGCGGGCAGCCGGCATTCCACAACTGTGGGGGGGGGGGCACAAGTTTAGTCAGACCTAGGGCAGCACAAAACCTAAATACACCACTACTTTGCACAGTGCAAAGTTTATTTGCCTTTAGTAAATCAACCCCATAGGCACATGGAGAGGCTTTTAGAGGCAGTTTAAAAAAAAACGTCAGAGGCCCCTAACAGCAGCTGTAAAACTGTTCTGAGTACATGAGGCCTAAGGGTTGATTTACTGAAGGAAAATAAACTTTGCACTTTGCAAAATGCAGTGGCACTCTGCTAGAGCAGTTGCTCCAGAACTTAGTTAATGAGGGAAAGCTCTTCTGACTTCTATCATCCAATCATGTGCAAGCAAAAAAGCTGTTTTTTTATTTTACTTTTTTTTTCCTTGCATGTGATTGGGTATTCTTTGCAAAAGGAAGCTTTACCTCATTTACTAAGCCCTGGAGCAACTGCACTTGAAGAGTGAAACTGCACTTTGCAAAGTACACAGTCTTTTTGGCTTTAGTAACCCCATAGTACTCCGGATTGAGACAAGTACACACTATACAAGTACTGAATATGCTTTGTTCATATTTCATGTCTGAATTTTACAACCACTTTAATGATATGGCATCTGATGCACTTTGGTGTATGATTCTAACCGGTTGCTGACTGCCACATAGCACATTTACTGCTACGGGGCGGTCGCGCTGCACAGGATCACGTATATATACGCGTGATCCTGCACTTCAGGGTATCAGGTGCGAGTGCACACTACTGGCTCGCTCCCGCTGTGATTCTACACAGCGAGAGCTGATCAGCGGGTCCCCACGGACACGATATCCACTGGCCCTCCACTAGTAAAAGCTCCTCCCCCACTACACTGAAACACCAGCTAGGCACTCAGTTAACTCTTTGATCGCCCCTGATCACCCCTTCCCAGCTAGTGTCATTAGTACAGTGGCAGTGCACCATTTTAACCCTGATCACTGCATTAGAGTCCCCAAATAAGTGTCAAAAGTGTCAGTTAGTGTCCAATTTGCAACAATATATAATAAGTTGCTGATTGCCGCCATTACTAGTAGAAAAAAAAAAATTCCCTAAATATATCTCATAGTTTGTAGACACTAAGATTTACTAACACTGGAGCATGCAAAATCTGGTACAGCTGTGCATGGTAGCCAATCAGCTTCTAACTTCAGCTTCTTCAATTAAGCTTTGACAACAAATCCTGGAAGCTGATTGGTTTCTTTGCAAAGCTGCACGAGATTTTGCACTTTTCAGCTTTAGTAAATCAACCCCTATAACTTTTGGGCAAACCAATCAAATATGTAGCAGAATACATATTGGCTTAAATTGATGAAGAAATTTGATTTTTTTTACATTTTTTATTAGATGTGTTTTATAGCAGAAAGCAATATTTTTTTTTTTTTTCAAAATTGTCGTTCTTTTTCTATTTATAATGCAAACAATAAAGATTGCAAAGGTGATCAAATACCACAAAAAAAAAAATAGTATTAAGTGCGGCACTCTAATGTGACCTTAAGTGACAGGTTAAACCAGTGGATCTAAATTATGAGTAAATAAATATCAAGGTGTTTGAATCAAATTGAAAACAATGTCACAGTATCAGCATAAATATCTGGTGCGCCCAAATTAAAGCGGAGTTCCACCCTGTTAAAAGTCAGCAGCTACCAAAAGTGTAGATGCTGACTTTTAACAATCGGCCACTCACCTGTCCCTCGCTCCAGCGGTGTGGCCGCCCGACGGCTCGCTCGTCTCCCCCTCCCCTCTGTGGCGCCGGCATCACAGGTGTGGGCACCCGGCTTTGGCTTCAAAGCTAGGCGCTCACTGCGCATGTGCAAGTCACGGTGCGGCTTGTTGATGGCTTGGCGCATCTTCTGGGACCTGTGACGTGTCCTAGAAGATTGCCGGGTGGGAGGGAGGGAAGGTGAACTTCCTTCCGGCTCCTCGACGCCAGGGGAGGAAGTGGACCTGGGACCCAATTATGGCATGTCAGGGGGTCACCTCCCCTTAAAGCGGAAGTTCCACTTTTGGATGGAACTCTGCTTTAATGTGCAGAATATAAAGAATAAAAACGGGAGGGGGGGAGAGGGGGGCTGTCCGTAGTGCAAATAAATGTCCTTGGCAGTCCCTGTTAAATTGGCAATGTCCACAGTGAATTCCAAGTGTTCAGGATTGGGTAGAAAGTGACAAATGCTTGACTGAATAGTGAGACACAGAAATCCACACGTGTGCAATATATAGGCTTACCAGATACTGGCAATACACCAGCAAAAGGGAAGAAGTGAACCTAGGGATGTCCTTTCTGGCTGGAAACCACAACCTGATGTATACAGGATGGATCTGTTGCATTGTCCTTTTGCATTCTTCCCTTTTGCTGGTGTCTTGCCAGTATCTGGTAAGCCTATATATTGCACGCGTGTGGATTTTTGTGTCTCACTATTCGGTCAAGCACTTGCCACTTTCTACCCAATCCTGAACACTTGGAATTCACTGTGGACATTGCCAATTTAACAGGGACTGCCAAGGACATTTATTTGCACTACGGACAGCCCCCCTCTCCCACCCTCCCCTTTTCCTTCTTTATATTCTGCACATTAATTTGGGCGCACCAGATATTTATGCTGATACCGTGACATAGATTATCTATATTGTTTTCAATTTGATTCAAACACCTTGATATTTATTTACTCATAATTTAGATCCACTTAATCAATTATTATTGTTGGTTTAACCTGTCATTTAAGGTCACATTAGAGCGCCGCACTTAATACTTAATTTATTGTCTTTCCAATCTGGTCTATTGTCGTGGTGGCAGCTACCATCATTTTATATTTTATCATTTATATTTTATATATTATTATCATTGGTTAGCGCGGTATTCCTATACATTTTACTACCAAAAGAAAGCTCAATTTGTAGAAAAATAGCACATACAATTTATTTGGATACAGCGTTGCTCAACCGCATAATTGTCAGTTAAAGTAACGCAGTGCCGTATAGCAAAAAATAACCTTTTACTGATTTAATAACGCTTGTATATTTTAAAGCGGAGTTCCACCCAAAAGTGGAACTTTTGCTTTAAGGGGAGGTGACCCCCTGACATGCAATAATTGGCATCATGGCATGTCATTTTTTGTTGGGGGGGGGGGTCCCAGGTCTACTTCCTCCCCTGACGTCGAGGAGCCGGAAGGAAGTTCACCTTCCCTCCCTCCCACCTGGTGATCTTCTGGGACACGTCACAGATCCCAGAAGATGCGGCGAGCCATTCAGAAGCCGCAGCGCGAGTCGCGCATGCGCAGTGAGCGCTCGGCTTTGAAGCCAAAGCCGGGTGCCCACATCTGTGATGTTGGCGCCACCGAGGAGAGGGGGAGACGAGCGAGCCATCGGGCGGACGCATCGCTGGAGCGAGGGACAGGTGAGTGACCGATTGTTAAAAGTCAGCAGCTACACTTTTGGTAACTGCTGACTTTTAACAGGGTGGAACTCTGCTTTAATGGTTAATGTTAAGGCACATTTATATTTACAATTAAAAAATTTTCTCCATTTCCAACATATGTGGTTTTGGAGAAAGCTTATGGTAGTGGTACAGCAGCCCAACACAGTCCTGCCACATGTGATGTGAATGGACCCTCACACAGCAGTCTTTGTTTTTCAGAGTCTCATGGTTTTAGCAGCGGTTGATCCTGCCAATAGATCTGGTATTTGTTCTTCTGTGAAAGGTGATAAATAAGTGAAAGCATTACAGTTGCACATTACTTTGCATGCATGGACTTAACATGGAGAAAAAAAAAAATCTCAAACACAGCAAAGTTAAAAAGTCCATTTATAAAGTGGACATTTTGTCCCGTATACCTGGCGGCTCCTTTGTGCAGTGAATATACAATCAGTCAGTTGGGAAAAATTGAACAGGCCTGGAAGGGCACAGCAAAGTGAAAGAGGAGCAAGATAAATGTAAGTGCCCGTTCACACAGGGGCGACTTGCGATCCGACTTGAGTTGCCTCAAGTCGCCCCAAGTCACTTGACATTTGAAATCCCATTGAAATGAATGGGAGCCGTATTAATATACACGACTGAAGTCGTTCCGACTTCAAGGCGACTTCTGAAAAGGTTCCGGTACTACTTCTAGGAGACTTCTATCCGACTTGTGCCCATAGGATTCAATAGAAGTCGCCTCCAAGTCGGATCCCCATCTACATGGAAGCGACTTTACAGTTAAAGAATAGAATTTATTTTTAGGCAGCCCCCTCCCTCCCTTCTCTGATTGGTCAAGGCAAAGTCACCTGGCAAAAGTCGTGTTGTAAAGTCGCCTGAGGTCCTTGAAGTCGCGCTGAAGTCGCGCTGAAATCGTCTAGCGAAGTCGCGCCGAAGTTGGGTCGCCCCTATGTGAATGCAGGCTAACTGAGAAAATGAGGAAATATGTTACAGATAAAACATTGCATAAAAAAGAGAGGTTGGCCTTTAAAGTGAACCAGTAGAAAATATTCATAAGACGCCGCAGACTGCTATACTATTGATTCTGGCATGCAATGCTAAGTTACTTTTGGGACATCTTTATTCATTTATTATTTTCGTGGAGTCTCTATTTTGATTTGGCAGCTGGCTTCCCTCACCTTTTTTTCACGCGTCCCATGCTCCGTAGATTCGGTGATCTTCCAATCAATTCCAAGATGTCATCTTGAGTTTGCTGTACGCGCATTGAGACGGCTCAATCTGTCTGCAGAGCTAAGGGAACTTTAGACAGAATTTGCAGACTGCCAAGACAACTCAAATATTATGTAGGCTTGTTTAAAATCTCTGCTCTCTTCTGACTTTACAAAGACATAACCAAGAGGCTCTGGGGCTTCAGCTCTTGTTTGTGCAAAAACATGAAGAGAACATAATCGTTCAACAGGCTCACTGACTCTGGTAAGGTTACTCAGGTAAAGCAAGACTCACCTTTGATGGGTACTGTGGTATTGGGGTGATTATACTCATGTGGTAGGTGCTTTTTTACAATGAGTTGTGCCCAATTGTATTATTTTATTGAACAAATCAGATAGTTTGCTTAAACATTAGTTGTCCACGCAGGGGTTTCCACCAGCATACCTTGTTCCCTTGGCTCACTTAGGCTTTAGTTGCAGCGCCCTGTTGCACAACACACTCATGGCCTCTGGATATGGGTTCTCCTGACACCCCTATAGGAGCCCATCTGACTCCAGGAACGAGACCTCCTGTCTGCTGGCTGGGGCACCTCTGACCCCTGGGTCAAACCTTCTATCTCCTGACTAGGGGCAGCCCGTCCATTAGTGGCATGAGGGTGCCACCCCTTTCAATGCGTCCAGCCCAATAATCTACATTCAGGGTGCTCAATGCATGGATTCCAATGGGGGGGAGGCTCTAATAGGCTTCAAAAAAGGGTGGGCTCAGAGCACTGCGCTCCGAGCCCACCCAGTTGTGTGACAATAGTGAATGAATATTCGCTATTGTCAAACTGACTCTCCTCCCCGCCAATCAGGAAGTGGGTCCTGAGACCTGTTTCCCAATTAGCCAAAACGCCCGACGATGAGGAGAGAGGAGGGAGGAGCCGTGGAGGCCCGCCAGAGGAGGAAGCTACCTCCAGGAGGGAAGCATTGCCTGGGAGTATGTGTGGGGCTCATTGATCAACCAACCGGAGGTGGGGGGGTGCTTGTGACCCAACCCAAATTACCCGGGGGGGGGTGGCTGTGGGTGCATTGTTCAAGGCCCCCTCCCCCCCAAAATGTACCACCAGCCGCCACTACTCCTGACTTGTGGCTGGGGCTCCTCTGACCCTTGGGTGAGACCTTTTGTCTCCAATATGGGAGCTGCCTCCAAACTGGGAGCCCAGAGCAATCCTCAAGCTTAAGTATATAATGACGCCGTACACCTGTGTACTCACACAGGCTGCAGGGACCTGGTAAAATCCGGACACAGGATTGAAGGTTCCATCCCATCCAATACACTTTAAAGGCCTTAAGCTCCAATCTGCGACTACAGAATCCAGAGAAAACCAAAAACACAGCTTTCTCCACTCAGAAACGATAGTCTGGAACTTTGCATTATCCCTTAATGTGAACCCTGTGTCATTTTCTCCTACATTTTCCCAGTGGCTCGGCCTCGCACTCTCACAGTACCCAGAATGTGATTCAAAGCATACAAACACAACAGGAGCACAAAACCAAATGGTGATAGAGTCCAAATCCCTTTAATGGAAGAGTTAAAGAGTGAAAAAGAGTTCAAATTGCTTATGATCACATAAAAGAACCAGCGTGGTTTGGGGGCCAACACTTTTCTTCATCTGGGCTTAGAAACTTTATCATAGAAACATAGAAACATAGAAAAGTGACGGCAGAAAAAGACTGAGTAGTCCATCGAGTCTGCCCCTTTTTATTTATTTATTTATTTTTTTTATTTATTTTTTTTATATATATTTTTTTTTTTTTACATTAACCTTGTTGTTTGACTATGGATTTATGTTTATCCCATGCATGTTTGAAGCCATAATCATCAGGGCTTAAATGGACTCAGTAAATTGCCACCTATGCTAACACTATTTTATTTACTGCCTTCCTACAGAAAGGCAAGCTAGATCTTATACAGATCTGTTTGTTAATTTATTTTACTGAGTCCATTTAAACCCTAACTAGTTTTAAAATCCTAATGAAGGGAGAGTGGTTTGGTCCCTGAAACATGTTGGTTGTTTTATGTGATTACTATGAAACACTAAAGCAACTGGGCCCTGAGTAACAGCTAAGGGCAGGTGAGTGGAATTGTAAATGCCTGGAAAATAATTGTGAAATTGAAATTTACCAAGGTACAACAAAACCTCTAGGCCAGGGGTCTCCAAACTTTCTAGGCAATGGGCCAGTTTACTGTCCTTCATACATTAGGGGGGCCCGACTGTGGTCAGTGGGAGTAGAAAATGTCCTGGAGTCAGTCGGAAGAATAGTGCCTCATCATTGGTACTAGGGGAGGAA
>BLSH010275127.1:811478-824243 GCA_018402905.1 Glandirana rugosa
GTGGCGGTGGTAGAGGAGTAGGAGGAGGTAGCCAACATGTTTTTTTTTTTTTGTATTGAGGCCTATTCAAAAAAACATGGTAGTGTTTTATGTGGGTTTCTTGCAGCTGCTGTTGTGACCTATGTACCCCAATTGGTGTCATAGGAAGATTAAAAACGTTTGTATTTGAACAGCGCGTTGCTAGTATCTACTGTGCCGTTATGTGATGAATGTTGGCCACCCAATGTATCAGTAATTACTAATTTCTCCTTCTTCTATTACAATTTGATATTATTGCTGCTGTAGCCCATGTGCACAAGTGTGTTAGAGTATTGATGATAAAATAAAGTAATGATAACAATAATGATAATAATAATAGCAATGATGTTAAAATAAAAATAATAGCAAATAATGTTAAAATAAATCACAGTAAATCACAGTTTTGCCAGCTTCTTAATCTCTGTTGTTGCTGCTGTAGCCCATATGTAAACTTAATGCTCAATTGCAAACCACTATGACATTAATAACATGCTTTACAGTTGCTGTTTTTTCAAAGTGCTTATTATAGTGCTCACAGGTGCTCCTTATAGTGCATACATATTTGCATACAAGATTTTAAATAGACTGTATAATTGAACGGTTTTAGACCAAAGGAAACTCATAGCACACATTGCACCGGCACTTTTCATATATAGAGATACAAGCCATAATATATATGCACTATAAGTTGGTAAAGCAGATCAATAACTTTTAATTAAAGTCATCAACAGAAGGGCCTTTTAGCACTGACACTGATTAATGGATGAATGTCTGAGGGTCATAAGCCTACTGGGGGTATTCATGAAGATATATCTGTTGGGTGGGACCAGAACAAAAGAAGAGAAGTGCCTCTAAGTGTAGCAGGATTAAACATGTGTCCCCAATAAAAGGCTACTCACAATTTCACAGTTAAAAACAGGCACATCAAGTAATGTAGATCCAGAACTACAGGTATACTGGGCCGTGGGAGCTTCTGGTGCCGCCAGAAGACAGTTAAAGGTGCCCCAGGAGTGAGGAGGAAGCCAGCTGATGTCCTTCCCGGTCAGGTGAAGGGCAGCATGGAACGCAGCGTCAGAGGCGACCAGGAGCGGGGTGATGCGGACTGTGTTTGGGCCAGAATGCCACACATTTCGTAGCATGCGCAGTGGGGCATGCACGCTCCCTTCTCAAGCATAATAACACTCAAGATGATCCAATATATATATATATATATATATATATATATATATATATATATATATATATATTTTATACACTACCAAGTTCCCTACTGGCTAGATAAATAATATATTTAGGACAGCTAAAAATACACTGAATACTAAAACATGTATATACATATGTAAAAAATGGTAATACTAATATCAATTACCGGTAATATATATATTTACACAATTCACATAATTAATAAATAGATAGACATTTCATCTAGTGGGACAATAATAAAGGGAATATCAGTGCATATGAATGGGCCATCTCCTTGGAGAAAGGACAAAATAAATGGCGGAAGTTGAAGTAATCAAGGGATAACAATACTCAGAGCAGAAACGTTAAGGATCGTGATGAGACCTTAGAGCCTAAAATACAGTAAGTGTAGCACCCTCTAGTGTGCTAGAAGTGTAGATAGATTTTTTCTGTTTGGTGTAGGTACATTTGTGCAGGCTTGGCTGGCAGCCAAGCCCATCTGTGTTTTTCCTGGGTTGGGTAGAGATCCAGGGAGAGCTGGATGACTCACAGGCAGCATCATGGAGACCTCCCCCCTACTTCTCAAACTTGCTCGAAACTTCCAGAAGAATGGGAGGGGAGGTAAGGTGGAGCTGTCTGGAGTATTCTGAGGGCCCTGACCAATCCCTAACCTGGGATGGCAGGGGGCAGGCCCCCTCAAATACTCTGGGTCAGCCCAGCTGGGGAGGAGTATGTTCGGGTGGAAGCTGGAGATGGAGTGTAAGGCTGTTGGTAGCCTTTGAGGGAGCACCCCAGTCTGGGGGAGGGGTGACCTTGGGACAGGACCCTCTTCAAGACACACAGAGGTGTCCTGGCCAAGATGCATGGGAGCAAGGAGAGGACAGTGGGAGAATACTGCCAGGCAAGTCTCTAGGAGAACAAGGAACATCCAAGATGGCCGGTGAGTGACACACAGTCAGGAGTACTGGGAGGCACTCCTGAGAGGACTGGGGTGGAGCAGTCTGGTATAGGTGCAGAGCCAGCCAGGAGGAATGTGGTGGCATGGGCAGTAAACAAGGGCAGCTGAAGCCAAGAGGGCTGGCAATGCCTGAAGAATTGGTACTGGGAGCAGTAGCCACAAATAGTACAGCTAGCACTAAAGACTTCAATTTTGCTACACCATAGAAGCCCACGGTCCCTGCAAAGGGCATTTGTCCAGACCCAGCTTAGAATGTGCTGAGTCTTAAACCTGTGCTAGCTGGTTCTGGGAGTGATAGTCTGCAAGCAAGTGTGTGCAGGAGGTAGAAGAGGAGAGAATGTATATATGGAATGTATATAGTTCAAGTCCCCACAGAGTTTCATTGATCAAATGGGCATCCCATATGCACCCTTCCCCATCCAAGTTCAATTTCCCTAAATAAAAAAAACAAAACAAAAAAAAAACAAAGCTGCAAGGACTACTTCTTGTCTGAGTGACTGGAAACTTGTATGCCTGGCTGTGCAGGGTGGGAGATGACCAGGTTTTCCTATAAATTGTGATAAAAGATATAGTTAAACAAAAGGGTTTTTATCAATATTAAATTAAGTTATAGTATAAAAAGGAATTATATTTATTTTTTAGATATTAACTCTATAACTATTTGAACCCTTGACACAAGGAACCACGGATTGGGTGCCTCCATATGTGCGTGATCACATGGTAGTAAGTTGGTGTAGGTGCACCCAATTAAGGGGTAGAAGGCCAAAAAAGGACATGTCATAGGATAGTGCTTACATCTAGTTCTTAGTTTAGTCTAACAGGCGAGAGGGTGTCGACGATAAAAATCCAGTAGGTCTCCCATTGGCAGAGTTGCTGAAACCGCTCTGCTTCGGGGAGACCCTTGGGCATAGCTTGAATAATCCACACCCCCAAACTATCTGTGAACTGATAATGGAATTCCAAAAAATGATGTAGGTAGTCAGGTACACTATGTTTATCCTTCCCTTCTTCGATAAAGTGCTTACGTTCGCCAAATCTTTTTTGAAGGGGTGAATGGTGCAACCCATTTAAGAGGCTGCCGGGACAGGGTTAATAATATATGACATGATCAGTAGAAAAACAGTAGAAATCCTCAATAATGTTTGTGTCACCCTTTATTGTGAACTATTTTTGTCCACGGTGGACAAATCAACATGTTTTGCACAAAGGTTTGCGGCATTGGTACATCCCTTTGAACGGAATCAAATAGGGTTGGTCGGTAGGGAGAGAAGAGGACCTGGGTCTAAATTTACTGGCGATTTTGTTTTTAAGACTCGGTGCTCTTCTATATGTGATTTTGGGCTTGGTTGTAATAATATCTTGTAGGTGTGGGTCTTTTAAAAAGATTGCCCAATTTTTAGTAATAATAGATTCCATCTTAAGGTGTTGGTTATGAAACCATGTAATGAATCTAACTGACTTTTCATTTTCATAGCTAACGTTATTTTTTTTGGTTTTCCATGTAGGCATTTATGATATGCTGTTTCTACTAGATCCTCGAGATACCCCTTATCTAAGAATTTTTGTTTAAGAAGCTTTCTTTGTGTTACATAATCAGAATCATTGGGGCAATTTTGTCTCAAACGACAAAAATGTTCCTTAGGAATATTCCTAATCCATCTAGAATAATGACAACTGGTGTAATGCCAGAGTTTCCAGTGCTTGGTTTTGTATCATTTTTAGCATGAATAGTAAAACCAATGTAATATATGTCAACTGGGTGAGAGACTTTAGGGGAATCACTGGAGGAGGGAAGATCAGTGTGCAGTAGAGCCGTTTTATCATGTTTATGGGGTAAATATATTATGGGGTAAATATATCGCAGGCGTTGAAGGACTAGATGAAGGCAAATTTGGATGATTGGTGGACGGAGGATGGAGACCAAGGACAGTTTTGGTAGGTACCTGGGGTTTGGGGGCCACGTTGGGGAATATGGCATGGACATGGATCACGTTTGTGACCAGTCCTGGGTGGGTTGGTGGGCCTTTTTATAAGAGGGGGTGGTAGTGCATTTGGACATGGTACACATCAATTTGGCTGACGGCCACGGATGGGTGGATATATGAAGGGATTGGTTCTAGAGCCACTGGGGGGAATGAGATAGAAGGGACGGAATGCCGGATTCATGGTCAGGGGTTTACATGGTGTTATGTTATTTTTTTTCATGTAAATATTCTATTGTTGTAATTGTTCTAAATCTCTTCTAAATTTACCTGATTTTGTTCTTATTAAAACATCCTCCTGGTATTTAGTGTTCTTCTATACTTTTCCTTTACATCAGTTCATGACAGTAACTCCTTAGCCTATTTGGATCTAGAACTAAATTACATTAGTACTACAATTCATGATAAAAATTATACAAAACCAACCGCTGGAAACTCCTTGCATTACACCAGTTTTTATCATCCCAGATGGATTAGGCATATTCCTAAGGGACAATTTCGTCAGCTAAGACAAAATTTCACCAATGTTTCTGATTATTTAACATGAAGTAACCTTCTTAAACAAAAGTTCTCAGATAAGGGGTATCCCGAGGAGGCAGTAAAAACAGCATATCATGCATACCTACTTGAAAAACCACCAAAAACCGTTTCCCATGAAAATGAAAAGTTGGTTAGATTTGCACCAGAACATGCGAACAGGCAAAAAGTTTGCGCGAACATTCGAACACCGTTAAAGTCTATGGGACCTGAACATAAAAAATCAAAGGCGCTCATTTTAAAGGCTTATATGCAATGTTATTGCCCTAAAAAAGTGTATGAAGACCCGGGTCCTGCCCTAGGGGACATGTATCAATGAAAAAAAAGTTTTTAAATCAATAGTTTTTTCAGGAGCAGTGATTTTAACCACTTGCCGACAAGGTGGTTCATTATCGCAAATCGCCGTCATACGACTGCGGCTGCGATAACGCGCACTGTGAGCACGCGCGCGCCGCCGGAGGGCCACTGTGTTCGGGGAGGGCCAGGGAGCGGGTGCGGTGGCTTCGATTGCCGCCGGCTACCCGCAATGGCCCCCACGGAGTGAAGGAACGGAGGTCCGTGTATGTAAACACGGACCTCCGTTCTGTGAAGGGGGAAGGGCTGTGACCACTTCCCTTCCCCAGCTAGGGAAGTCCCCCCACAGTTAGAACACGCCCAGGGAACATAGTTAACCCTTAGAGCGCCCCCTGCAGGTTAACCCCTTCACTGCCAATGGCATTTACACAGTAATCAGTGCATTTTTATAGCACTGATCGCTGTATAAATGCCAATGGTCCCAAAAAAGTGTCAAAATGGTCCGACATGTCCGCTGAAATATCGCAGTACCACTAAAAATCACAGATAGCCGCCATTACTAGTAAAAAATAAAAACCCCAAAAATGAATTCTCATCATCCGTAAACGCAACCACTTTTGCGCAAACCAATCAATTAACGCTGATTGCGATTTTTTTATCGCAAATATGAGGAAGAATATAAATCGGCCAAAAACGGTGAAAAAAAAGTGTCTTTTTATATTTTTTTTTGGATTTGTATTTTAGCAAAAAGTAAGAAATGTGGGTTTTTTTGCAAAATTGTCGCTCTTCTTTTGTTTATAGCGGCGATCAGAAATGACGCAGAGGTGATCAAATACCACCAAAAGAAAGCTGTTTGTGGGAAAAAAAGGACGCAAATTTTGTTTGGGTACAACGTCACACGACCACGCAATTTTCAGTTAAAGCGACGCAGCGCCGAATCGCAAAAAGGGCTCCTGGAAATCCTTCCGGGGCTGAAGTGGTTAATAATGCTTAAAGTGAAAAAAAAAAAGAAGAATTCCTTTAAATATCATGCCAGGGGGATGCTCTTAGTCTGCCTGTAAAAGGACGCACCTCTGTGATGTTTAGAATATAGCCAGAGCAAAATTACATTTCCAAAGGAAAAATTTTAATTTCTATCGCGGCTGTAATGTATTGCTGGTTCCCGGCAATATAGATAAAATCCCTGAAAAAGCATTGCGTTGAACACCCCCAGGTCTGGTATGGATTTTAAGGGGAACCCCACTCTGAAATGTTTTTAAAAATTTGCGTAGGGTTCCCCAACAAAGTCCGTAGCAGACCCTTCGGGTCTGGTATGGATTTTAAGGGGAACACCACGCCAAAATTTAGGAACAAAACGATGTGGGCCCCCCCCCAAAGTCCATACCAGGCCCTTCAGGCCTTCAGCGCCCCCTCCGAACCATACCAGGCCACATGCCCTCAACATGGGGAGGTTGCTTTGAGGTCGCCGCCAAAGCATCTTGTCCCCATATTGATGCCTTGCCGGTGGTTGTGGTGGTCTGCGGGCGGGGGGCTTATCGGAATCTGGAAACCCCCTTTAATAAGGGGCCCCCAGATCCTGACCCCACCATGTGAATAGGTATGGGGTACATTGTGCCCCTACCCATTCACCAAAGAAGGAGTAAAGTGTTAACAAAAACAAGGGGCAGTTTTTGACAAGTCCTTTATTGTGTAAAATAGCTCTTCTTTAGAGTTGAGCGAACACCTGGATGTTCGGGTTCGGTAAGTTCGGGTTTGGTACCGAACTTGACCCCGAACCCCATTGAAGTCAATGGGGACCCGAACTTTTCGGCACAAAAATAGCTGTAAAAAAGTCCTGGAAAGTGCTAGAGGGCTGCAAAAGGAAGCAAAATGGGGGTAAGAGTAGGACAATTGCCCTACAAAAAAATGGGGATAGGGAAATAACTTAATATCAAATAAAAAAAAATAAAAATGGGAGGAAGAGGTGGATGTGGAGTAGGAGCCTAGAGGTTGACTAGGCCGTGACCGTGGCATTGTAAGTGGAAGTGGCGGTGGTGGAGGAGGAGGTAGCCAACACTGTTTTTTGTTTGTTTGTTTTTTTTTCTAATTGGGGTAGCCCCAAAAATATAGAGGCATATTAAAAAAAAAAAAAAAAAGTATACCAATGGCTGTGTGAGGCCGGTCTAAATGTCTATTCTGCACAAGGAACAGACAAGTTTTGTGGGATCCATGCCTGGTTCATTTTAATAAACGTTAGCTTGTCCACGTTGGCTGTGGACAGGCGGCTGCGCTTGTCTGTGATAACGCCCCCTGCCGCGCTAAACACAAGTTCAGACAATACACTGGCTGCAGGGCAGGCCAGCGCCTCCAAGGCATAAAGGGCAAGCTCAGGCCATGTGCCCAATTTGGAGACCCAGAAGTTGAATGGGGCAGACCCATCAGTCAGTACGTGTAGGCGTGTGCACACATACTGTTCCACCATGTTGCTGAAATGTTGCCTCCTGCTAAGACGTTGCCTATCAGCTGTGCTTGTAGTCGCGCATCTTCCGATCACACTCCAGTGAGGGAATTAAGGACCGCATGTTTTCCTTGTACCGGTGATCCAGCAGGGTGGCCACCCAGTAATCGGCGCAAGTTACAATGTGGGCAACTCGGCTGTCGTTGCGCAGGCACTGCAGCATGTAGTCGCTCATGTGTGCCAGGCTGCCCAGAGGCAAAGACAAGCTGTCCTCTGTGGAAGGTGTATCATCGGTGTCCTCCGTGTCCCCCCAGCCACGCTCCAGTGATGCCCATGAGCTGCGTTGGGTGCCACCCTGCTGTGAACACGGTTCCTCTTCCTCCTCCTCCACATCATCATCCTCCTCATCCTCCAGAACTGTGCCCTGGCATGAAAATTTTTTACCTGGCCTATGCTGATGCAGGAACCCACCCTCCGAGCCACTTGTGAATGACTGGCCTGATAACCGTGGAAATGACCCCTCCTCCTCCTCCTCCTCTTCCTTCTGTGCCACATCCTCTTCCATCATCGCCCAAAGTGTTTTTTCAAGGAGACATTGAAGTGGGATAGTAAACGCTGAGAACAGAATCATCGGCACTGGCCATGTTTTTGGAGTACTCGAAACATGTCAATATGGTACACAGGTCTCGCATGGAGGCCCACTCGTTGGTGGTGAAGTGGTGCTGTTCCGCAGAGCGACTGACCCATGCGTGCTGCAGCTGAAACTCCACTATTGCCTGCTGCTTCTTCACAGTCTCTCCAGCATATGCAAGGTAGAGTTCCACCTTGTGGGCACGTCGCATAGGAGGCGGTGAGCGGGAAGGCCGAAGTTCCGCTGCAGTGCAGACAGGCGAGCAGCAGCAGGGTGAGAACACCAAAAGCGCACACAGGCGGCCCACACTTTCTGCAGCAGCTCTGACATATCCGGGTAGTTTTTTATAAATTTCTGTACCACCAAATTCAGCACATGCGCCAGGCAAGGGATGTGCGTCAAACGGGCTACGAGATTTGCCCATTGTCGCACACCACCAGGCCGGGCTTGAGGCTCAGTGGCAACAACCACTCATCGGTCTGTTCAATGCCCGTCCACAGCTCCTGCACAGTGTGGGGTTTATCCCCCAAACATATCAGCTTTAAACAGCCTGCTGTCTTTTCCCCCTGGATGTGCTGAAGTTGGTGGTGAAGGTGTTATGCTGAGCGGATGAGGAGGTGGTAGAGGAGGAGGAAGCGGAGTAGGAGGAGGAGGCAACAGGAGGCAAAGAGAAATGCCCTGCAATCCTCGGTGGCGGAAGGATATGCGCCAAATGGCTAGCTGCCTCAGGCCCACCCGCCATTACATTTGCTCAGTGTGCAGTTAGCGAGATATAGCATCCCTGCCCGTGCTTACTGGTCCATGTATCAGTGGTTATGTGGACCTTGCCACAGATGGCGTTGCGCAGTGCACACTTGATCTTGTCCCCGACTTGTTTATGCAGGGAAGGGATGGTTAGCCTGGAAAAGTAGTGGCAGCTGGGATCCACATGCTGTGGGACCATCAGGTTTTTAAAACTGTCCGTGTCCACCAGACGGAATGACAGCATTTCAAAGGCCAGGAATTTTTAAATGCTGGCATTCAGGGCCAGGGATTGCGGGTGGGTAGGGGGGTACTTCCTCTTTCTCTCCAGTGTTTGGGAGATGGAGAGCTGTAAGCTTTCATGGGACCATGTGGAAATGCTTGAGGACGATGGCGGACATCGTGGCGTTGCTGTCACATGCTCTGTTTGCTGGATGGCAGGTGACACTGTCACTGTAGAGGTGGAGGAAGAGGCCGAGGGAGCAGCTGAAGAGGAAGCAGGAAGAGGCCGAGACCTTTCTTGGATTTTGAGGTACTTATTCCACTGCAGCTTGTGCCTTGAAATTAGATGCCTGGTCATGCAGGTTGTGCTCAGGTTTAGAACATTTATGCCTCGCTTCAGGCTATCATTGCACAGCGTGCAAACCACTCGTGTCTTGTCGTCAGCACATTGTCTGAAGAGCTGCCACGCGGGGGAACGCCTTTGAGCTGCCTTTGGTGTGCTAGGTCCCTGGGTGCGGTGGGTAGTAGCAACCGTACTGTCTAGGGGACGTTCGCTCCGCTTTTGCAACCTGCTTCCTCTTTTGCTGTGCTGGTGCCTCTGTGCGACCACCACCTCTTCCTCCAAACTACACACGTCACTCACATGAACCTCATTCCATGGTGGGTCTAGGACCTCATCATCCTCCTCCACATCATCTTCCACCCACCCTTCACCACTGCCCTCCTTGTCAGTCTGCACACTGAGGAAAGCTGCAGCAGTTGGCACCTGTGTTTCGTCATCATCAGAGACATGCTGCGCTGGTGTTTCCATGTCCTCATCCTGCAACAGAAGTGGTTGGGCATTGATGCACTCAATGTCTTCCAGTTCTGGGGCAGAGCTATGTGGATGGCCCACGGAAAGCACACCAGGAGAGTCATCAAAAAGCATAAGAGACTGCTGCATGACTTGGGGCTCAGGCTGCTTGGCTAATTTACAAGGGGCTGATGTGAAAGACAGATGGCCATGAGGTTCAGGTGCCAACTCTGAGCTTTCATCAAGGGACCGGCAGGGAGACAATGTGAAGGAACTGGAGGCATTGTCAGCCACCCAATCTAATATCGCCTGTACTTGTTCTGGCCTCACCATTCGTTGAGCGGCATTCGGGCCTTCCATATAACATTGAAGGTTCTGTCGGCTAATCGCACCTGAGGAAGGCGTTTCACTTGTGCATGTAGCTGGCACAGATCGACCACGTCCTCTCCTTGCAACAGGAGCTTCACCAACACCACCAACACCAGCAGCACTAGCCGCACCACGACCACGTCCCTTATTTGACGCTCTCCTCATTCTGCCCACAAATGTACTATGTAGCAATATTTATTAATACAAAAAAAAAGAATAATAAATTCTTCTTTTTTTTGGAAAACCGCAACGTACACGCACTTTTTATTTTTGTGCAAGAAATGCACCGCTCACACCAACAGCAGGAACCTCTCCCTATAGAACTAGGAGATGATTATAGAACAATAATCTGTCCCTTACAGGAGCAGCAGGAACCTCTGCCTATAGAACTAGGAGATGATTATAGTACAATAATCTATCCTTACAGCACCAGCAGGAACCTCTCCCTATAGAACTAGGAAATGATTATAGAACAATAATCTGTCCCTCACAGGAGCAGCAGGAACCTCTCCCTATAGCACTAGGAGATGATTTTACAACAATAATCTTTCCCTCACAGGAGCAGCAGGAACCTCTCCCTATAGCACTAGGAGATGATTTAGGAACAATAATTTGTCCCTCACAGAAGCAGCAGGAACCTCTCCCTATAGCACTAGGAGATGATTTTAGAACAGTAATCTGTCCCTTACAGCACCAGCAGGAACCTGACCCTATAGCAGTAGGAGATGATTTTAGAACAATAATCTGTCCCTTACAGAAACAGCAGGAACCTGACCCTATAGCAGTAGGCAATGATTTGAGAACAATAATCTGTCCCTTACAGCAACAGCAGGAACCTGACCCTATAACAGTAGGAGATGATTTTAGAACAATAATCTGTCCCTTACAGCACCAGCAGGAACCTCTCCCTATAGCACTAGGAGATGATTTTACAACAATAATCTGTCCCTCACTAAACTTTCCCCTCACTGCACCGCCAGGAACCTGTCTTTAATGCAGGATGAGATGATATTAGATCAGTAATCTATCCCTCAAGCAGTAGTGAGGTCTACCTAGTCCAGTATCAGATCGTTCTGTAATGCAGGATGAGATGTTATTAGATCTGCAATCTGTCCCTCAAAGCAGTAGTAGTAAACTCTACCTAGTCCAGTATCAGATCTTTCTGTAATGCAGGATGAGATGTTATTAGATCTGCAATCTGTCCCTCAAAGCAGTAGTAGTAAACTCTACCTAGTCCAGTATCAGATCGTTCTGTAATGCAGGATGAGATGTTATTAGATCTGCAATCTGTCCCTCAAAGCAGTAGTAGCAATCTCTACCTAGTCCAGAATCAGATCGTTCTGTAATGCAGGATGACATGTTATTAGATCTGCAATCTGTCCCTCACAGCGCCGGCAGCATCCTCTCCCTACACTAACCTGAGAGCATGTGACATGCAGCACTACGTGACTCCAGCTTATACAGAGGCTGGGTCACATGATGCACTGGCTAATCACAGCCATGCCATTAGTAGGCATGGCTGTGATGGCTTCTAAGGGCAAACCCGTGAAACGCTTGTTGATTGGCTGCCCTGCAGCTATTCAACAGGAGGGATAAAATACCCGAACCCGGACTTTTTTTCAAATGTCCGGGTTCGGGTTAAGGACACCCCAAAGTTCGGTACGAACCCGAACTTTACAGTTCGGGTTCGCTCAACTCTACTCACAAGTGTACAGATGCACAATCCTTATTAGTACACAAGCTGGTCTCGGGATTTGAATGGATTGCTTGTGGATTCCAGGGTGCGTGATGACAAACGTCCTCCCTATGCGTTTCATCATATATGACCATATGGGGCATGACCGTCCATGCCCCAGAAGATGTCATTTATGAGGAAAGGTTAAACCAAGTGTTTTCTATGTGCTCTTGCATTAAGCATCTGTACAGATCAACAAAGATTTTGCAAATAAGCCCCAGCATTTTTTATTGTAGTTGGCATCCCTTTTGCAAGATTCACCCTCTCTTTCTGTCCTAGTCAAATGTGTATGTCATTGTGAGAGTTTAAAGTACTGTTACTTGGAAGTTGCCAGTGATAAATTAATCACACTATACTCCTAACAAATATATTTCTCCAACACTTTGCAGGAAATATATTATTTGTAAGAGACATTTTTGAATATATGAATATGCATGAATTTGCAAGTCTTCAGTTCTGATCGGCTGCCAGATCGTTTTGGTCTGGCCAGAAGCCATCACTGAGAATCAACATTTACCTACACTCCTTCACTGATCAATAAACATAACCATAACAAATGATTATCTCAAAGTAATTAGTCCATAAGGAACAGTGAACTGCAATGCTTGGCTTTCCTTTTTATATAAACAATCCTCATATCACACTAATTAAATAGTGACCGTTGAAGGTTCATTGTCATGAAATTTGAGAGTGTTACTGTATGTGTAAACTGATCCTGTCTTTCTCTCCCACTTAGAACGTTTTCCCTACGGTTGATGTTATTTTTTACGACCCCGAATAAACGTTTTAGAAACAACTAGACATGTCTACGAATTACGTTCTCGTGTATCTTTTGTGAACCAAATTGGAAAGGAGTATTTACTGTA
>BLSH010275127.1:824253-850758 GCA_018402905.1 Glandirana rugosa
AATGTGTGTGTCACTTTAAATGAAACCGGGAATCAGTGCACATCTCTTCTGCACAATTATTTCAAGTCTGTGTGTCACTTTAAATCAAACCGTCAATCATTGCACATCTGTTATTCACACTTCTTTTTAAAGTCTGTGTGTCACTTTAAATGAAACCGTCAATCATTGCACATCTGTTATTCACACTTCTTTTTAAAGTCTGTGTATCACTTTAAATGAAACCGTCAATCATTGCACATCTGTTATTCACACTTCTTTTTAGTCTGTGTCACTTTTATTATTGCCGCTAATGATTGCACATCTGTTATTCACACACAACATCTGTTCTGCACCAGAACAGATGTTCTTCACACATTACATCTGTTCTGCACACATCTGAAAATAGTTTAGAACACTTTACCTAAAACCGGGTGCGGAACCATACACCTGTTCTTCATACATCTGGAATCTGTGTGTGAAAATACAGCATATAGAATCACAGGCATATGGTTCCGCTCTTTACACACTGTTTGCAGATGTTTTCAGAACAGTGATATCATATCAGTGATATAATATCACTGTTCTGAAAACATCTGCAAACTGTGTGTGAAGAGCGGAACCATATGCCTGCATTCCTTGTGATAGCAATAAAAGTGATCAGATTTTTTTTTAAAAGGAACACAGTGTTAAAAGAAAAAATAAAATAAAATAAATTAAAAAATAATAAAAAAAAAAATGTCCCACCGTCCCCGTGAGCTCGTGCAGTAAAGAAAACGCATACGCAAGTCTCCCCCACATATGAAAAGAGTGTTCAAAGCACACATGTGAGGTATCCCCATGATCGCCAAAGTGTGAGCAATAATTCTAGCAAAAGACCCCCTCTGCACCTCTAACCTGGTAACCATTAAACATTTTTAAAGCGTCGCCTATGGAGATTTTTAAGTACCGGAGTTTGTCGCCATTCGGCAGGTGTGAGCAATTTTCAACTGTAACATGTATGGTGTCTATTTACTCAGCGTAACATTCTCTTTCACAATATACGAAGAAATTGGGCTAACTTTGCTGTTGTCTTATTTTTTAACTCAAAAAAGTGATTTTTTTTCCAAAAAAAAAAAACGCGTTTGAAAGACCGCTGCGCAAATACTGTGTGACAAAAAGTATTGCAACAATCGCCATTTTATTCTCTGGGGTGTTTGAAAAATATATATATGTAAGCAACAAATGTAAAAAAGGGCTCCGGGGGTTAAGGGTTTTAAAAAACGGTATATATTTTATATATTTTATAAGCCCAAAATCATATATAGAAGTGCACCAATCCTTGAAAACAAAATAGCACCTAGTAAATTCAAACCCAGGTCCTCTTCTCTCCCTACTGACCAACCCTTTTTGATTCACTCAAAGGATGTACCAATGCCGCAAACCTCTGTGCAAAACACGTAGATTTGTCCACCATGGACAAAAAGAATTCTCAATAAAGGGTAAAAACTACACCTTTGATGCTTTCTACTGTTGTTCTACTGATTATGTCGTATATATTGTTTATCCTGTCCCTGCGCCCCCTTTTATGTGGGTCGCACCATTCGCCCCCTTTGAAAAAGATTCAGTGAAAATTGCCACTTTATCGAAAAAGGGAAGGATAAACATAGTGTACGTCATCATTTTTTGGAATTCCATGATCAGTCCACAGATGGTTTGGGGGTGTGGATTATCGAGGCTATGCCCAGGGGTCTCCCTGAAGCAGAGCGGTTCCAGCAACTCTGCCATCGGGAGACCTGCTGGATTTTTATCCTCGACACCCTCTCGCCGGATGGATAAAACAAAGAACTAGATGTAAGCACTATCCTATAACACCCTATGTCCTTTTTGGCCTCCTCCCCCTTAATTGGGTACACTTAAAATAACTTGCTACCATGTGATCACGTACATATGGAAGCACCCAATCTGTGGTTCCTTGTGTATAGGGTTCAAATAAATAGTTATAGGGTTTTCATTTAAATAATATATATATAATTCATTTTTATACTATAACTTTAATAACCATAAAAAAATCCTTTTGATTCATCTTTCATCACGATTTATAGGTAACCCTGTAAACAAAAAATGTTGCGCTAGTGATTGATACCAGATATGATTAAATAAAGTGCACTTGATCCATATAAAGACACAAATAAACAATTCAATAAAGTGATAAGTGCAAAGAACAAGTGATTGCAGACAGTTCACATCCAACTCAGGAACAAAACCAACTTAGAACAAAGTGATTAATGAATAATTAAAAAGTGCCACCGTGCTTGAAGTCACAAGATTCATGAAGATCCCGCCACCATGCTAAGGTTGCGCTTACCCCAACAAATTGATCTCTTATTACAGGAGATCAGATCAAGCCTTATTGTATATCCACAAGGATGTGTGCCGAAATGGAGTATAGACCCCCACTTCTGTGTCACGGTCACAATAATATGCTCTCGTACCAGGGGCAGGATTGCTGAGATTCGATCCTGCATCAAGGAGATATGCTCAATGATGCTCCTATGAGGGGTTACCTCTCCTTCCCACATTTATTTGGTGACATCTAACAGTCCCTGGGGATTTCTACCATACAAGAGTTCAAATGGGGAGTACCCCATAGACGCCTGTGGAACCTCTTGTATGGCAAACATGAGATACGGCAGCAAAATAGCCCAAACTCACCCATCCTTTTCCACTACATTTTTAAACATGCTTTTGAGAATTTTATTAAACCTCTCCACAAGCCCATCCATTTGGGGGTGGTAGACCGAGGTACGGAGATGGGAGATTTTATACAACCTGCACAATTCCTTGGTTAAACAGGACATAAATGGGGTGCCCTAAACCATTGAGACCTCTTTAGGGATCCCGACTAAACACCATGAACAACTTCCTGGCGATAGTATTAGCGGAGGTGTTCCGCAAGGGTATGGCTTCAAGATAGAGGGTCGCGTAATCTAGTATTACCAGTAAGGGCTGGTGTCCCCGGGAAAACTTTACTACTGGTCCCACGAGATCCATGCCAATTCTTTCGAACGGCACTTCAATTATGGGCAGTAGGACAAGTGGACTACGAAAATGGGACCAGGGCGCAGAGAGTTGAAACTCAGGGTAGGATTCACAATACTCTGACATCTGAATGCAACCCAGGCCAGAAGAACCTCTGGGTTATTCTCTCCCTGGTCTTCTCTACACCCAGATGTCCCCCCATTATATGCCCATGGGCTAAGTCTAACACCATCCTGCGGTATGGCTTGGGAACCACTAGTTGCTCTACCTCCTCCTCCCGGTGTTTCACCACCTGATAGAACAAATGCTTCTTCAGAGCCATGTAGGGAAAAGACACCCCCCCATTTAGGTTCCACGGGTTCCCCATCTGTCACCTTAACATTTTCTCTCGCTTTAATAAGGGTGACATTGCGTAGTTGATCTGTACAAAAGTCCTCTCTCCGGACCTCTAAGTCAAGTACCACATTCTCTCACGGTCAGAGTCATGGACATTTTCTGGGTCTTTAGCCACCAGCTGGGAGCTATCTTCCGGCTCCCTACCATTACAGGAAAAGGAAGAGGGTCTCCTCCTTCCTCGATCCTGCCATCAGTCTCCCCTTCTATTTGGCAAAAAGGGTCTGGTGAGAGTTCCCGTGCTTCCTCAGCAGTGGGAGCTCGATCCTCCAGACTCTGTGCCTTGCCATAACTTCCAAAAATGGGGAAAATCCCTCCCCACTAGGGCTTCATGAAGCAGGGAAGGTACCACCCCCACTAGATGGGTCACACTGCCCCAAGGGGTGTCAATCACACTCACCACCGCCTGGTAGTCACGAGTGTCCCCATGGATACAAATGACCCCGACAGTGCTAGGGTGTAACCTTGCAGGATTTACACAGTTGCTGTTGACCAACGTTACCACACTACCAGAGTCAAGCAGTGCAGTGACTGGTTTCCCACCAATAGAAATAACACATTTGTTTTTCCATGCGATTTGAGCATGATGCTGTACATACGACCTTTGCAAAAAGAGAAAGGCATCTATTCACATAATTATCGCATTTCATGGGTTCATCATTCAGGGGACAATTGGCAGCAATATGACCCAATGCATGGCATCGGTAGCACTGTATGTGCTCTATACCCAGTCCTCTCAAGGGTCCCCAAGACCTTCCTGGCTTCTTTGGCCAGTCTCCAGGTCTAGAGCCCATAGTCTCGTTAGTCATTACAGCAGTCTTATTAATCTTCCCGACGCCCTTGAGCATTGGGACAGTCTTACCAGATCCACTGGGGACCCTTTCATCCCTAGGCACATCGAAGGGGGCGCAGATAGGTTCAACAAGTCCTGAGCCACTGTGTATCTCTCCACGAGGTCCACGAGTTGGTTGGCGGATTTGGGGTCTCCATGACTGACCCATTTCCTCAAAGCAGCAGGGAGCGCATGTAGATAGCGGTCCATGGCCATGTGCTCCACAATCTGAGGACCTGGCAAAGTCTCCTGCTGTAGCCACTTCCAGGTCAAACATCTGCGAGCGGGGTGGCTTGTCGGTGCGGTCCGTCCAATGATGCACCCGTTGACTGCCATGGTGACCCCTAGGCGTGTGAGTATCTCTGCCTTTAGAGTCTCATAGTCCTGGGCCTTATTTGGTTCCAAATCAAAATAGTCTTTTTAACCACTTCAGCCCCGGAAGGAATTCCCACGTTAGGACCAGAGCACTTTTTGCGTTTCGGTGCTGCGTTATCTTAACTGACAATTGCGCGATCGTGGGACGTTGTACCCAAATGAAATTTGCGTCCTTTTTTTACCACAAATAGAGCTTTCTTTTGGTGGTATTTGATCACCTGGGCGTCATTTCTGATCACCGCTATAAAACAAAAAAATAGCAACAACTTTGCAAAAAAAAAACAATATTTCTTACTTTTTGCTAAAATACATATCCAAAAAAATATAAACAAACAAATGTATTAATCGGTTTTGGCCGATTTATATTATTGCTCATATTTTTGGTAAAAAAAAAAAAAAAAAATCGCAATCGCCGTTTATTGATTGGTTTGCGCAAAAGTTGCCACGTTTACAAACCATGAGACTTAATTTCTGGCGTTTTTATAATCTTTTTTGTTTTATTAGTAATGGCGGCGATCTATGATTTTTATCGGGACTGTGATATTGGGGCAAACATGTCTGACATTTTTTACACTTTTTTGGGACCAATGACATTTATACAGCGATCAGAAATTTAAATATCCACTGATTACTGTATAAATGTCATTGGCAGTGAAAGAGTTAACCTGCAGGGGGTGATCAAGGGGTTAACTGTGTTCCCTAGGCGTGCTCTAACTGTGAGGGGGCTGGGCTGTCAGGGGCATAAGAGATCTAACTGATCCCAGTGACAGGGATCAGTAGATCTCTTACATGCCGCCTGACAGAACGGAAAACCGCAGTATTTACATCGGCGGTTCCCCATCCTTCCTCTCTAGTAGGCAATCGCAGCTAGCCGGCAGAGATTGAGTCTGCCCGAGCCGCGGCCACACTCCTGCAGTGTGCGGCAGGCGCGAGAGCATGGCAGCGTGCTCCCACACGCTAGTTGCGCACATGCGAGCTGCCGTTTATAGACAGCGATTCGCGGAACAGCATCACTCTGCAGCAGTAAATGTATGCAACGCGGTCAAGAAGCGGTAAAGGTCAAGAATGGTGCTAACAGTCCTGCCCACTGTTCTTTTGGCCATCCTTCACGAAGAGCAACTCTTTCAAAAGTCGTGAGGTACGCCTCCACGTCACCTCCAAGTGTCATCTTCTGCAGGGGGTAAGAGGCACATACCAACTTTGGTTCCACTGCCACGGGAGGTGTGGACCCCTTTAACTCCAGCAAGGCCTCCGCAAACTGAACATTCAACTCCTGCTGAGCTGCATTGGCCTGTCCGACCTGTTGGTTGGTCTCCCGTTGGGCCTCAGTCATTGGAGCAGGGCCTTCATCATCTCCCCATTGTGGAAAGTTGCCCGCTGAACTACACCATGTGTGAGAGAATAGCTTGTGTGGATCACCTTTCCTGGGAAGAGGGTAGCTTAAAGGCAAACTTTCTTAAAATCTGGCGGTTGCCAGTTTTATTTGGTAATAGGTTGCAAGACATAAAAAAACAAAATGGAAAAACAAAACCTTGCGCTAAACTACTACAGAGCAGGATACCTCTCTATGTCGGGCTTGTCCCTGACACCTCCAAAGAAACAAATGCAAACCTTCTCTCTTGCAGTCCTTAGAGCAACTGCCTCTCAAGGTGTAGCTCTCTCAGTGTAATTCTACTGAATCCCAGGTCAGAGCGAGAGTTTCTCTTCCTGGTCATTTAAAGCAGCTGAAGGAGGAATTGAGTGTACCAGAAACTCCGGGCCGGAACCAGCTCTGCCCCGTTGGCTGGTAAAACCTAGGCTGTATTCTCTCCAGTCCATCCCAAGCAAACGCAAGCGAGGAGACAGATAGATATCTATTGTCTACTATCTCCCCTCGCATAACGTCACTAATATATTTATATATATATATATATATATATATTTTTTTTTATTAACCACTTGCCGACCGCCGATCGGCATCTGACGGCGGCAAAGTGGCTCTGTAAGGCGAAACGCCGTCATACGACGGCGGCCACCAGATCGCGCACAGTGAGCGCGCGCGCACCGCCGGAGGCGCGCCCGCGCGCTCACTGTGTCCGGGGAGGGCCAGGGAGCGGGTGCGGCGGCTTCGATTGCCGCCGGCCACCCGCGATGCCCCCCCCGGAGTGAAGGAACGGAGGTCCGTGTAAGTAAACACGGACCTCCGCTCTGTGTGAGGGGGAAGGGCTGTGATCACAGCCTTCCTGTACGTGAAGGCTGTGACCACTTGCCTTCCGCAGCTAGGCAAGCCCCCATACAGTTAGAACACGCCCAGGGAACATAGTTAACCCTTAGAGCGCCCCCTGCAGGTTAACCCCTTCACTGCCAATGGCATTTACACAGTAATCAGTGCATTTTTATAGCACTGATCGCTGTATAAATGCCAATGGTCCCAAAAAAGTGTCAAAATGTTCCGACATGTCTGCTGAAATATCGCAGTACCGCTAAAAATCGCAGATCACCGCCATTATTAGTAAAAAATAAAAAAAAAAATAAAAACCCCAAAAATGAATTCTCATCATCCGTAAACGCGACCACTTTTGCGCAAACCAATCAATAAACGCAGATTGCGATTTTTATCACAAATATGATGAAGAATATAAATCGGCCAAAAACGGTGAAAAAATATGTTTCTTTATATTTTTTTTTTGGATTTGTATTTTAGCAAAAAGTAAGAAATTTGTTTTTTTTTTTGCTAAATTGTCGCTCTTCTTTTGTTTATAGCGGCGATCAGAAATGACGCAGAGGTGATCAAATACCACCAAAAGAAAGCTCTGTTTGTGGTAAAAAAAGGACGCAAATTTCGTTTGGGTACAACGTCGCACGTCCGCGCACTTGTCAGTTAAAACGACGCAGCGCCGAATCGCAAAAAGGGCTCCGGTCCTAAAGCTGGAAATCCTTCCGGTCCTTAAGTGGTTAATTGACATTAGTAATACCATTTTTTTCATATTTATATACTGTACATGTTTTAGTATGTATTCAGTGTATTTTTTACCTGTCATAAATATATTATTTATCTAGCCGGCAGGGAACTTCCGGAAGGCTAGTGTATATATATATATATATATATATATATATATATATATATATATATATATATATCTCATCATCATCTTGAGTGTTATTATGCTTGAGTAGGGAGCGCGCACGCTCCACTGTGGCACCTCACGTGCCCTGAAACGCGTTGCAGTCTGGTCCCGAACACAGTCCGTGTCACCCCGCTCCTGGCCGCCTCCGACCCTGCGTTCAATGATGCGCTTCACCTGACTGGGAAGAACATCACCCGGCTTCCACCTCACTCCTGGGGCACCTTTTATCTGTTTTCCAACAGCAGCTCCCGCGGCCCAGCATACCTGGCGTTCTGGACCTACACTACTTGATGTGCCTGCTTTTTTTTTGTTATTTTTTCCATAAAGATTTTATTGAATAAAAAATAAGGAAAATAGGTACAATACAGTGTGTTTTGGCACAGAATCAGGTTATACAGTACAGTCAGAACAAATGTAAATGGATTGAACACCGTGGACTGCTATAGGGTTAACAAACTATTCAATTGGGGACCACATGTGGGTTTCACCAGTATATGTAGCTCACCTATAGGTGAGGGGGTTTGATGGTAGAGGGGGTCGTAGGGCTGATTGTCCTAAGTCTTTGATTGAAACATGGGCCTTTGATACCAGGCTGGTAGCAGGCAGGTCAAGGTGTTTTGGTCTGATTATAACATCGGAGGGTGTAAGGTGGAACGGTAGGTAAGGTTATGCCTAGCTTAGTGATAGGGAGGGACTAGGCACTGGGTTTTGCAGCCTGGTTAGTGAGCTAGTGGTAGGGTCAATCCTAGTGGTGTGTGGTCGAATTCTCAGCTGTCTATGATTCTGTCTGGTTACTGATGGAATAAGATCTATCATGGGGTAAGGTGAGGTGGGTATTTTGTGGTGGAAGATGGGGGAGGAATGGAAGGGGGGTGGAGGGGGTGGGTTGCCATCTCTCTCTCCCTCCGTGGGAGTGGGTAGGGGAGTAGTGGAAGGAGCATGCACCGTAGTTACGGTGTGGCGAGTATAGGGGTTGCCCCGATGCAGTTTTGGTTCATGGTCGAGTGTGTGGGAGTAGTTGGAGTCTATTCTTTCATTAGTTTAGGGTGGGGTGGTATATGGGGTATTACCTTGAGTTTCACAGGACGCGGTACTGTCGGTGTAGTCTGCCGTTGTTAGGAAGTGGGTCCAACAGGCCCATTTGGAGGAGAATTTTGTAAGGGTATCATGGGCTATGTGTATAAGGCGCTCCATTTCCGCTATCTTGGCTATTCTGGTCAGCCATTCTTTAATTGAGGGGGTTGTGGGGTACCCCAATGGACTGGGATGCATTGCTTGGCAGCGTTCACTATATGCATGGCGAGGGATTTGAGGTATCCGGGATTAGGGGAGGTGGAGTAGTGTAGAAGGAATTGTGCCGGGGAGAATTCGAGGGAGTATGTGGTCATCTTTGTGATAATGCGGTGTACCTCTAGCCAATATGTTTGAATGATGGGATAGTCACAGAAAATGTGCAATAGTGTCCCTTTCTCCTTATTGCAGTGCCAGCAGGTGTCTGGGCTGTTTGGGTTGAATTTGTTGGTGATGGTGGGTTTACGGTATCATCTGGTCAGGATTTTGTAATTATTCTCCTGAGTGGTTTAATTTATTGATCCCTTATGTACCATACTGTATATTTCCTCCCAGTCGTCTGGGGATATGGATATAGTTAGGTCTCTTTCCCATGCTGGGCATGACCGTCCTGTGTTTGAGGGGATATTTGTGGTTAGGAGGGAATGTGTCGTCGCAAGTAGATGACGTTGAGGTGCTTGCATTTGACAAAGGTTCTCAAAGGGGGAAAGGGGTCTGGAAACTTGTAGCTTGTAGTTCCAAGGGGAAATAGGGGGGTTGCCCTTTTTGGATGGTAAATTGTCGTATGGTCGGGGTTTACCTCGATCAAAGAGATGGTGAATTGTTGTCTCCTCCTGTGGCCAACTGTCGTTTAGGAACTTGTTGTTTGTCCCTGGAGGGAAGTCTGGGTTTTCGCAGAAGGGGGTGAGTGGACCCGGGTTTGAGGATAGCGGTGACTTTTTGCACGCCTCTTGGAAGCATTTGAGGGTTGGGCCGATAAGGGGGTGGGATCGGAGATCAGTCTGAATATTTTTTTGAGGTATCCAGGGGAGGGACTGGAGTTGTAGAGTAGAGAAGGAGGCTTCCAAGGGGACCCAGTCTTTATATTTGGCGTGTATGTTCCAATCTATTATTCTGGTGAGTTGGCAGGCGATGTGGTAGTTTTGGATGTCTGGTAGGCCTATCCCACCTTTGTGTTTGGGTAGAGAAAGTTGAGAGTAGCTTATTCTGGGTCTTTTGTTTCCCCAAAGGAAACTGGTGCAGAGGCTCTTGTAGTTTTTGAAGAAGGTGGTCGGGATATGAACTGGGGCAGCTTGTAGGATGTAAAGGAGGCGTGGCAGAGCGTTCATCTTTAGGATGGCCACTCTGCCGAACCATGAGAAAATCGGCTTATTCCATTTTTTGAAGTCATTGGTAAGAGTTTGTAGTATGGGTAGGTAATTTTTATTGTATAGGTTATCTAGATGTCTAGGAAGTTGTATTCCCAGGTAAGTGATTCCATCGTTCTGCCATTGGAAAGTTTTCTTTGCATTGGTTCACTATACGATCGGGGAGGGAGACGTTGAGTGCATGTGATTTAGAAAAATTTATATTAAGATTGGAGATTGCTCTAAATTGTTTAAATTCTTCCAAGAGATTGGGGAGGTGTGTGGTTCAGTGAGAAAGAGGATGATATCATCGGCGAAGGCCGCTAGTTTGTATTCTTTTGGGGGGTTTGAATGCCCTTTATATTAGGGTTGTTTCTAAGTGCCCGTAGAAATGGTTCTAAGGTAAGGACATATAGTATTGGGGAGAGGGGGCACTCTTGTCTGGTGCCGTTGAGGATGGGGAAGGCATTTGACAGGGAGCCATTGACACTGACTTTTGCAGTTGGGTTTGAGTAAAGCAGCATTATAAAGCTTAATAGACACTCACCCATTCCCAGGTGACGGAGAGTTGCTTCCATGTAGTCCCAGGCCACCCTGTCAAATGCCTTCTCCTCATCTAGGGATAGGAAAAAGCCTGCTTGGTTGGAGGTGGATAGGAGGTGATGTAGGTTTATTGCTTTAATCGTGTTATCCCTGGCCTCCCTGCCAGGGATAAAGTCGACTTGGTCTCGGTCAATCATGGGTGGGAGGAGAGGAAGCAGTCGGCTTGCCAGGATTTTGGCAAATATTTTTATATCTTGGCTCAGAAGGGAAATTGGTCTGTAATTTGCTGGCTGTGTGGTGTCTTTCCCCTCTTTGTGTATGACTACAATATGTGCTTCCAGCATGCTTGCGGGGAGTGGTTGGTCTGGAGATAGGGAGTTAAATGTCTTAAGGAAGGGGGTAGGGAGTATGTTCGCAAAGGTTCTTTAATAGGCGGGTGATAGGCCATATGGACCCGGGCTCTTTCACGGTTTTAGTTGTTTACGCGCAGTGTCCCATTCCTGTATCGTAATGGGGAGATCTAGGGCTTTTGTCATGTCTGGTGTGAGGGATCTGGGGCAGTGTTTTCCCAGAAAATTCTCTATGAGAAGTGGCTTGGTTTTGGGGTCAGCTTGTTGTTTTTCTGAGGAGGATAGGTTATATAAGCTTGCATAGAAGTGCTCAAAGGCAAGCGCTATGTCAGGGTTGCTTTTTAGGGCGCGGCCTGTTGGAGTTTTGAGCGTATGGACTGTGGCTTTAGATTTTTTGGCCCGGAGGGCCTGTGCTAGTAAGTGGCCGCTCTTGTTGCCGTGCTCATAAAATAATTTTTGGGATAGGGTGTACTGTCGTTTTATTTTTCTATTGAGTTCCTCTAAAAGGGCCTTTCTTGTGTCAATGAGTTCCTGGTATGTATGCTGGGCTAGGTCCCGTTTGTGTGCCTTTTCGAGTGTTTAAATTTTGGTTATGAGGTCATTAATGTGTTTTTGTCTTTCCCATTTTATGGAAGAGGCGAGGGATATGAGGTGGCCACGTATTACACACTTGTGTGCTTCCCATTGGGTGGTGGGCGAAACGTCTGGTGTATCGTTTTCTGTAAAGTAGTTGGTAATGGTGGTGCTTAGTTCCTTTACTTTAATTTGGTCGGTCAGTAGACTGTGGTCGAGTCTCCAGATCTTTGATGTGTATTAGCGTTCGGGGAAGGTAACCGTTAGTGTAATCGGGTTGTGGTCTGATATGGTCATGGGTTCAATGGAAGATTGGGTCACGTGTGGAAGGTCCTGTTGACTAATGAAGAGGTAGTCCAGTTGGGAATGTTTGTTGCGTGGGGCTGAGAAGAAAGTATAATCTTTCATATGTGGGTAAAGAATTCTCCAAGAATCGTGAAGAGATAGGTCTTGGAGGGAGATTCTGATTTGGCGAAGCGCTTGAAATGGGAGGTGAGAGGTACCTGTTGAGGAGTCAATGAGAGGATCTAGTGGTATATTAAAGTCCCCCCTAGGATCATCATTCCGGATTGAAATGAGGCAGGTAATCTTTCTGAAGAAAGGGACTTGAGCGGTGTTGGGGCTGTAGATGTTGGCAAGGGTAAGTGGTCTGTCCCACAGTGTGCCTTTTAAGAAGATGTATCGCCCCTGATCATCTGTCTGGGTTTCTGAGATTTGGAGGGGGAGGTTTTTGTAAAGCAGAATGGAGGTCCCTTTTGTTTTAGAATTAGCGGAGGTGGCATGGTATGCTACAGGGAAGTGTGAATTTCCCATTTTGGGAATAGAGTTTGTTTTGAAATGGGTTTCCTGGGGGAATATGATGTCAGCTTTCAGTTTGTGCATGACGGTTAGGACTTGAGATCTCTTTTCCGGTTTGTTGAGACCCTTAACGTTTACAGATACAATTTTTAGAGATAGGAATGTGCGGTTACCTTTAAGGGTTGCTGCATTGGGGGTGCGTATGGGGTAGGAGGTTGACGGAGGGGGCTAGTGTGTTTCTCAGTTCGTACCCCTTTCATGGCTTCCTGAGGTGGGTGGGCTGGGAGGGAGAGAGAGATGTGCGTGTATAAGGATGGGGGTAGTGGTAGGGGTGAAGTAGATGGGGAAGTTGGAGGGGAGGAAGGAAGGGAGGCTCGGCTAAGACCTAAGCGTGCTCAAAAGGGAAACTTGGGATACCTCCATGCAGGAAGTGGGAAGGGAGGGAAGGCAAGTGTAAGAGGGGGGAGGGATGGAATAGGGCATGGGAGATAAATCTGGGGGTGGGCTTAGACTGGCTAGCGCACCCGAGGTATTCAGGGGTTCCGGAAGAGGTCAGCAACTAATGTGCTGGGTGTGGGAGTGGTAGGTATCGGACGTGGGATGGTCAGTGTCTCCGTGCTTCGGTAGGTCAAAGAGTTTAATGTGGAGGCTGTTTGGTTTATGGTCCAGGAGGAGTCTGTGTGGGAAATGGTGATCATGCATAGACGAGTGTGAGGAACGAGGGCTGATCTTGGCGTCTGATGTAATGTGTCAAGTCCAGGCCTAATGTTAGATGGAGTTGGTTATGGTAGAGAAGTGCCCAGGTTTGGTCAGGGTTAGAAGAGGGGGGTGAAGGTGAGAGTTGTGGTACTTCAGATTGGGCGTAGGTAGATCGGTCTCAGGACTGTCATGTGGGGGGTAGGGTTGCTGTTAAGCTTTCAAAAAGTCTTATGTTTGGGTGTCACATAGTGAATTGTGATGGATGAGAGTTAGCAGGTTGAGGTTAGATTTAAGTGAGATGTGGGGGACATTGTTGTCTCGTCTTGGGGGGCTGTTACATGGGTTGAGGGGCCACAAAAGGCCTCTTGAGTGTAGTAGCGAAAAAAAAACATCCGCTATCTAAATGTTAATTCTCTGAGGATCGTGTTGCTCAGTGCCCGATGGGGAGTCCCGGGGGGGGGGGGGGAGGCGTAAGCATTCACAAGATCGTGTTTGATTTACAGCAGTTAGAAGATTTAGAGGGTTTTAGAGTCTTCCAGGCAAATTTCGCAGCGGGGGGGGGGGGGGGGTGCTGGTATGCCATCCATATCAGAATGTGGAGGGGCTGTATGATACTTTAGCTACTGGAGATGGAGTAAGCGGGGATCGAAGGGTTTTTTTTTTTTTAAATGTCCTAGGTTGGTGGTTACTAGTTGCCTCGGATCTCCTCCCCCCCACGAGACTCCCCCCTGAGCCCCGGCAGATATAGTAACAATATAGTAAATCAGAATAGGAATAAGAACAAAGTGTTTAACTTAGAACACACATAACACAATTCGGTATAGAACAAACAGATGTTTAACTTAAGACATACCAACAGATGTAGGATAAGACACGGATCAAGTGCTGGGTATAGCGTTGACCAGAGATATGGTATTGCATGTTTTTTTTTTTTTTTTCTTTGCCCGGCTTCCCCGTTCTGATCTGGGTTTCAGAAATGGGAAAGGGCTCAGAGTGTCTGAATCTGGCTGGGTTTGGGTCAGTACGCTGGGCCTTAGCTGGAGCATATAACCAAGTAAGATATAAGCTTGTTGGCTGGCTTACTAGCTTATCCTACGCACAGTCCTGGTCCATCAGAGTCCAGGTGGAGCTTTCTGATTGAGGAGAAGAAAGAGGGAAGAAAGAGGGAATAAAAAAGGGGTACAGCAAGCCCAAAGGGCAACAAGTTTGGACTAGAGGGTAGGCTCCAAGGTGAGTATGTATGTGTGTATGCACACCCACGTACATATGCACAAGCATACAGGCACATATACATGAAAAAAAAATTGTGTGGTGATTATAGGTGCGGATGGGGGGGCTCATGCTTAGCTGGTAGTTCCCAGGGTTGGGGCGTCTATGGATCGTCCAGGAGGCGAGGAAGTGATGAGCCGTATGGCAAAAGGAACCATGCCATAGTCTGTCCTGGTTGTGGCATGTCTTGCGTGCTGATGGGGGTGACAATAGCGTAGAGAGTTTGTATATGAGCTGGTGTCATATCCATGTTCTTTTGTGCAGTATGGTGAGGGGGAGACAGGATCAGATAGTGTGCACCATAGGTCAGTTTGCGCTATATGCCACATTAAGGCGATTTCCCGACTTGACCATTCCAGGTGGGTGAACAATTTGTGTGGGGGATAAAGTCGGGGCTGCCGAGGGGGGTAAGCTTAAAGGGTAAGGAGGTTGGATGTAGCTTTGAGGATCTTTGTGGCCAATGGGGGCTTTGGGAGGGAAGTCTGTGGCTCATTCTATTTGGTTTGTGTGGTAGTGGGTCATTTAAGTGAATGTACCGACCTTAATCTGTCGTTTTTGTGATGGAACTAGAACTTGGTGAGGAGCCGGAGTTTTCTCTGACGTTTCTTTTACCAGTTCTCATAAACTTTCGCTTGATCCATGAATTCTGGGCCTGCTGTAGGGTTAAGCTCTTTTGTGCTGCAAGTCGTGGTCTTCGGTGCACTGGGGAGGCCGTCGAGCTGTTGTTTCTCAACGAGCTTTGGATTGCTGCCTGTTGGTATTGAGGCGAGAGGGATCTGCAACTTTTGTCCTCTATATCCTGCTTCAAGGATATCTTCCATTGAGGAGGCGTTTCGGGCTGTGGGTAGGTGGAAGTCGCTGTACCATTCTGGTAGCTCCACTCTCGGGATCTCCAGGGTGCTGCAGAAGTGGTCCAAGTCTTTTGGTACTCTCAAGTTGGCCATGCAACCCTGATTAGTTGCAGAGAGTCGGAAATTTCCACCTGTAGACAATTGATCTAGAGTGTAGGAGATCCAGTAGGGGTCTTAGCTCTTTCCTTCTTTGTAATGTGATGGTGGAGAGGTCTTGGTAGATTTTAACTTCTGTCCCATTTGATATCAGCCGTCCTCTGTTGCGGGCCCTTCTCAAGATTTCTTCTTTAAGGGGGAAGTTTACAAGACAGCACACCGCATCTCTGGGGGGGATCAGTCTCTCTGCCATGCAGTCTAAGGGCCCTGTGTAGGCGCTCAATCTCAATTGGTGTGTACTGAGGTCTTTCTAGTATGTCATTAAAAATAGCCAGCATTGTTGGGGTAAGAGTATTAGTGTCAACGGATTCTGGTATGCCTCTTACCCTGAGGTTATGACGTCTGCCGTGATTTTCTAGATCCTCCAGGTGACGGTGCATTTCTCTCAGGTGTATGGTATGGGATTCTGTCACTTGTAATTGGCATAGGGAGGCATCATGGCGGGCTGTTCTTTCCACTTCTTCTACTCTGCAGTGCATGGCTTGGAAGTCATCCCTCAGCTCTGCTATCGCAGCTGACAGGGTATTCTTGATGTCAGCGGCGATTTTTTGGAGGTCGTTTATAGTGACCCCTCTTTGTTCCCTGCAGCTTAGAGGAGCGGAGCTCCTCTCCTGTGCTCTGAGCGGGCTCCGGCTGGCTGAGCGAGACCTCCGGGATGCGGCCTGTGAAGCCGCCATAGTGTCCCTCTGCTGTTGTTGGGAGTGGAACAGCTCCGGGAGGGTACCGCTTAACTGCGTGGAGTTGTCCCTGGGTGGTCGGGCTCTGGTGGCGGATGTACTGCGATGTGAGACGCTCATTTCTGGTAGCTGGGAAGCCTCCTGGGATGCAGTTACAGGACCTCTGAAGATGGAGCTCGTGGATCCGGGGCTGAAGTAGTTAAAGTGTTTAATCCTGCTGCACTTAGAGGCACTTCTTTTTTTGTTTTTGTCCTATATTTATCCAAAGCCTGCTATAGCTCTTCAAGGAGTTTGCCCTAGTTTTGTATATGCTTAGACTTACAGTATAAAGGACTCACATTTTATATTGGGCTTATAATCTCTTCCTTTTTACTTGCCTGTTGGGTGGGTGGCATAGGTGTGCACAGCCTATTGCATTAGAGTATAAGTATTATGTGTTCTGAGCAAACGGATAAAAACTTTTACTCTAAGAGCTGCTGCCCCCACCAGAACTCCACAGAATGTGTAGTTGATAATATGGTGAAAATTAGAGGTGGTATTGGCGCTGCTCCACAATGGCACGAAGGAAAGTTGCTCACAGTAGTTGTAATTGGAAATCACAAAAAAATCAGGCACTCAAAGACCTTCAAAGGTCAGTAAAAAAGACCAGTAAAAAAAGAACCAGAATAGAATTATTGACAAAATGGAAAAGAACATATAATTTCCAGAATGCTGGTAATTATTAAAAAACTCTGATACTTTTGTTGGAACAATAGGTATGTCGCTTCCCTGGAGCCAATTTGATAAAATACATATAGAATAAATGAATGGGTGAGTCGGTAGAGTAAAAAGAGATCGCACTGTGTGATGGATTAATGTTGACAGTTGATTTAAAAATAGAAGAAAATATAAAAGAAAATTTTTTTTGTGCAACAAACAAATGTAAACCTTATAAGTGCAAGCGTAAATATGCAATTTATGTGCAAACAGATAAATAAAGTGCAATATGCTAAATAATGGTATTCTGTGCAAATGATGCGAGTTGCCCCAGGGGGCTGGAAAGAAAAAGTGCAAAACCAACCGGTGAAGGACTCAACTTATCAGGAAGTTTCTAATGTGCAATGAACAATGAAAAACGTTATTATTGTGCAAAAATTAGCAGGTGCAAATATAAAGTGTCCGTAATAAGGTGCTATATTTAAAATGTCCGTAAGAAATGTCCGTAAGAAAGTGCTATGTTCAATAATATTGACAGCTCTTCACATTGTGACCCCACTGGGTTAACATTCAGAAAAGTGCGTTTCGCTGTGATATCAATCTTTCACTCCACACTATGTGTTCTGTGGTGCCTCAGGTGTTCCCCTTCATGCGCTCCAAACGTGAGATCACTCACCAGAAAGCGTTCCCCACTGAAGGGGTGCACGCTTGATAGTACCCAAAGATAGGTATTATTCCACCTCTGGAGTCATAAGCAAGTATGGGGAAAAAACGTCCTAGGCTCCACCTCCTCCGTAGTAATCTCGTAAAATACCATGTAAGATGAGACAGTATCTTGGGCAATATCGTTTGATTTATTTCCAAAATATAGTAAACACTTACATATTAGTAGAGTAAAAACAGCATCAGTCTGACAGGATCCCAAACAGGATGTCCGCCGTGTCCTCTGCGGTCCACGGCCCGAAACCGGAAGTGACGTGTGACGCTATAGCTCCACCCGACGTGTTTCGTCATAGGACGTCTACTGGAGCGGTGCCGTCACGTCACACTCCCGGTCTATAAATACTGGTGTTAATCATAGAAAAATGTCTCCTTCTAAGGAAGACAGGCGGCCATTTTTTTGGTGGTTATCGTCATACAAAGTGTCTCCTTATCTGGAAGGACGGGCGGCCATTTTCTAGGTGGTTATGTGCTTGAATATTAGTCCGCACGCATGGGGACAAAGCGGCCATAGTATTGGTTAACGCACTTTTCTGAATGTTAACCCAGTGGGGTCACAATGTGAAGAGCTGTCAATATTATTGAACATAGCACTTTCTTACGGACATTTCTTATGGACATTTTAAATATAGCACCTTATTACGGACACTTTATATTTGCACCTGCTAATTTTTGCACAATAATAACGTTTTTCATTATTCATTGCACATTGGAAACTTCCTGATAAGTTGAGTCCTTCACCGGTTGGTTTTGCACTTTTTCTTTCCAGCCCCCTGGGGCAACTCACATCATTTGCACAGAATACCATTATTTAGCATATTGCACTTTATTTATCCGTTTGCACATAAATTGCATATTTACGCTTGCACTTATAAGGTTTACATTTGTTTGTGATTTTGTGGAATTTGAGGTGAAGTTGCACAAAAAAAAATTTTTCTTTTATATTTTCTTCTATTTTTAAATCAACTGTCAACATTTATCCATCACACAGTGCGATCCCTTTTTACTCTACCGACTCACCCATTCATTTATTCTATATGTATTTTATCAAATTGGCTCCAGGGAAGCGACATACCTATTGTTCCAACAAAAGTATCAGAGTTTAATAATTACCAGCATTCTGGAAATTATATGTTCTTTTTCCATTTTGTCAATAATTCTATTCTGGTTCTTTTTTACTGGTCTTTTTTAAGGTCTTTGAGTGCCTGAATTTTTTTGTGAATGTTTTGTGATTTCCAATTACAACTACTGTGAGCATTTCCTTCGTGCCATTGTGGAGCAGCGCCAATACCACCTCTAATTTTCACCATATTGCATTAGAGTGTGCACCACAAAGCTCAAACACGTATGAACGCCACCTGCTGTTACAGGGAGGAGGCTTTGGTGGTGGGTGGCAGTTGATTAGGAGCATATTACATTACACCCTAAATTTGGGTGTAACTTGTTCCGAAAATTGAATCTAGCCTTTAATATAATGGGGGCATTTACGCTGGCCACCCACCTGCTGCTGCCTCTGGATAATGCTAATGCATATGGGGTGATTAGGGTGTGCCCAGGCACACACTTTGCGCACGCCTATGGTGGGTGGGACCACGTGGCTGGAAGTGCTATCTAGTACTGCCTTTACCATTTTCAGAGGTTAAAGATTTACCCAAGCATCAAGCATTTACCCCCCCCCCCCAAAAAAAAAAAAAAAAAAAAACATTTTATGAGCGCTCCACCGCCACTAAAAAATACACATATATACATAAGAGCACATGAGAGGGGTGCCTGTCTATGAACACTGATCGTGCTACACATGCTACGTGTTGATGTGAACACTGAAGTCAGAGCAATAATTCTAGGGCCATTATTCATGGTTAAATCTAAACTGATGACCTTTTAAAGTTTTAAAGCTTTGCCTATGGAGAATTTTGGGTGCCAAAAGTTGTCATTGTTTCACAGGCATGCCCAGTTTTAAGGCTTGGCAAATTGGGTATCATTTACTAGGCACAATCTTCTTCTCTTTTATATTTCACAACAAACAATTGGGTAATATATTGCATTTGTGGCACTAAAATGAACCCTAGTATATTTTTTACTGAACATTTGTGCTTGGTAAACTGTTACGCTAGTATTCTAACACTTTGTAACATAAAACAATTAGAAATATCACCATTTTATTCTCCAGGGTCTCTACTTAATACAAATTGGGATTTTAACTAAACTTTAGTGCTAAAATGATTTTATTTTAACATGTGTTAAACCACCTCCTTCTCATCCTGTAATGTCCTGTCTTGGGAATATTACTCCTGTTCTGATGACACCAGTGAACTTTTGGATCTCCATTTCCTGCTTTGGCAACAACTGATTCTGGTACAGGAAGTGAGGGGAATTCTAGCCCATGAGAAAACAGACAGCAATAAAGATCATCTTTCAAGTAGCATGTTAAAGGGTTAGAGGGGTAATAAGGGTAACATTGATGTGCATCCCCTACTGGGGAGATCTCCCCAAAACTTCCTGTCCAAATGACCAGTGTTAGACAGCAGAAACATGACCTTTTAATTTCAATGCTTAGCCAGGACAAAACCGCATATCACAACTTTCATACCCTTGGGGAACTCCTGAAATAGTTTCAAATATACATGGATCCCTTGCTTCAAAGAATTCTACTAGGTTGGCTGTCCAATATGCCACATATTGGCAGAGGTGCCCCTTGGTAACTCTCCCATGTCTTTTCTTCTTCATTTTAGGCTGGGTTCACACTGCCCTGCGGAGCGGCTCACGGCAGGGGTTCGGTGCGTCCCTGTTTACCGTTTCAGGTTTGGTTTAGGTCCAAATTGTTGGCTGAATTCAGACCTGAAATGGACGAGAGGACACACAGGACTCCTGTGCAATTTGCTTCGGAGCTGTGCGAACAAACTCCATAGAGAGCTGGTCACAGCCTCCTCCAATTTGCAATAGTGTGAACCCAGCCTTAACCATCGCTCTATCAAGCAATATTAGAACTCATTTTTATTCCACCTAGTGAACATAACCAAATGCATTCTGGACCCTTAGAAGCAGACTACTCCACCGACTCTCACTATCTAAATAGTTCTCTTGCGCCAACGACCTCATGCTTTTTGAAGACCTGACCACTTCTCTGTACTACAGGGAAGAACGATTTGAAAAAACTTGTCTCTACTTGTGATATTTCTGCATTATATTGGAGAATAGTTCTCATCTTCAGCAGGACATTGGTTAGAATGGAGTCTTCTCAATTCCTTCCTCTTTTACAGCACGTCTGTATAGGTATTTGCAATTTTGTGTTACAATCCCCTCTGGCTGCAGGCTATAGGGATCCTATGAGCCCTTCTTCCCCTCTCCTCCATTCTCCTCCTCCCCCATTATTATTATGCCCAAACCATCCTCTGTACCCCTGTGTTTGTTGATTTTGGTTTCTAGACCTCTATATCTCTAGGTTGTCAGCGCCCTTCTAGCCTTTGATGGTTTACTTGGTATACAAAGAAACCTGTTCATATATTTTGATCATTAGGTCTCTTGTTTGAAGGCCACCATTTCTGAAATGCTTTCTTATACTTGGCAGTTGCATAGGTGCATTGGGTATTATATACAGGTTTCAGTGTTGTACATCCTGTCTTCTTCATGTTCATTTGCTGAAAGGTGGTATATTTTTTTTCATTGGCTCTGTAACTGAGAGTTTTCTTAAAATAAAGAGTATAATTAAACAAAAATATATATAAATAGAGATAGATATCTATCTATCTATCTATCTATCTATCTAGAGCTCATGGTACGTTTGTTTCATTATTAACCTGAATAAAGTTTTAAATAAAATAATAATGTGATGTACCTAACATATTTGATACTTAGGACAGATAATTTTGTTACTGACCCCCTACTAAATGATTTTCAGTTAGGGCCGGTTCACACATAGGCGATCTGACTTCAGGTGCGACTTTTCTAGGCGATTTGAAAGCAACTTCAGAGCTACTATGGGCATTACAACGCGACCTGAAGTGGCCTCCATGCCAGGTGAATTTGCCTGTGGCCAATCGGAGAAGAGAGGGAGGGGGGTTGCCTTCAAAAATATTTTCTTTTTCCTGTAAAGTCACTTCAAAGTCGCTTCTTTATAGACGGTGATCCGACTTGGAAGCGACTTCCATTGACTTCTATGGGCTCAAATCGCCTAGAAGTTGCTTTGAAATAGCACAGGAACCTTGTCATAGGTCGCCTTGGAGTCGGAGCGACTTGAGTAGCGCATATTAAGATGGCTCCATTCATTTCAATGGGATTTATGTCAGGCGATTTGAGGCGACTTAGGGCGACACAAGTCGGATCGCAAATCGCCTAGGTGTGAACGGCCCATATATTACAAAAATGAATTATAACTGCAGGAAGACTTTAATCACATCACACCACAGCCCTGTCCCAGGATGTGACATCATAAGGGGCGGGGGCTCAGAATGTCGTCTGTGGGTGGCCATGCCCCATGCCAATATAAGGCAACGGCGCAGCACGGACCCGGCATTCGAATGGAAGAGAGCGACGAGTCAACATCTTCAGAAGAGAAGAGAAGAGGGAGAAGCTAGCCGAGGAGACAGCAGCAGAAAGGCAGAAGACAGAAGATCCCTCGGAAGACATAAACTCCACAGAAGACCACTCAGAATACAGAAGACCCAGCAAAAGAGCCGAAGAAAGAAGACGACGGAGAGGGAGAAGAGAGGGGAGAAGATGCCGGAGCGGATTTAATAAAATATTTTAAAAAGCTGTGTAGTGTGTTTTTTGTACACTTTTTTTCAGGTGAATGGGTAGTGGTACGATCTACCCCATACTCATTCACATAGGGTGGGGGGGCAGCATCTGGGACCCCCTTGTTAAAGGGGGCTTCCAGATTCCGACAAGCCCCCGCCCGCGGACCAGGACAACCAATGGCCAGGGTTGTCGGGAAGAGGCTCTTGTCCCCATCAAAATGGGGACAAGGTGCTTTGGGGTGGGGGCGCAGAGCCCCTTCTGCCCCAAAGCACCCATACTCCCCATGTTGAGGGCATGCGGCCTGGTATGGTCCAGGGGGGGTGCTCGCTCGTCCCCACCCCCTTTCCTGGCCTGCCAGGCTGCGTGCTCAGATAAGGGTCTGGTATGGATTTTGGGGGGGACCCTACGCTGTTTTTTCGGCATGGGTGTTCCTCTTAAAATCCATGCCAGATCAAAGAGCCTGATACCTCTTGGGGGGAACCTCCCGCAAATTTTCAAGATCCTCAGAACACAAGTCGCACCACAAGTTGGAGCATCGTGATCCGACTTCTGGGGCGACTACTATTCAAATCAATGGGCTCCCATAGGGAACCATTGATTTTGAATAGAACGCCTGACGGGGCTCAGTGCTGTGTATACAAAGTTAAGCCACGTTATTGACCGTTTTGCCGGCTCATCGTCAAAAACGCCAAAACGCTGCAGCCTCGGAACGCGCTGGTCCCGCGTTCTATTTACAGCTCACTAACGCCGACGCTTTCTACAGCTCAAAAACGTCAGCGTTTTGAGGGGGCCATTAAATAACATGGAGAGCTGTAAAAAAACTCTCAAAAACGTGGCTGTAAAAAACGCCCATGTGTATGAGGCCTAAAAATTGTGGTGTCCTCTAACGTTAGTGATCAGTGTAAAAGGACTGAACTAAAAACTTTAAGGCTGCATTCTCATTACAGGGCATTGAATTGCGGGCAGATTTGCAGAAAATCTGCCCGCAATTTGACAGCGCTGATATGTGAATGGCAAAACGTGGGATGCATATTTGAGATGCCATTTATTTAAATGACATTTCAAAATATAGTGTGGTCTGCCGCAATTATCAGGAGATAAAGCGTGCTGCAATTGCGGCAACCCGCATCGCGGGACGCATGTCGCTGAAAAATAGTTCAGGAGCTACTTTAATAAGCTGTAATGTGAATGCAGCCTAGGGGCAAGTTTACACCAGAATACAGTGCGCCACAGAAAATTAGATTTTTGTGCACGGAGACACATTCTTGAATATTGTGTAAGGCAACCTATTCAAAATGATTGGGCTGTAACACACCTCAAAGCACAAAAAAGTCTGCTTGCATATCTGTGCAGCACATTGCAAGGCATTTTGTGTGCTGCAGTGAACTATAATGTATTGTGTTATGGATGTGACTTCAGATGTCATTTAATATGGGTTGCACTCCAACACATAAATGCATGCACAGTGCGCTACTGTTTTTACACCAGGCCCCTATCACTTTGTGCTAAAGATTTGCCAACCTAAAAACATATGACTTCCCTGGCACTTACCTGAGCAGGTGATGTTGAATTTGAGTGCTCTTGAGCCCGACAGGCAAACACAGAAAGACTAACAGAAACGGAAAACTGCAGCAGATATGTAAGAATGAAAATTCCACGGAGAACATGGCCTCCAACCTGTACATGCAAATAAACACATTAGAAGGTGCGTACACCCAAGATTGATATATCAGAGTTTGGTAGATCCTGTAGAGTTACACAACCTGACAGTCTCTTTCGCTTGAGGATTTATTTTATAGAGTTATTGGGAAGAATAGCTGGAACACTCAACTCCCCAGTGATCAGAGACGGGAATCATAACACGGACACCTCTTTGTTGGAGCACATAAAAAAAATTTACAGCTGAAGCTTAGAGAGAGAAAAAACAATTTTCTGCAGCGATACCTGTCCTCTTCCTGTCTCTAAATTTCTGGTGTGATAATGGTTAACAGTAGTGATATTCTGACTTTTGCCCGCTCAGCCCTATGATCAGCAGGAGCGAAGCATCATATGTAGAAGCGATATGTGTATTGCTTCTATATTGGACACTAGAGGTAAATATAGAGCTGTTTATCGAACCGTACACCCAGAGCATCACTTTTTAAGCAGTTACAGAAACATTTATTTTTTTTTCCTTTTGATTCTGTCACTGGCTCTTAAGGAAGCTATGGGCACTTGCACCATCATCTTCCTTAGGAACAGCCGACGTCACTGGAAATCCCCACCATGTAAGCAAAGGAGCAGGGAGAGCACTGGCACCACTGGCCATATCTGGACAAAGATATCACCGCTATCCCCTCGCCCTTCTCTTATATAGCTGATAACAGCTCAAGGAGCTGTCATTTGGCTCATTTTACATTCAGGATCAGTCATGTGTGCCGGGTCATCATTTTTTTGCCTGCAAGTTGCCTGGCAGCAAGCGTCTCAATTTATTTGTGGGTGGGATCTTCTTTTTTTGTGAATGAGTAGGGGTAATTTGTACCCAATACTCATTCACAAAAAGGAGAGCTGGTATCTGGAGCCCCCTTTATTATTAAAGGTGGATTCTGAAAAGTCCCCCAACCCACAGACCCTCACAACCACTGGCCAGGGTCAGTTTAATCAGTCCCTGGACTTTCCCCCACCATTCACAGATCATGTTACAAACAGTGTGATCAGTAAAATAATGTTTCTCAATGGAGAAGGAGGAAAGAGGGAGTGTGTCCCCATCAGACCATCTGTTTTGCTGTTCTGCCCGAAGTTCCAAAACTGTTAACGATTGTGGCACTGGAAGTCCAGAGCCAGGAAGAGGATGGGACATCCCAGCAGTAAATATTTGTTCAAGATCCAGCTGCCTTCACAATGTGGAACACCCTTCATTACAGGCATATGATGTAACCAAAGATATAGAGTAGGATTTTTTTTCAGCTAAACTTTAGTTTTAAGAAGGCAGTAGCTGGCTGAACCCCCCTGGCTCCTCCTATGACTAAAATATCACTTTTTGACATGACTCGATATCTAAAAGCATTGTTTCACCTGTAAACAAAAATTACAGCTAAACAAGTCCATTTTGGTTGCTTCTTTCTGTTTCTGAAGGGAACTTCCGGAATACAGAACAGGGAGGTTCAAGCACTCAGTTATGACCAATCCCTGGGAGGGGGCACCCAGATGGTGGCTGAAGAAGGTTAGAAATATGTGGGAGGACCTTCCAGAGGGCTCTTTCCTCTACAGTAAGGGTTCCAGTTTTCCTGGGGCTGCTACCCTTGGGAGATAACTAGTGAGACAAAAAATTGCAGTCTGAGCCTCAGCAGGTGCTTGTCTGATTGCCAGGAGATTACTAAAGAATTTTTGCTGGAGGTCACTATCCTGAAGTTCTAGTCTGGAGAAGGATCGTTTGTCTCCATCATTGAAGAGTGTCATGTGGAAGCTAAATGTCAGTCAGGTCCTGGGACATTGTGAGCTAGTCCTGGTTTTGGAACTTTCACGTGTGCTTGCAGCTGTGAGGATGTGTGCTAATATGTTTTTCTTCCTGTTGATTCTGATAGCATTTTGGAGTATTCTGCACCCCTATTTCCTCTTGTTTAAAATTCTGCAAATAAAATCCACAAAAAAATCCCCAATACTGAGCCAGTGATGTCGATGTGATTGTAAATGTGTCTGTGGGAGGCAGCCTCTGTATTAGCAAGGGAGACCTGGGCATTTTCTCAGCAGCCCCTCCCAGGGTGGGCACTACACTGGGGATAATAAACCAAGGCTAACAGGCATATATGAAGGGACTTTTGATTGGCTTGCCTCCATTGGGGTGTGTATGCATCATGCACTGGACAAAAAATTATTATAGTCAGAAATCCACTGTATCTAAATGGCTAGATTACAATCCCCTAAGCCTTGGACAGAGGTAGGAAGGAGGTAAGTACAGAAGCTCACAAAAGGGAGTACACCCCTCACATTTTTGTAATTATTTTATTATACCTTTTCATGTGAAAACACTGAAGAAATGACACTTTGGTACAATGTAAAGTGGTGAGTGTGCAGCTTGTATAATGGTGTAAATTTGCAGTCCCCTCAAAATAACTCAACACACAGCCATTAATGTCTAAACCGCTGGCAACAAAAGTGAGTACTCCCATAAGTGAAAATTTCCAAATTGGGCCCAAAGTGTCAATATTTTGTGTGGCCACCATTATTTTCCAGCACTGTATTCCTCAGAGCTTTACAGGTTGCCACTGGAGTCCTCTTCCACTCCTCCATGACAAAATCACGGGTTACCTCCGTTCGGTTAGTTTTCAGGGAAGTA
>BLSH010275127.1:867114-880223 GCA_018402905.1 Glandirana rugosa
GGACGAGAGACCATCGCGGAGAGGTAAGGGAACTGACCGAGGGTTCCGAGGGTGTCTAACCGGTGGTAAGGAAAGGGTCGGACGAGGTCGTGAAGATAAGTTCACCAGAACCTCCCACTTCTTTCTAGAAACCTAGAGAAGGTTTTCTGGTCAGAGAGCTGGGAGATAGATGGAGCCATGTGGAGTATTCTAGGGGGCCCTGACCAATCCCCAAGCAGGGTTGGCAGGGGGCAGGCCTCCTTAAATACTCAGAGTCTGCCCCATCTGGGAGGAGTAGTGTCGGGTGGAAGTCTGGAGATGTTGCAGAGGAGCTGTGGTGCAGGCCCCTACCCGAGAGGTCGCCCTCAGCCTGGCGAGGGTGATCTTGGGGCCTGGGTATTCAGATGCAGCCAGGAAGGAGAGCGATTCCTGGAGCAGCATAGGAGGAACAGGAGAACAGTGGAGGTGCTACAGGAGGAGTGAGAGACTTTAAAGTATCCACCGGTGCGGTGAGTGACGGTCCCTGGGACTGTAAGAGAAAGTGCTGGAGCAGGCTGGGAAAGGAATGGTGGCCAATCTGTGGGAGCCTTGGGAGCCAGTCAAGGGAATGGAGAGGCGCTACCAGAGAGCAGGTCGATGGAACCTGGAAGAGGATGGGCTGGGAGTTGTAGTCCGTCAAAGGCCCAGTTAGCACTAGAATACTTTGCTGCACATTCAGGGGCCCGTGATCCCTGACCTGTAATTGGTGTTCCTGAGGTAGTGCTGAAACGGTAGGCCTCATCACGTGCTAACCGTGGTGAAGAGAAAGGTATAGAGAAGCCTGATAAATTCCCCTTCAGGGTGGAAACTAAGTTCTGAGCTGGACAGAAGCAAAGAAGTGTAAAGTATAGAGTTCTGTGTAGAGAGAGAACTGTAAGAAACGGTCAGCAAGTGAAGTGCTGGAGAGTTGAGAGGAGCAAGAGTCTGCAGTGAAGTGTGCATATACAGGCTTGTATATGGAATCCTTGTACCATAATTCTTTGGGCATCCCACAGTTACCCCTTACCCCATCCAAGTTATTTCCCCCAAATAAAACAACAAAAACAAGAACCAGTCTGGTCTGTGTCTTCGGATGTGTGATATATTGTGCGATTGAGGTCAGCTATATATGGTGCGATTAAGGTCAGCCACTCTCAAGGGAGCACATGGATACATAAAGATGGTGGCATCCAGGGCTTTTTTTCAGCTGGAACTTGGTGGAACAGAGTTTCACCACCTCTGGCAGCAGCCCTGTGTGCACCACTGTTTACTCTCACTTGTAACACAGAAGCCTGGCTTCTTTGTTACAATTGACAGCACTCATCTTCTGGAAGCTATAAACAGAACGCTCCCTGTCTGGTGTCAGAGCGTGGACATGAGAGGGACAGCTGCCAGCTCACAGTGTAATACAGGCTGCAGGGGAGGGGGTATCCCATGCTGAGCTTCAGCCATGTGTCCGGATACTGACGTTCCCTGCTGGTCCTGCTGGTTGATCTTTATTCAATATGTGCTGGCCACTGGGAAAGAGACGGGGCCGAAAAAAAGCACAGGAGTCAAGCTGCTACTGAGTAGTGAGCAGATAGGGAGGGGAGGATTGTGTGTGTAAAGATGATAGTTGTACTGGTGCAGAGATCAGAGCTGAAGAAGATGGCTATAGAGCTTAACTGTTGAGGAGAATGGGTGGGTTGGGGCTGGGGTGGAGGAAGGAGTGTTGCAGAGGTAAACTGTGAAACAAGGGTGCAGACGTAATCCTTGGATGGGGGTTCATAGGTGCACTCTCTGCATAGCACATTTTTGAACCCTGCATTCTGAGCATAACACACTCCTGAGCCCTGCATTCTGAATGTAAAGCAGTCCTGAACCTTGCACTTTCTGCATAAATTCAATCTTTAACCCTGCGCTTTCTGCATAATGCACTCCTGAACCCTGCATTCGGAGCATAACCCACTCCTAAATCCTGCACTCTGTGCATAGTACACCACTGAACTCGTTATTCTGAGCATAATGCACACCTGAACCCTGTATTCTGAGTGTAGAGCAGTCCTGAACTCTGCATTTTGAGTGTAACACACTCCTGAACCCTGCATTCTGAGTGAAAATCACTCCTGAATCCTGCACACTCTGCATAAATGCACTCTTGAACCCTGCACTTTCTGCATAAACGTTCTCCTGACCCCTGCATTCTGAACATAATGCACTGCTAAACCCTGCATTCTGTGTGTAACACACTCCCAAACCATGCATTGCAAGTAAAATGCTTTCAACCCTACACTCTGTGCATTCCCACTCTTGAACCCTGCAGTTGTGTGTTATGCACTTCTGGCTTTACTTAACGCCCCTCTAAGAACCTCCCACTGGTGAAATATGGCCACACCCACGATATGACACATGTCTGGGGGCGTGATGGGGGTAATTTCCTGCACCTATTCTCTGAGAAATAAAGCCGTGGTGGCATCTAATGGGGTACCATTGTATATGGTCTTCTAAAACTGATATTTGGTTATGGAGGCACATACAAAATGGAAAACATTCCCTTCCTTTTCATATTCAGCATGGTATGACATGGAAGTGTGAAACATGTTCTTTTGCAATGATACGTAATATATCTATGGTATTCAAACTATATAACATGAAGACCTCAATGAAAGATTTCTAAGACTTTTATGTAAAGTCTTAAAATTATTGCAAGTTCTTTCAGCTGAAGACAAACAAATCTTGGAATACAGTTTAAGAAACGCTGTATTTCTAAATGCAGTCTTCAAACAAGGGAAATATGCATTTCTGCCACTAGGGGGCACCTCAGGGGATAGGCTCCAGTTTGCTTGTGAGCTCCATCTTGTACCTCCTACAGTTGGGTGATTGTTGGGATACAGTAGATAGATTCTGACCTCTTAGGGCCTTTATTGATAGCAGGGTCAATTTGTCTGACAAAATTAATTTATCTATAACCTTTAAATGATTCCTATTAATGTTCTCCACCATCACAGCTTAATGTTTCCCTATAGTCTGGTTAGTAAGTTGATTTTTTATTTTTCTCCTCTCAGTAAAATGGTGAGACCAACATTTAGGCCTCATACACACGGGCGTTTTTTGACGCCGGCGTCTACTGATGTTTTTTGCAGCTCTCCATGTTAGTCAATGGCCCCATAAAAACGTCGGCGTTTCTGAGCTGTAGGTGGCGTCGGCGTTAGTGAGCAGAAAGTGGAACCCATGGCCATCGCGTTCTGAGGCTGTAACATTTTGACGTTTTTTGACGCCGACGCCACAATATGCCAAGAAATGCCACCATATGCCACCTATTATTATACCGGCGTTTTCCGGCGTTTTTTGACGCCGACATTTTTAGGTTGAAAAATAGCAGAGGGATGATTTTTTTTAAAAAAACGCCTATTGACGCCGACGCTCACTAACGCTCAAAAACGCCAATGCATAACGCCGAAAGACGCCGACTTTTTTTCCTTGACGTCGGGCCCGACGTTTTGTTTATTATTTTATATACGCCCGTGTGTATGAGGCCTTAGGGTTAGTAAGCATTTTCACAGTGTAATTTCATCTGAGAGCCAAGCTGCAATTTACTAATATTGTTAGAAGAAATATTCTTTTCCAAATGCTACAAGGATGGCAAAGCACATCCTGGCATGCCAGAGATGCCTTAACGACATTAAAAAATCCTTAGAATGAATGATACTTTGGAATGAAATAATGAGGAGCAGAATGAAAGTGAAAGTAGCTTTTCCCTCCAGAGTTCTCACTCCAGAAACACTCTTTCTGCTGCTTCTGGATCATCACCAAGTGTTTCTCCACCATCAGCCCCTTCAAGTAAGGAAGCGTTACCAAGCACAGCCTCCCAAAAATATGCAACCACTTCATTTATAGAGAAAACAACACCTGAAAAATCAGGAAAAGATTTATCAAGCTCTTGCAAGAGCAATATATGCTTCTGGATCAGCATTTTCAATAATTGAAAATGTATATTGGCAGGACGCTTATAAATTATTATGATGGAAAGGGGGTTGGTTACCTGTTCTCATGTGTAGTTGACATGTTCTTAACATATATAGCCCTTGTAATTCCATGTGTAATAAAAAATAAAAGTGAAGCTTATTCAGTAAATAAACAAAACTTGCTTTTTAAAATTTAATTTCACTTTAATACTTTTATATACATTGCATTTCACATTCCCAGTGTAACAGAATGATTTTCAATTTGTAAAAACTACACAACACTGAATTTCTTTTTTACATTTTTCTAAAATTTCAATTTTGTCCGGAAAAAACCGGGGGGGGGGGGAATGTTTTTTCCACCCATGGCTTCAAAATTTCTGGAAAGTTTACATCTCTAATCTAAAGTATTTTTTTTTTAGTTTTGGATAGAGCGGTGATGAGTTAGAACCCCTTTGAAGACTTTAATGCCACCTGTGGGTGGGGAAATTCACCCTCTCTATTTACCTCAGTGACCATTGTTCTCGGGACTGAACATGAGGATAATTCTAAGATTTTGACTTGTCACTAAAACAGGAATACAGAGGAAAGCTTCTAATGGAGACACTTGCTCTGGTGACAGCTGTCTAAGAGGGCATTTTTCTCACTTTGGAGAGATTTCCTCTCATTTCCGGTCATGCCTACAGGACAGTAAGTACAGAGAAATCTCCCCAATTAGACACAATTTAAAAATTAAAAAAAAAAAAATGAACATAGAAACTCCTCTATGCATTCACCAAAAAATCATTTAACACATTTTTCAATTAAGCCAGCTAGTTAAAAACTCCTGAATCTGTCTTTCTATTAGCTTTTTGTAATCCCTTGCACAGCAGAGCTCTGATTGTAAAAAGGAGAGTCAGTGCTCTGAGACAACCACCACACTACTGCTTTATACAGTGCTGTCAACACAGTGAACATGTGTACAGGAGATTATAATATGGCTGGAATGATGCTTGAATTTTGTGAATCCTTCTTCTGATAGACGTGGAGTGAGATTCCACAGAAAGATAGGGAATAGTGGAAGAGGGTTGAAAACATAGTGGGATGATCTCAGATTTGGACTTTTAAGGAGATAGAAGGGGCCAGAGGGTGATTTGACACACCCACAGCCTCCATCAATGTCAATTCTGAAGTGTGCTGACTTTTTAGCATAGTTATATAGTAAGTCAGGTTGAAAAAAGACACAAGTTTATCCAGTCCAACCCATAAAAAGGGAAAAACAAAAAAATACTATACCCATAGTTGATCCAGAGGAAGGCAAAAAACACAGCAAAGCGTGATCTAATTTGCTCCAGCAGGGAGTAAATTCCCTCCTGATCCACCGAAAGGCAATCTAATATTCCCTGGATCAACTTTACTTATAAATGCATGCTCTGTGACAATATAAGCAATCAGAACTCAGCTTTGTATAACGAGTTCACTTACCAGACACATGGAAGGCTTGGACACAGCTGCTACTGACAAAGACCCTGCAATAATATTCTGCAAAATATAAGCAAAATGGATTATAATTGAAAATATGGTGAATCTGTGGTTTTAAGCTTTGCCATGTGGGTGCAGTTCTGGTTCAACACTTGTTGTGTTCATAATGAACTTCTTAAACAAGTATACTGATTTGGGTTGTGTGCTGTGAGACAGACAGCATTTTTAGATGATTTAGTGACTCAATTTTTCTACCAGTTTCAGAAAAAATACTGGAGCGCGATTATGATCCTCTTTGACCTTGTTTAACCACTTCAGCCCCGGAAGGATTTACCCCCTTCCTAACCAGGCCATTTTTTGTGATTTGGCACTGCATCACTTTAATTGATTATTGGGCGGTCGTGCAACATTATACCCAAATAAAATTGACATCCTATTTTTCCCCACAAATAGAACTTTCTTTTGGTGGCATTTGATCACCTCTGCGGTTTTTATTTTTTGTGCTATAAACAAACAAAGAGCGACAGTTTTGAAAAAAAATGTTACATATCCAAAAAAAAATATTAAAAAACAAATGTATTCATCAGTTTAGGCCGATATATATTCTTCTAAATATTTTTGGTAAAAAAAAAACTGCAATAGGCATAAATTGATTGGGTTGTGCAAAAGTTATCACATCTACAAACTGTGGGAATAGATTTATGGCGTTTTTATTATTTCTTTTTTTTACCAGTAATGGCCGTGATCTGCGATATTGCGGTGGACATATCGGACACTTTTGACACTTTTTTGGGACCACTGACATCGATCAGAGCTAAAAATAGCCACTGATTACTGTATAAATGTCACTGGCAGGGAAGGGGTTAAACTGTAAGGGGACAATCAAGGGGTTAAATGTGTTCCCTCACTGTGTTCTAACTGTGTGGGTGCTGGGTTTAGCCGGGGCATGACAGATCTGTTTCCGGTTGTTCTGTAGTAGGCAGCCGCGGATCGCCCGCAAATGGCGCACGCGGAGCCAACGTACAATGACAGTGGTTTGCGCAGCCGAGCCAACCTGCCGCAGTACAACTGCGGTGGCTGGTAAAGTGGTTGTCAACCCGTGACAACCACTTTAATCTACAGGTAAGCCTATAGTAAGGCTTACCTGTAGGTCCCTGCATATCTCCTAAACCTGCACGGTTTAGGAGATGTACAGTGTACTGCGATGTGCCCACATCATTGTGATTGTGCCGTGACTGGCAGCTCCCGCGCGCATGTGACTTTGGCCAATCACAGATCTAGAGATCGCGGCCCCAGAAGGAAAAGTGGCGGAAGATGGACGCGGCCTGGAGCGGGGACATCGCTGGCTTCCAATGCAGGTATGTGGCACATAATGGGCTAATATGTGATGCATCAGGATTTACTTCCTCTTTAAAATCATAAGCATACAATAATACAGGAGCATGAGTTATGATTTTTAAACAATAAAGTCAAAGAGGATCATAGACTAAAGTTTTTTTTTAATTTCTTGGACTGGATTGGGGCTGGATGGGCCGAACCCCCCCCCCCCCCCTTCCGGTTCAGTTTGCACCAGAACAACACAAACAGGCAATAAGTTCTAGCAAACATGTGAAACCTATTAAAGTCTATGGGACACGAGCATGGAAAATCAAAAATGCTAATTTTAAAGGCTTATATGCAAGTTATTGCCATAAAAAGTGTATGGGGACCTGTATCAATGCAAAAAATAAGTTTTTAAAAAGCTTGTTTTTTTCAGGAGCTGTGATTTTAATAATGCTTAAAGTGAAACAATAAACATGAAATATTCCTTTAAATATCATGCCTGGGGGGGGTCACTAGACATGTGCAGAGCGAAAACATTTGTTTAGTTTAGTTTCCATTCGTTATTTACATAAGTTTGTTTAGTTAGATTTGTTTCATTCGTTTAATGAGTTTTCGGAATTTGTTTTGTTTATTCGTTTTCAAACCGGTTAGAAAAGTTTTTGAATCAATTTTGAATAGTTTTCGAATTTGAAAAGTTTTCAAATTCCAATCGTTTTTCAAATTCCAATTGTTTTTGAATATGAATCATTTTCCAATTTCCAAGGAGAATCGGGTACAATAGATGGGAATATAACAGAAAATGAAAGAATATAATGTGGTGAAGTGGAACAGAGCTGTTTTTACTCTGTTGTATTCTATTCTTTTGTTTTCTGTTATATTCTTTTGTAGTCTATTGTTTTTTTTTTGTCTGTTCTATTCCTTTGTTTTCTATTGTATTTTGTTCTCTTTGGAAAGTGGAAAACTATTCAAATACAAGGACTTTTTGAATTCGAATTTAAAAACTATTGGAATTTGAAAACTTTATGAATTCGAAAACTATTTGAATTCGAAAACTATTCGAAAACGATTTGAAAGTTATTCGAATTCGAATTTCATCTGAATTTTCTTTTTCGTTATTCGGATTCGTTTAAATTCGGTACTATTGTAATTCGGAAATTTGGATACATACGAATTTCCGAAAAATGGAAATTCGCCCGAATTTTAATTTGGAACGAAACTAACACATGTCTAGGGGTCACCTTAGTCTGCCTGTAAATTAGCACATCTATGCGATGTGTAGAACAATGCTGCAGCAATAATAACATTTCTAATGGAAAAAATGTAATCTAAACTTGCTTGCGGCTGTAAAGTATTGTCAACTCCTGGCAATATAGATGAAAAATCAATGAAAAATACAGTGTGGGGTCCCCCCCCCAGTCCATACCAGGCCCTTCTAGGCCCTACCACTCCAAAAAAAAAATTAGCGTGGGGTCCCCCCAAAATCCATACCAGACCCTTATCTGAGCATGCAGCCTGGAGGTAGGGTGGACGAGCGAGCACCCCTGCTCCTGAACCATACCAGGCCACATGCCCTCAACATGGGGAGGGTGCTTTGGGTTCCCCCAAAGCACCTTGTCCCCATGTTGATGGAGACAAAGAAAAAAAGGAAAAAGGGAAACCCCACAATAAGGGTCCCAAGGACTTTAAAGGTGCTCCATAATTAAATTCAAAACCACACAATTTTTGATAAAAAAATATCTAAAACCATTTTATTTTATTTCATACAGGAATAAAACATGCTCCCTATGTTGTGAAACACAAATAGCAAACAAAGTTAATATAGAAATACTATTCGTATGTAGTTCAAAGCGAATCCTGATGGATCCTGCATTTGGTCAGCTAGACCCCGCTCGACATGTTTCACCCGTGAGGGCTTCGTCAGGAGACTCAAAGGGGCTGACTAAGATATAGAAAATATATTGTCATAATAATGAAAACAATTTACATAACATATATTAAACCAAAATATTGCCATGGATATTAGATTGGAATATATCTAATATTAAGGAACAACAAAAAATCCCAAAGATTCTATGCTGTATTCAACCCTCTTTATATGTCTATTTCCAAATACCCACATTAATTATACAGATATTGATATTAATCTCTTGCAATGTTATATTTCCATATTTTACAAATATAAGATAAATTCAAAGAACATTGTTATATTTCCGTATTTGCAGATATACGACAATTTCCAAGAAACATATAAATATACACATATATCTATACATATCTTACCAATTAATTCATACATCGAATATAGAAGGATCAATATTGGAGACGGCTGTCAATCAAATTCTTGGAACCATAGAACCATAGGATAGGATTATAAACTCGTGGGGGGGGCTGCCTACATCCAATGATGAAAATAGGATGCATAGTAAACAAAATATACATGAAAAATATATATATGTAATTATGTGCAACATGGGTGGATAGATAAAAAACTCCACTTACTCAGATAAGCGAGAAAGGAGACTAACGTATTCATAGACTATCAGGAGAAATGATCTCCCAATTTCAGTAATATATATTTATTTGGGATATAGTCGTATCCTGTTCCTCTGGTGGGGACCCTCTAGCCATCAGAACTCGACATAGTCCCAATTAGTTTATGGGATACGCGAAAAAGAGATGAACCGAAAAGACAAAGGATCCCTCTATGATGTTAGTCCGGAAACAAGGATAATTACTGTAAATCCAATATTCTGTTGAATAAGGAGAATACACCAAAATAAATAAACATAGACGAGCCTCTAGCTCGTAAATAGAAAAAAAGGAAGGAGGGAAAGGAGGAGGCAGCTTTCCAAAAGCTGGGATCCCTGAGTAGTAACTTCAAGTAACCCCAAGAAGGAAGAAAAGGAAAGGTCCAGATAGAACCTTCCGCTTACCTTAATCACCCAAAGATTGGTTCTACTTGATACGGGGTCCAAGAGGGGAAGACAGGAGATGTCTATCGTCCTGCTTCCACACAGTCTCTGCCAGGAAGAATAGCGGCTGATTGCAGCCGTTTTATCCTAGGTTCCATTCCGCCGGCGTCTGACGTCACCGGCGGAATGCGGACATGAGGGAGACATCCATTTCCGCTCCATGCGGCCAGATTAAAGAGGAAGTGACGCCATGTAGGAACCTCCCCCCTCGCAAGTGGGAAAGGACCAAGTCAGTGACGCCTTGCCTTCAGAGCTAGAAAACCCAGGGAAAATGGCGCCCTGGGTAATTCGCTCCAATCTGCCCCAGGGTTAGTTTTGGATGAAACCAAAAAAAAGGGCTCCTGGGGATGCTAACCTTGGTCTCTAGGTGATCCCTACAGGTGCCCTTACTGTCCGTATGGTTCCATTTAGACCGACCGTGCCTCCAATTTACAGTCAAAGATCCAGAAATCTATACAACATGCAACATTTCATCTGAAAAACCAAATTGTGCTTTACATCCTTAAGATGTATACGTATGTGAGGAACACAAAAAAAAAAAAAAAAAAATATATATTTTTAGTTAGGTCAAATTATAAAAACGGTTTATATGATAGACAATCATTGAGACCGGGATAGTGCAAGGCAGACAGAGTCTGAATCCAACGGGTCTCTCGTTGGAGTAGTGCTCTATCATGATCACCCCCTCTGATGTGGGGGGGGCATATATTCAAGGGCAAAGAAGTGCATCCTTTGTCTTTTCGGTTCATCTCTTTTTTGCGTATCCCATAAACTAATTGGGACTATGTCGAGTTCTGATGGCTAGAGGGTCCCCACCAGAGGAACAGGATACGACTATATCCCAAATAAATATATATTACTGAAATTGGGAGATCATTTCTCCTGATAGTCTATGAATACGTTAGTCTCCTTTCTCGCTTATCTGAGTAAGTGGAGTTTTTTATCTATCCACCCATGTTGCACATAATTACATATATATATTTTTCATGTATATTTTGTTTACTATGCATCCTATTTTCATCATTGGATGTAGGCAGCCCCCCCATGAGTTTATAATCCTATCCTATGGTTCTATGGTTCCAAGAATTTGATTGACAGCCGTCTCCAATATTGATCCTTCTATATTCGATGTATGAATTAATTGGTAAGATATGTATAGATATATGTGTATATTTATATGTTTCTTGGAAATTGTCGTATATCTGCAAATACGGAAATATAACAATGTTCTTTGAATTTATCTTATATTTGTAAAATATGGAAATATAACATTGCAAGAGATTAATATCAATATCTGTATAATTAATGTGGGTATTTGGAAATAGACATATAAAGAGGGTTGAATACAGCATAGAATCTTTGGGATTTTTTGTTGTTCCTTAATATTAGATATATTCCAATCTAATATCCATGGCAATATTTTGGTTTAATATATGTTATGTAAATTGTTTTCATTATTATGACAATATATTTTCTATATCTTAGTCAGCCCCTTTGAGTCTCCTGACGAAGCCCTCACGGGTGAAACATGTCGAGCGGGGTCTAGCTGACCAAATGCAGGATCCATCAGGATTCGCTTTGAACTACATACGAATAGTATTTCTATATTAACTTTGTTTGCTATTTGTGTTTCCCAACATAGGGAGCATGTTTTATTCCTGTATGAAATAAAATAAAATGGTTTTAGATATTTTTTTATCAAAAATTGTGTGGTTTTGAATTTAATTATGGAGCACCTTTAAAGTCCTTGGGACCCTTATTGTGGGGTTTCCCTTTTTCCTTTTTTTCTTTGTCTCAATACATTTATGGACGTGGTGCTCCAATCATAGGTTATCCACTTGCTCAATATCTCTTTGTCCCATGTTGATGGAGACAAGGGCCTCTTCCCAACAACCCTGGGCTGTGGTTGTCGGGGTCTGCGGGCAGGAGGCTTATTGGAATCTGGAAGCCCCCTTTAACAAGGGGGCCCCCAGATCCCGGCCCCCCTATAAGAATGGGTATAGGGTACATGCCCTCAACATGCCCTCACATTCCCCACAACATGGGGTGGGTGTTTTGGAGTGCCCCCCAAAGCACCTTGTCCCCATGTTGATTTGGACAAGGGCCTCTTCCCGACAACCCTGGCTGGTTGTTGTCGGGGTCTGCGGGCAGGGGGCTTATCGGAATCTGGAACAAGGGGGCCCCCATATCCCACTCCTCCTATGTGAATGGGTGTCGGGTATATTGTCCCCCAACCCATTCACCAAAAAAGTGTAAAAAAAAGTAAAAACCACAGGAAACAGTTTTGGACAATTCCGTTATTAAAAAAGAAAAAAAAGTGTCCCGCAATGTACATCCATCAACGATCACGCCGCCTGACGGACCCGGAAAATATAAAAAAATTTAAAAAAACTCCTCCATGGGAGGGCTCACACCGACTGCTGTCTCTTCACTTTGACAGTTTATTTAAAGAAATAAACGGTGAAAACCAAGAGACAGCAGTCGACAGGAGCCCTCCCATCGAGGAGGAGCTTTTTTTTCTTTCTATTTTTTTGGGTCCATCGGGCGACGTGATTGAAGATGGATGGACATTGTGGTACACTTTTTTAAACATTGTTTTTTAACCACTTCCCGACCGCCATATGCAAAATGACGGCAGGGAAGTGGCTCAGTTATCCTGACTGGACGTCATATGACATCCTCAGGATAACAAGCCGCCGCGCGCCCGGGGGGGCGCGCATCACGGCGATCGGTGGTGTGGGAGGTCAGTCTGACCCCCCGCAATACTGATCTCGGTAAAGCGCTTCGATCCAAAGCACTTTACCATGTGACCAGCCATGACCAATCACTGCTGGTCACAGTGTAATACAGGAAAGCCGTTTATCGTCTTTCCTGTACTCAGGTCTGCAGACCTGATGAGGGGAGAGCCGATCGGCTGCATCCCTGACAGGGAGGGTTTGTGCTGATGATTTATCAGCACAGCCCTCCCTCGGATAGCCACCCTAGACCACCAGGGACCCGACCAGCGACCACCAGGGAGCCGATCTGGACCACCAGGGAGACCCCCCTAGACCACCAGGTAAGTGACATACTGCCCAATGTGGATGGCACTCAGTGCCACCTTCAGATACCAGCCCAGGGACCACCAGATCCCACCGATAGGCTCCCTCCCGACACGACTATTTAGTAGTCGTGTTTGGGAGGGACAGTCCCTACGTCGGCTAGCCGAGAGGGGAGTAGTCCAGACGTCTGGACTCATGTCCTTTCTGCTATTTGCCGAAAGGACATAATGTGACACTGGTCGTCACTAACCAGTACCGACCAGTGTACCATTTCACGAAACCTAGCTTCGCGAAATGGCTCTAGTCATAACGCCCCCCAGTCTGACTGGAGGGTGTGGTGGCTAGCGGCACTACGCGCGGGGGGGCCCGCGCGC
>BLSH010275127.1:890079-907935 GCA_018402905.1 Glandirana rugosa
TTTCTCAGTTCACGGGCAGTTATTTTGCGCCTTGGTTTTTCCACACCCTTCTTGCGACCCTGTTGGCTATTTTGAATGAAACGCTTGATTGTTCGATGATCACGCTTCAGAAGCTTGGCAATTTTAAGAGTGCTGCATCCCTCTGCAAGATATCTCACTATTTTTGACTTTTCGGAGCCTGTCAAGTCCTTCTTTTGACCCATTTTGCCAAAGGAAAGGAAGTTGCCTAATAATTATGCACACCTGATATAGGGTGTTGATGTCATTAAACCACACCCCTTCTCATTACTGAGATGCACATCACCTAATATGCTTAATTGGTAGTAGGCTTTCGAGCCTATACAGCTTGGAGTAAGACAACATGCATAAAGAGGATGATGTGGTCAAAATACTCATTTGCCTAATAATTCTGCACACAGTGTACAGTGACAGTGCATTTTTTAAGCACTGATCAATGTATTGGTGTCACTGGTCCCCAAAAAGTGTCACTTAGTGTCAAATTTGTCCACCGCAATCAGAACAACATATTACAGTGCACACATACAAAAATGACATTTACTCCAGCAAGGCTATTTAAAAGCACCTAAGCTTATAAAGCATACAGTATCTCACAAAAGTGAGTACACCCCTTACATTTTTGTAAATATTTTATTATATCTTTACATGTGACAACAATGAAGAAATGTCACTTTGCTACAATATAAAGTAGTGAATGTACAGCTTGTATAACAGTGTAAATTTGTTGTCCCCTCAAAATAACTTAGCACAGCCATTAATGTGTAAACCGCTGGCAACAAAAGTGAGTACATCCCTAAGTAAAAAAGGTCAAATTGGGCCCAATTAGCCATTTTACCTCCTCTGTGTCATGTGACTCGTTAGTCTTACAAGGTCTCAGGAGTGAATGGGGAGCAGGTGAGTTAAATTTGGAGTTATCTGTCACTCTCTCATACTGGTCACTGGAAATTCAACATGACACCTCAGAACTCGCTGAGGATCTGAAAAAAAGAATTGTTGCTCTACATAAAAATGGCCTAGGCTATAAGAAGATTGTCAAGACCCTGAAAATGAGCTGCAGCATGGTGGCCAAGACCATACAGCAGTTTAACAGGACAGGTTCAACTCAGAACAGGCCTCGCCATGGTCGACCAAAGAAGTTGAGTGCATATGCTCAGCGTCATATCCAGAGGTTGTCTTTGGGAAAAAGACATATGAGTGCTGCCAGCATTGCTGCAGAGGTTGAAGGGGTGAGGGATCAGCCTGTTAGTGCTCAGACCATACGCTGCACACTGCATCAAATTGGTTTACATGGCTGTCATCCCAGAAGGAAGCCTTTTCTAAAGATGATGCACAAGAAAGGCCTCAAATAGTTTGCTGAAGACAAGCTTTTTTGGTCTTGTGTATTTGAAATATTGCAAATTAAAATTTTCATATTTAAAGAGCAACTGAACTTTAGGTTTAAATCAGCTAAATCCATTCCAATGCAGAATAAACCAAAAATGTGTAAAGTCTTACAGTTTGTTTTCTTTAGAAAGCAGCCACAGCATTAGTAGAAAACCCTACCAGTATGCTGTAGAGAAGGATTGTTGCCGAAGAAGTTGTCTCTCTGCAGAAATCCAACGCTCCCCATTATGAGTCAAAGTTACAGCTCTTCAATCAGCAGGGATCATGAGCTTTACTGATTGCACTTAAAAAAATACATTGACCCCTAACCATTATAGTCAAATATGAAATATTTGCAAAGTCCATAAGCATTCTGAGAAAAGAAATGGTTAAGCTACATGGACAACTGAAAGAACAAATGTGTCCTTAAAATGAAATGTACACAAAAACATATTACCTCGTCACATGATGCTCCAATTTGTGTGAAATCCTGATCACGTCTTGTTATGTAACTAATATTATATTAAAAAAATGTTCCAATTCTTAGCATTAAGCTAAGGCTTAAAATATAGATTTTGGGTGGCTAAGGAGCACAAATGAGAATATCAGGGTAATGAATACCCTTTACATACTAATTTTAAAAATGAAATGTAGTTCAAAGCAAAAATCAGATTTTTAAGGAAGTTACAAATCCCTTTAACATTTTTAGTAAAATTAATTCTAACGCCTTGTCCTTCTATCCATATGCAGTAATATAGTATCGTACCTGTGCAATGCTCACTTGATGAGTGAGTCACTTGGTGCAATGCCTTAATGGAAATATTCGACTCTGTACAATTTTACAACCTTCCCTAGTTACACAGTTAAGTAGTTTTACAGTACACAATAATGACATGTGGCAGAAAAACAAAGGTAAAATAAAGAATACATAGTAATAATGATTATATTAATGTCTTTATCATCCACACAGCTATCACTGTTGTAAAAGTAATAGAGGTGGTAGAATTAGCAGTTGGAATTGTATATTGAACAATATTTTTGTATCATGATGATCAATATTATTATTAGCAGCAGAACTGGTTAAGGCTAAAAATGAAACAACATTGCCTTTATGCACAAATGGGAAAAAGATCCAGCTGAAACATTGACTGACTGGAATTAAATTTGTAAAGATGCTTCCAAGAGTCAATAAATGTTCCGGCTGTAGAATATTTCTATAACAGACAAATGAAATGGTATATATCCCCAGAATGACTAGCCAAATTTTCTTTACACACCTCTTGTCTTGTCTAGGAGGATGAAAAAGGGACACTGGTCTATATTTGGCAGAACTATCCCAAAGTTTAACATTTATGGATCTGGACATACTATATGATACTTTCAACCCTCTAGTAGAACCTAAACAGAAATACCTGAGAAAATGTACCTAATAAAAGAGCTTGCAAATTTAATATATATAAGAAATGTGGGAGTACTGCTAGGACCTTGAAGAAGGGAATTTACCCCGAAAGCTTGTCCTAAAAAATTGTATGTTAGTGCAAATAAAAAGTATCATGGACAGTATCCAATTGTTTCTGTCACAAGTGCACTAATAAGGCTACAATCACCTTAAACAAAAAAGCAAAGCCTTGGAGGAAACCAATAATTTCTTCTTTCAATGGGTTGAAAAAAGAATGACAGGAACAAAGATAAAAAAATTGATTTGGTTCTAAATGACACCATAATAAATTCAATAAATTTAATTTATCCAAGGAGACCAAAATGTGGTCTGCTTGGAAAACCTACCTGGGGCCAGATGAAATAAAAGGCACTGTGGTCCTGCATTGTACATGAGGATGCCTAGGGCTCACCCACATCCCAGGAGCATCGAAGAACTCAAGAGATGGATGTCTGTTGGGGAACCAGGAATAAGGCAAGCCTTTTTTAACCCTATTCATCATCCTCTAGACAAACCAAGCATTTAATCCTTTCAGCATGGAGGGGCTCTACTGCAAAGTTAAACATTTCTCTAATCTAGAATTCAGCTTTAATGCCTGTTACTGTACAATCTAGGTTTCCTTAACCTCCAGAAAATATGGTTAACCTATATTCATCTTTTAAGGGGCATAAATGTAGCATCTAATTGTCTGACTACCTATCACATTTGTGAAGAACCTGGAGCACCAGGACAATAGAAACACCCACAAAATGACCACAGTTTAAACAGTAAAAACCCCAAGGTGTTTTTAAAAGGCATATTGAGTATTTTAAAGACCTCGTTTTTGCCACAAGTTTTTTGAGAATGCAAAAAGAAGAAAATAATAATAATAAAAAAATTACACAAAGTTGTCAATTTACTAAGATATTTTTCACATACAGCATCGGCATACTTAGGATTTAACCCCAAAACACATTTTGTTGCTACTCCCAAATATGGAGATACCACACATGTGCGACGTTTTCAATGTTAAAGCGGTTGTCTACCCATTTTGTTTACTTTTACCTATAGGTAAGTCTGCATCTCAGTGCAACATCCAGCCCAATCCATGGTCCTGAGGCCATCCAAGGGCAAGAATCGAAGGTACCGCACCTCTGCAATCCCCGGGCCGCACATTACAACAACTTTCGTGCCTTTCAAGCGCCCGCTCGGGGGAAAAAATTTAGGTCGAGGCTTTTGCGGCCTAGCCGGAACGTCCGTTCCGGCCCCATTCACATTACCATCCGCCTCCTCAGTACCCCCTAACACATCCTAAAGACTTAAGCCGCTCTCACTCTCTAACCCACCCCACAATTGGAGCCGCTCGGACTGAGGCCTGTACGGACTTAACGCAGCTACCAATCCTGCACCTGCGGCACACCGAGCACAGGCACAGGTCTTGGAGCTGGGGGTCCTGGAGTGAACTCAGTACCAGACCACTACACCGTAGAGAGCACAATGGTCTTCGCATACCAAGTCCACCTTAAAAATAAAACCAGCAGCCATCTCGGTACACCCGGGCCTGTAATACTTTCATGTCCACAGCTCCAATAATCTATTGATAGATTACAGTGACAATATCTCACGGCCACTATTGCTGAGGTGACTCACTCTGATAATTGCACAAGCAGCATTAAAAGGACATGAGTGAAATGTAAAATAATTGCTTTCTCCACACAGGTTGCCAGAATCAGTATAAGCAACTAGAAGTTAATATTTTCATTATCAGCTATATCGACGCATCTATATACTCTGATATCAATGTCATCCAGGAAAAGGAAGGAGGGTAATAAACCGGGTAAAATGACTGATTTCTTCCTTCATCCCAGTAAAGATCTATTATCGGGCAACTCAAACAGTCCTGTGACTCAGCAGAAAAACAAGCTTAATAATTACACAATAAATCATAAGACCTCAGATACACCTCAAACGCCACACAATAGAGGAAAACAACTTGGCTCTCCCTCGTCTAGCCCTGCAAAATCCAAACAGAAAATGACTGATTCCTTCTCTGAATCACCCTCTACAAGCGAGTTGAATCTCTCACTGGACAACACTAGAGAACTGCAAGATTCTATTTCTAATTTCCCAACCGCAGATATACCAGTTTTAGACACAACGCTAAAAGACATGCTAATGTCCTTAAGATCCACAATCCATACCGATATTATGTCCCTAGCACATCAATTCAAATCTGAGGTCGCAGAAGTTAGCAACAGGGGGACACACATTGAAACCAAAATGAGCACCTTTGCTGGTTGCTGGTTGATGCTCACAACGAAAGGAAGGATGAACTTTGGCAGATGAAAACAAAGCTTGCAGACCTGGAGGATCGTTCAAGACGAAATAACGTTAAGATACGAGGAATACCAGAAACAATCAGACCTTCTGAGCTAAACAAATTCTTCACAAACGTGCTCAAACTGGCACTACCAGAAGCTCTACTTGAAGACTTGATTATTGACCGTATCCATAGACTCCCCAGGCCCAAACATATCCCTGAGCATCTACCCAGGGACACGATTGCAAGAATCCATTTTTTCCGTACAAAAGATTGTCTTATGAGGGAAACGAGAGACCTAGATAATCTCCCAACAAATTTGCAAGAGTTATCCTTTTTTCAACGACCTCCCTTTCTTCACCCTACAACAAAGAAAACAATTGGCAACGATCACGAAACCACTAAATAACCACCATATTACCTACAGGTGGCTCTACCCAGTTAAACTGCTGGTAACAAAGGATGATAACTGTCACGTGATTTCCACAGTGAAGGAAGGGATGACCTTATTACAAAAGTGGAATATTTTGCCCCATCAAGAAACAGCTAACAACCTTCCCCCTGACCTCGCTGCACTCCATGATGGAAATACAGAGAATGCGAGAGTGATATTAAACCTGCTTCAACGATGTTCAACTACAAGTTCTGGCAACCCCGGAGTTTGCCATCTTTCCCTTGTTACTTATTGACCCCCTAAGTTGAGCGGTCAGTGGGCCGCACAGATTCTTTAACAGAATCGCCTGTTTTTATCTCTGTGGTTTCTTTCGCTATTTTCATCCGTTTTTTTTTTTTTTCCATACCTTCTAGGATTGAATCCTACCTCATCTTGCCCCCGGTGGGTGCTCCCAGCTGTAAAGTGCTGGTCCACATACTGCTTGATTCCCTAACAAGCAGAGCTATTTTGGGCAATAGCTATTAATACCCTGACTTTTTCTCTGGAAAGCCCTGTCGAGAGCAACATCAATCCAGGGCACAAACATATATAACAAAGTACCACACCCTCCTCCTAACGGCTCTTCAAAGTTATCACCATGACTTTTCAGATTTCTTCCATGAATGTCAAAGGGCCCAATAGCCCCTTTAAAAGGCAACTAGCCTGGAAGGAAGCATGCAGTCTCAAAAGTGACATCATATGCTTCCAAGAGACCCATTTTGACTCCCACGGTCCACCCCTGTTTAAACACAAGAAGTTTCCACATGTCTTGACAGCAAATGGGCCCTCCAAAAAACAGGGAGTGGCCATTGCAATTAAGGATTCAATTCACTTCTCCCTCTTGGACAAACTAGAAGACACCCAGGGCAGATTCCTGATCGTTGTTTGCGAACTGAATCGGATTAAATACACTTTAGTTAACATTTACCTGCCGAACACAAGACAAATCTCATGCCTAAACAAAATTTGGAAGAGAGTCACCAGCATGCGACAAGGTCATACAATCGTATGTGGGGACTTCAATGCTATACCAAACGCAGATATGGACTTCTCCGGGACGAACCCGTCTAAAAAACATAGGGCCGCTTTGAAGAACTTTATATCCTCTTCATACCTTTATGATATCTGGAGATGCCAGCACTCCACAGAAAAAGATTTAACTTTTTTTTCCAATGTTCATCACACATATTCGAGAATTGACTTGCTTTTGGTGGACAAATTTTTGCTACAAAAGATCACCAAATCTGGAATCCGCAATATTACGTGGTCTGATCACGCTCCGGTATCTGTGGTGGTGGGGGATGTTCGAGCCGAGATCAGGGCAAATAGATGGCGAAACGACATTCGTTCTATCACAACCTGAAAACAAAACACAAATAATGGCTGCTTTGAAAGAATTCTTTACCATCAATGCCCTCGGTCGAGGATCCCTTCATCCTATGGAATTCACATAAAGTCTATATTAGAGGACTACTCATTCAATTGTCGACTAGACTTAAAAAGCAGAGGGAGCGGCGGCTGAGGGACCTTCTAGCTTCTATCTCTAAATTATAAAATAACAACAAATTCTCCACCTCACAAACAATTAGAGATCAATTATATCTAGAAAGACAAGAACTTAGATCTCTACTGCTATCCCAACATGAAAAAGCTATCAAAACACTAAGGGCACAATCATACGGATACGGTAACAGGGCGGGAAAATATTTAGCAACCCAATTAAAAGACAAAATAATTAAACAAAAGATTAGCCATATCCACAACCCAATAACGAATACCACTGTTTATAATCCAACAGAAATTGCTAACGCCTTTTGCGACTACTACGAATCCCTATACAATTTACACAGGGATCCAGATACTCCTCAGCCTACTGGGAGTGACATTTCCGAATTCTTGAAGGCAATATTCCTCCCAGTTGTCAACCCAAAAGACCTATCAGATTTGAATCAACCATTCACAGAAACCGAAATATCCTCCCTAATTAAAAACCTACCAAAAAATAACTCTCCGGGCCCAGATGGCTACTAATCCGAGCACTATCAACTTTTTTCAGATCTCTTGTCCCCACATCTTTTAAGGGTCTTTCAGACTGCCGCTTCCTCTGCTAATTTTCCACCTGAAATGTTAACAGCTACAATTGTTACTCTCCCCAAACCGGGGAAAGAACCAAACAATCCACAAAACTTTAGACCTATATCGCTATTAAACGTTGATGTGAAAATCTATGCTAAGCTTCTTGCAAATAGACTCAGCAAGATTTTACCAAATTTGATTAACCCCAACCAGGTAGGTTTTATACCGGGGAGACAAGCTCCTGATGCAACAAGAAAAATGATAAATCTTCTACATATAATGGAAGACTCCAGAAGGCCTTCCTTGCTCCTTGTACTGGATGCAGAGAAGGCCTTCGATAGAGTCCATTGGGGGTATCTTAGGGAGGTACTGTTCAAATTTGGCCTACATGGCCAGGTCCTTTCAGCAATGTCAGCTCCCTACTCTTCCCCTTCGGCGTATGTGTTCACAGAAGGAATGTTTTCCTGAAATTTCAAAATAACCAACGGAACTAGACAAGGGTGCCCTCTATCCCCAATAATTTTTGCACTAGTCATGGAACCTCTGGTGGAGAAGATCAGATCCAACCGAAACATAAAGGGTATACCCTCACAAAACTCCAGACATGTCATCTCTCTGTTTGCAGATGATGTTATCCTTTCAATTACAGACCCGGTCATCTCTCTGCCAGAGATACATGAAACTTTGCAACAATTTAGCAACATAGCTTACTATAAAATAAACACTTCCAAATCTCATATACTGAGTATTGCCATCAACCCTAAAATGAAATTAGATCTTTCCCGAAGGCTCCCTTACAGTTGGTCAGATAAGCCCCTGAACTACTTAGGCATTAAATTAACATTCCCATTCCAGAACTTATACAGAGAAAACTTTGAGTCTTTAATTTTAGAATTGCAAAAAGAAGCAACTAGAGTGAAATCCCATTATCTATCATGGTCCGGTAGACTAGCAGCATATAAAATGCACTTTCTGCCAAAAATATTGTATAAATTCAGTACACTTCCTATCCCACTGCCCACTACCTTCTTCACCGCAATGCAAAAAATCCTGTCCCAATTTGTTAGGGCAGGTAAAAGAGCTAGATATCCCTTACGCACACAGCGGAAACATAAAGCAGTAGGAAGACTGGGCCTCCCAGACGTGAAAGATTATTATATAGCTACGGTACTTGATCAATTAAAGGCATGGTTCAACGACAGTTCTCCTAAACCCTGGTGCCAGCTGGAAAAAGCTTGGATGAAAGGCAAATCTCCAAGCTCTTTTCTCATGTCTATCGCTCTCAACCCTCTCAACAAAGATCAAGACCATTTTACCATTGCAGCCTCGGCCCAGGCTTGGGCTCTTCTCTTCAGCAAAAGTGAACAGGAAGGCCCAGTTGTAAAAATTCCGATCCCCTTGGAAGCATTAGAGTGGTGTATTCCAGATATAAACTTAGAGCAATGGCAAAGTAAGGGGCTAAAAAGTCTACAGGAAATATGTGATAGAGGCAAACTTAAATCCTTTCAGGATTTGTCTAGTAGATTTGACTTGCCTAAATGCGAAATATTTTCCTATTTGAGAATTGCATCATTTCTACGACCGTTGGCAACAGGAGAATGCACAGTGCCGGAACACATTTGGAAGTTTTGGCATTCTGCAGACCCCAAGGCCAAAGGTATATCGCTAATATATAATGCCCTTAATGCAAAATCTAAATTTGACAAACCTTCCCCCCTGTTTAAATGGGAAGAGGAACTGGGCAGGAATTATTCAGACAAACAATGGCTGAATGCATTTAAACACAGCCATCAATACTCCCGATGCATGAACTTGCGAGAACTTACCATAAAATTGATAATGAGATGCCATTACACCCCTTACATAATGGCCAAGTTCTCAAATACCAACACAAATCTACGCTGGAGAGGCTGTGGACAAGTTGGCACATTACTTCACATGGTATGGTCGTGCAAACATCTCCGCAGTTTCTGATCTAAAATTTTTAAACTAATCTCCAAGATCATGGGTAATATCATAAAACTAAACATAGAACAAGCAATTCTAGGTATTAACATGTCCCACATTTACGCTACTCTGAGACCAATTTCCATGCACATTGTTATGACGGCACGCACAATAATTATGCGGAAATGGAAATCGAACGAACCACCAAAGGTTAGTGAAGTCATTAGGTTAGTTAATGATCTAGCAATAATGGAAAAAATTCTGGCCTACAAGGAGGGAAAAATAGACAAATACCATCTCAACTGGTCATTATGGAAACTGAAGGGCTGATAACCTATCCAATCAGCTGGTGCTTGACCTGAGAGCTATGTTGACATTGTAATACGAGGTTCTTTTCGATCTTCTGAGTATTTACTTTGCTCTCTTTTCAACTTCATTAGTGGTTAATGTACATCCCCTCTCTGGCGCTTCAAAATATTTCCTTAATTGGAGGCTGACTTGGGCCGTTCTGCTGCCTCGCCCACAGTTTGATCCCTTTGGGGTGGGCGGAGGAGCGGGGCGGGACCATTACAGGTTCTTGGTGGGCGCCCAGGGGGGTACTTGTTATACAATTTATAATTCATGTATTTTGTATGTTGATGCGATTGACATAGAGCAATAGGACAAGATATAATACTGCTATTGTATTAATCTATGCAAACCAAAATATGTATTCTTGTCATACACTGTACAAACCCTTTAAAATGAATAAAAATGATTTGAATTAAACCCGTACAGTTTAGAAGATATTCCCTCTCTAATCCGCTGCGGCGTTACATGGCATGCGGTGTGTATGTCCCGGCGCATGTGCCGTGTATGTCCCGGCGCATGTGCCGTGTATGTACGGGCAAAGGTCCGGCAATAGTTCCGGACCTTGCCGGAAAGACGGGTCCCACACACATGCGCAGGAGTGACGTCTCGCGGCTCCGGCCAGTCACAGTGCTGGAGCCGTGTACCCGGAAGCAAGATCCGAGGAAAGATGTCCGCTCCCACAGAGGAGACCGAGCAGCCCGGTCGGATTTTAGTTTCAAGGTGAGTATTTCATAATGAGCTAGTATGCGGTGCATACTAGCTCATTATGCTATTGTCTTGCAGGTTTTTATTTATTTTATTTTTTTTTCCCGGGTAGACAACCGCTTTAAGATTGATTATCTACCTGACATTATTTCTTGTGTTAGTGTAGCATCACCTATTACAGTCCTCATTCCTATAAGCCAGTGTTTCTCAACTCAAGACACCCCAACAGGTCATGTTTTCAGGATTTCCCTCAGATGAAACGGCTGTAGTAATTACTAAGGCAGTGAAACTGATAAAATCACCTGTGCAAAATAATAGCCTGAAAAATTACCTGTTGGGGTGCCTTGAGGAATAGTGTTGAGAAACACTGCTATAAGCCAAGCAAGCCTAGCCCACTGGTGCGTGGCTGCCCCCAGGAATGCAATGTTCATTGGCCAGGAAGTACAGGAGGCTGAGGAAAGGAAGCACAAAAGAGTTCCTATGATTTCAGGAGTGCAGTTGTCTGCAGAGATGGCTGGGACTGGTGTCTCACAGGAACATAGTCAGTGGGATTTGCAGATAGGTCAGTCCAGGTGGCAGGTAGAGACACGGTTAGCTGGCAGTCAAAGGATTAGTCCAGGCAGCATGCAGAAGCAGCATTGCACTGGTTTGGCGGCAATTAGGGACAATGTTGATGGCTGCACCGGCTCTGGTAACACTGGAAGTGGAGTGGCTAGTGATCAGAAACATTGTTGTTGGCTGTACTGGTCTAGTAACATTGTCATTGATGTGGCAGTGATCAGAAACACTTGTGACAAACAGTCCATGTCAGTTGTGGATGGAGTATATCTGCCACATAGAATCTTGAGATTCTGAAGGTAAATTGGTGGCAGGGAGAGGTCTGTGGGCAGCAAGGGGTTAAGTGTTGGTCACACCTTGCTCCCCAGCTGGGGTATAATTTTTCCTGACCTGGGTGTAATCAGTGGTGGTGCTGAGAGAGGAGGAGCAGGCTGCGAATGAACATGCCTGCAGGACTGAAGCAGACCCAGTGAGATCTATCCGTTAGCCAGGAGGCTTATTTTCATTTAAAGCGGTAGTAAACCCATCCATTTAACAGTTTAAAAACCAGTTCCATTTCCGGCACATGACGGAGATGTAACACTCCCATTGGTTGTGCTCTAAACCAAACTGTCAAACCATCCAATGGCTGGTGTCATAGCTGATCACATGTGCAGCATCATGGCAGTTGTAGATTAAACAGAGGCCAAGATGGCAGCTTCCTTGGCTGAAAATGAGGGTTTACTACCACTTTAATGGACTTTTTGGTTTTGGGACTGTTATCTACTCCTGCGAGGGAGACCTTTCTGTTTATCCTTATCTGCTGAATGAATAAACATGGGCAGGAAGCCCTTAACCTGACATATGGCTGGATTACATGCTTGGAAAACCTCTCCACTTAAAGCTACTCGCCCACAATTGGTGGAACGGATGCGTGCAAACCCTCTACTGATCCACGCTGAAAGGCAAGTACTGGCTACACTGTATACCTGTTGTTAAAAGACTGCATTGAAATAAGCTGTGTGAACATTGTGTCAGTGGTGTTAAAAGGACAGCAGTGTGTATATACCACTTAAAGGCACAGTGTAGGGGCATGTCCAAGATGGCCACCAGAACGGACGTGTAGTTGAAGAGCTCCTAGCTACCCCTCAGTCTTTTGCCCATTTCCCTGCAACTAGCCTTCCGAAAACCGGCTCCTGAGGTGGGGATTTCCCCAGAGAACGGAATGACCTAAGGGAAGTCCAAGGGATACTATAGAACCCGCTCCTCCCAAGCAAAACCAGAATCAGTGTCCTCAGCACCTGACAGAGTGGGAGCTCCTCCCGCCACTGGCTCTAACATGACTTCCCAGACTGAGGAGGGTGGCCTGGAATTAGGAGGACAGTCCAAGTTTGATGCGCTGATGCTGGCTATTAATACCTGCCAGACTGTGCTCACCAGCAAGATTGAGTCCATGCAGATGGATATTGGCCTGATGAGGAGGGACATAGATGGCTTCTGAGTCCGCCTGATGGAGGCTGAGCGCCGTGTGGGGGACACCGAAGACACGTTGCAGGAACACACCGCCTCCATACATCTGCTACGTACCAAAGAAGGGCGTGCAGAGGATGCTGAAAATCGCAACAGAAGGAATAACCCCCGTGTCGTAGGCCTCCCTGAAGGAACAGAGGGCGCAGACCCCCTGACATTCACGGAGCAACTGCTGCGCTCCCTTCTGCATCAAGCCCGGTTCTCTGATTTTTTTGTGGTGGAGAGGACGCACAGAATGCCTGCTACCCACGGACCGCTGGGAGCTCCTCCACGCACTTTCATATTCAGGCTGCTGAACTTCAGAGATAGAGATCTGGTGCTGCGCGAGGCTATAAAACTGGACATGCTGCGCCATGAGGGAGCTAAACTGATGATATTTCCAGATTATTCCATTGAAACTCAGAAGCTCAGATGATCCTTTGATTATGTGAAACTGAATCTCCGCAACAGGAAAATAAAGTACAGTATGCTTTTCCCTGCGTGGCTGAGGGTCCAAGATGGAGAAACGGTTCGCTTCTTCACATCGCCGGAGGACGCATCCCAAAGGCTGGAATCCCTGCTCAGAGGGTGAAACACACAGTAAGCTACCTTATATTTCATGGGCTGGGAACGATTGTCTGCACACGCAGGTTTCAGGGGTTGATAGAATACTGGCAATCTCCTAATGGAGATCATCAAATTGTTCCTACTGCTTTACTATGACTGCCCCCCTGTGTGACTATTACTGCTCCCATATACTGGACTGCCCACTCTCAGATGAATGTGACGTATCACGGGGTGATTTTTCTGCCGGTATGCCTTCAATCTGCGAAGTCTGAGCCCGATTGGCTACTGTTTGTAACTACCTTCGTTTACCTTTTGTTCAAGTATGAGCCCCTGGGAACCCCAGGAGAACTAACACTTTGCAGGGAACGTTAATCCGTCTCAACGAATATGGAGGGGACTACTGCACGTGCATTGTGACATTCCAGTGTACTACCGTTCACAACCCCTAATGGCGGCTGCCATAACTTGTTTTGGGGATAAAGCACACCAAAGTTTGGGGGGTGGTGTGGGGTGGGGGGGTGGATTCCAGTACATAGTTCCCCACATGTGCTGGTCTAAGACTGTTGCTTCTTTTTTTCTATTTTTTCTTTTTTGTTCAGTGCCTATAGGTTTAAATGAGCTTTCCAACTGCTACAAGGAGAGTGGTAACTACATCCCTCCACTAGATGGAGATAGAGTCAAGTACAGATATATGCTGGGTCTTTCTAATGCTAGATTATACACAGTGCTCAGGTATTACTATTCTGACATTATGCTGCTGATCCGGGGAAGGTATTTTCTTAAAACTGATGTATGATAGCGTCTCTCACAATATTGTCTTGGAATGTCAGAGGGTTGAATACCAAGATCAAGCGCTCTTTGGTTTTTAATCACCTCAAAAGATACTCCCCACGGGTCTGTATCCTTCAAGAGATGTACCTGACATAGGGTGCTGGCCCTCTGGAAGCCCTGGGAGGGATCTTACTACCTTACTACCACTCTACATTCTCTACTTATTTTAGAGGAGTCAGCATTCTGGTACATAAGTCATTGCAGTTTACCCTCCTGGACCTACATTTAGATCCGGAGGGTAGATACATAATTTTACACTGCCTATTCAACAGGCTTGAAATTGTGATAGTGGGTATCTATGTCCCAGCCCCCCCCCTCCGGCCAACCTGGCTATTCTGGACAAAATTATGCTCACACTGGTGGCATATCCCGTGGCGGGGATCATACCAGCAGGAGACTATAATATGGTACCCAACCCCAGTTTGGACAAATCTAATCCAGATCCTGCAGTTGATTCCCTGCTGTCTGAGACATATGGTCTGCATGACGTGTGGAGATGGAGGCAACCGGCTAGAGTTCAATTTACGTGCCACTCTGCGACGTATGCCTCCTTCTCTAGAATATACCTCATGTATATAAGTGACTCCCTGCTCTCCATAGTACAGGAGATAGAGCTTCTCCCTAGGGGTATCTAAGACCATGCCCCTGTTATGCTCAAACTCAGACTAGATGTCTCAATGGGGGCGACTTTGTGGCATCTGTTAGGCTACTGGATTACAGATGACAGGCTGTCTCCAGAGATAGAAACAGAGATTGGGGTGTATTGGTCACATAACCAGTGAGATGCAGTCTCCCCCCAAACTACATGGGAGGCTTTCAAAGCATGTACCAGAGGCCACTACCAGAGGGTAATTAATAAGGTGCGAAAGGACACAGGACTAGCACTGTCGGAAGCTGAGCGAAAGGTCCAGGAGTTGGAGTCAGAATATGTGATCAACAAGGATGGAGCGACCTATAGTAGCATGCTGACTCTATACCGAGAAATATCTGTGCTAAGGGCCGCTGCTAGTAGGAAGGTGCTCCTTTTACAGTCTCAATGGATTTTTGAGCAAGGAGAAAAAACAGGTAGACTTCTGACATGGTTGGCCAGGAACACAACAACTACCACACATATAGCCAACACCCTTGATGACAATGCGGTGCTACAATCAGACCCCCTTATAGCCAACTCTCTATTTACACAATACTATAGATTACCCTATACCTCTAAAGCAAATTATCCAGTTGAGGATCTACATGACTTCCTGGATAGCACAATTAACAGATTCTGCTAGATCTAGACTTGATAGCCCCATAGCACTAAAAGAAGTGCGTACGGCTATTGCCTCACTTCAAACAGGTAAAACACTGGGCCCCGATGGAATCCCAGTCGAATTTTATAAAACCCACGCAGAGCAGATCGCCCCACAGTTCCATCTCCTACTGCTTAAAATGTTAGAGGAACTCTCCCACCCTCCATGTAGAGGTAGTCATAGTGGTGGTCCCCTAACCTGGAAAGAGCTCTGAGCTGTGTGCCTCCAATTTCACTGTTAAATGTAGATGCCAAGATACTAACGAAGGTCTTGGCAAACAGGCTCAACTTGGTTATCCTTTCGTTAGTACACGGAGACCAAACGGGTTTTATGCCATGGAAGGGGACTGATATTAATCTACGTAGACTGTACACTAACATATCCCATGCAGCGACAGATACACCCTCCAGAGTTGTGGCCTCGTTAGATGCCGAGAAGGCCTTTGACTCTGTGGAGTGGGAGTTCCTCTGGTGGGATCTTGCAAAATTTGGGGTTGTCCCTAAATTTATATCTTGGATTAGGCAACTCTGTTAGCCCCTCGGCCAGGGTCAGAACTAATAGGTTACTCTCACCGATCTTCCCTGAGTCGGGGTACTAGGCAGGGGTGCTCCTTGTCACCGGGACTTTTTGCTCTGGTGATGGAGCCCTTGGCCATCTTACTCAGATCCCCAGAGGCGGTTACGGGGATAGAAATAGCGCCACAGACTGAAAAAATATCCCTATATGCGGATGATGCCCTCTTTACCTTTCCAATGCATCCTCCTCTCTTGAAGCAGCCCTTAAAATCATCGACCACCATGGATCATTCTCAGGGATAAAAATTAATTGGACAAAATCTTTACTCTTCTCACTCTCCCCATCGTCACTAGTTCCCACAGCTCCCACTCCTCTCACCCCAGTTACCAAATTTAAATATTTAGGTATAGAAATTCAGATGGACCCAGGTAAATACCTAGCAGAGAATGTCTATCCAGTGCTACAACACCTCATTAATAAATGCCATGCTTGGAAAACCCTGCCCCTCTCTCCAGTTGGTAGAATCAACCAGTTTAAAATGACCTTCCTCCCCAAATTTCTTTATGTCTTTATGTCTTCCTCAATACTCCAGTTCCCATTCCCTCCAGTTTCTTTAAGAAATTGGCCTAAACGGTGAACTCCTTCATATGCTCGGGCTCCCTCCCCAGGGTATCTAAAGACACATTACACATGCCCCTTTCACTGGGAGGACTGTCACTCCCTAATTTTCATAAATATTACTGGCCAGCAGTGTCAGTCACGGTCCGCTGGTGGTTTACCCAGACCCCCTCCAACCCGACAGTAAATCTAGAGGCGGCCATCCTGGGCTCCTATGCAACATTAAGTAACCTGGTATTAAGAGGTCCTAATGCCCATCCTAACATAACAATACCTATGCGCACCACAGTAAAAGTATGGGAATAAGTGTCCGCAAACCTCACAAAGCCAGGAACAATGTCGCCATACACCCCCCTCTGGGGTAACCCTAAACTGACTCACCTCCAATCTATCCCAGACCCGGCCTTATGGGCTAGATATGAAATTAAAATACTGCAACATATTATGCCTGAGGGATCACTGTTGACTTTTGATCAGCTGAGGGAGGCCTTCCAGCTTCCCACAACAATGTTCTTCAGATTTCTCCTGCTACGACACAGTGCAGGCACAGTTCCCAGGTAGAATAACGTTGGATTCTCACGTGGTGGAAAAATTCCTCATCTTACGAAATGTAGATAGAGTACTCTCCTCACTTTACCTAAGATTCACCTCTACAGATTCTGGTAGGGGGGCTAAATTGTTTGACAAATGGAAATTAGACATTCCCAATCTTGCAGACGACGAGTGGCAAGAAGGGATCCAACAATACATTCCCCTCATGGTAGCTGAAAGGGATAGATACATTCAACTTAAATTTCTACACAGGGCCTACTACACCCCTCAAAAATTGGCAAGGATATTCCCCTCTAAGTTGGATAGATGCCCTAAATGCATTATGGAAGTGGGCACCTTTATACATGTCACATGGTCCTGCACTGTGATACAGCAATTCTGGCTAGAGGTGACCCAAGCAATCAATTCAGTGGAAGGCACCTCCCTTGGCTTGGATCCGGTGGTTCTCCTATTGGGAGTCTCAGACACAGTGACCAATAATACCCATAAAAACGATTAATCTTCTACGCTGCATTTTATGCCAGAAAGACCATACTACTTAAATAGAAAGAGGCGTCCCCTTCCACAGTGACACAGTGGAGGGCAATTATCGATGTGGTTCTCCCACTATATAAGCTTACTTACATGAACAGGAAGTGCCCTAAAAAATTTGATAAAATCTGGGGAGAGTGGGTGAAAACTTGATAATTATGCCATATCTAATCAATGTATGACCTGAAACATTGGGATTGGTGCTGTGTGACAGTACCCCCCCCCCCCCTTTTACCTTCTCCGGAGCTACCACCTGATGCAGTAACATGGAGGA
>BLSH010275127.1:907945-920758 GCA_018402905.1 Glandirana rugosa
AAAATACCCTAGAGGTGACCCAAGCAATCAATTCAGTGGAAGGCACCTCCCTTGGCTTGGATCCGGTGGTTCTCCTATTGGGAGTCTCAGACACAGTGACCAATAATACCCATAAAAACGATTAATCTTCTACGCTGCATTTTATGCCAGAAAGACCATACTACTTAAATAGAAAGAGGCGTCCCCTTCCACAGTGACACAGTGGAGGGCAATTATCGATGTGGTTCTCCCACTATATAAGCTTACTTACATGAACAGGAAGTGCCCTAAAAAATTTGATAAAATCTGGGGAGAGTGGGTGAAAACTTGATAATTATGCCATATCTAATCAATGTATGACCTGAAACATTGGGATTGGTGCTGTGTGACAGTACCCCCCCCCCCCTCTTTTACCTTCTCCGGAGCTACCACCTGATGCAGCCGCTCTTCAGATTCTGGTGCCCCCCCTCTCTTCATACTTAGCTCAGAAGTTCTACTAAAAGCAGCTTGAAAGCATAAGTCACTACTCTGTCTGATCAAAAGCTCTGGATGATAATCTTGCTATGCTTAACACATCTGTTAAATTTCCCCTGCATAAGCTGTAACTGTCTTGTACATCTGCAATTTGGAAAGTATCTGTAATTGTAATGTAAATTAAGTGGTTATCACCTGTATGCAACCAATGTTTAAATTCTCCTTTTGTCAAAAATAAAAACTTTTCTGTTAAAAAAAAGGCACAGTGTACTGCAGTGTAAGTGTGAATTTGCAGCAAGGAGGACTTGATAAAGGCCTTGCTCCAGAGTAATGCCGCACAGCAACAGGCTTATAAGCAAGCTACTGCTGCACAACAAGAAACTAATAGACTGTTGGTGGCTCAGCAGCAGCAAGCTGCTGCACAACAACAAGTAACAAATAGAATGTTGACGGCTCAGCAGCAGCAAGCCAAAACAGTCAAAAAGCGAGCTATGGCTGCCCTGGCTCAGGCAACTGGGGCTCAAGTGGCTGCTTTGGCTCAGGCAGCTGAGAAAGACTGACAGGCCTTAGTCAAAATACTGCAGCGGATGCCAGCTCAGACTGCAAATGTCTCCACGGGGTCCACTGGCCAGACACCAAAAGTCACCTTCTATAAAAAATGACATTCCAGGATGATGTGGAGGCCTTCCTATGTACATTTGAAAGAACTTCTGAGGGGCAGGCCACACTGTTAGCAGGCGACTCCCAAAAGGCATACTTTGACTTGTCCGCTGAAGATGCCCGAGATTTTGACAAACTAAAAGCTGAGATCCTGCAGCATCTGGGCGTCACCGCAGCAGTAAGAGCACAGCGAGTACACAACTGGAGTTTCAAGGCAGATGGGTCCCCCTGCTCACAAATGTATGACTTTATCAACCTGGTCAAACAGTGGCTGCAGCCTGAGATACTCACAGGGCCCCAAATAGTGGAAAGACTTGCAATGGACCAGTTCCTGAGAGCTCTACCTCCTGAGTTGCAGAGGTGGGTGAGGCAATCTGATCCAAATTCAAAGGACGTTCTGGTTGAGCTGGTGGAACGCTACTTGGTGGCTGAGGACCTGGTCGCTGGATCTGCAGCTTCACGATTCATGATGGTCAAAAGACCCCCCTCCCCCCGTGGCTGCCTGGTCAACCCCAGTAACACCGTTGGTGAAGCCGAAAAGAGGAAGTCCTGAAAGGCCAGTGAGAGTGCTCAGAGCATCGCCCCCTGTTGAAAGACCCAGTCAAGGAAGCCCCAGAGGAACCCGTGGGCATCCCTAGTGTTGGCGGTGTAGTGAGAGGGAGCACATCGCTGTCAAGTGTCCCTTGGACCCTGAGCCTATGGAATGTGATGTAGTTCGACGCATGTCTCTGTTTGCTCGCCTAGGCGCTGATCCAGACATGTCAAGCTCCATTGTAAAGATAAGGGGGAAACAAGTATGGGCCCTCCTGGACTCTGGAAGTCTGGTCACCCTGGTCCATACCTGGCTGGTGGACCCTGGACAGCTGACCCAGCATCAGGTAGGAGTGGTATGTGTGCATGGTGACTGTAAGAAGTACCCCACAGCGCTGGTGACCTTTGAAACCAGCTCAGGATCTGTTTGCCATGAAGTGACTGTATCCCCTATCCTGTTGCACAGTGTAATATTGGGGAGAGACTTTCCACTGTTCCAGGAACTTTGCAGTGTGAAAGAAAAGGGCCTTGAGCCTGGACTGAGGGGGGGAACCCCAACCCCTTTGAACCAAAGGTTGATGGAAATGCTGTAGGGATGACCCCCTAGCAGTTTATGCGGGTGAACCGGAGGTGACCCTTGAGACCCTAGAGTTTCCTGGCATACCGGAGCTAGAGGTTTCTCGGGACAACTTCGGGACCACCCAGTTACAGGATCCTACTCTTGTACAAGCCTGTAAAAATGTGAAGGTAAACAATGGGATCGCGGTAGCCCCATGGCTGGAAAATGCATTTCCTCATATGGCGGTTAACCATGACATGTTGTATTGGGTGGACAAAATTCGGGATGAGGTTGTGGAACAGCTCTTGGTGCTTGGCCCCTATAGGAGGACAATGCTGAACCTGGCCCATACACTCCCCCTGGGTGGCCATCTGGCCTATGAAAAGACAAAAGAATGTGTCGCACAGCACTTCTTATAGCCTGGGATACATGCCGACATGAAAAACCATTGTGAGTCATGTCCTGAGTGTCAAAAGGTAGCTCCTATGCCCCATTACCATAGCCCATTGGTACCATTGCCAGTGATTGAGATTCCTTTTAACCGGATTGCCATGGATCTGATAGGGCCAGTAGTTAAGTCTGCCAGAGGCTATCAGTACATCCTAGTCGTCATGGACTATGCCACCCGGTATCCCAAGGCTGTACCATTAAGAATCAATTCCTCCAAGACCATCGCCAAAGAGTTGTTCCACATGTTTAACAGTACTGGGATCCCAAAGGAGGTTCGGACCAACCAAGGGTCTCCCTTCATATCAAAGGTAATGAAAGAATTGTGCAAATTGTTTTAAGTATTGAGTATTAAGCATTTGCATACTTCAGTTTACCACCCTCAGACAGATGGTTTAGTAGAATGGTTTAACAAAACCCTCAAGAGTATGCTCAAGAAGGTGGTGGATAACGATGGGAGAGATTGGGATTGTGTCACGTACCTGGTGGACGAGTCTGACTTATGCAGGGGGTCACCTCCCTTGCAGCCTTGGTTCGAGAACCCCTGGTAGGGCAGACAGGAAGTTCAGGAGCACAAGGGGGCACGAGGGTTGGACTGGGTCACTTGGTGGTAGGTGAGGGTCCACTGATGCTAGTACTAGGCAGAAGGTCAGTAACGGGCTGGTGGTGCGGTACAGGTGGAGCAGGCAGGCGGATGGTCGGGTACAGGCAAGGTCGGCAACGTGTGGGCAGCAGCGGTACAAAAGGAGCAGGAAAAAGAGTAGTCGTAGACAGGCCGGGGGTCAGAGCAGGCAGAAAGCTGGGGTCACAGGTACAGGAAAGTCTCTCAGAGTAAGCACAGGGTCACAGATCACAGGAACGCTGTAGAATGGACAGCACTTGCTTCCTGGTGCTGTCTGCTTAAATGGCCACTATTGGCGCCATTGCCGGCGCACAAGCTATGTGCACCCGCGCATAGGCAATCCAATGGCCCGAGAAGGTTCCTTACATTGCCCCCCCCCAAGGGGCTGCCTCCGGATGCCCAACCGGGCTCTCTTGGCTGGGTATCTTCTCCAGAAGGCCTTGATTAACTCTCCCGCATGCAGATTCTCTTCTGGTTCCCAGGAGCTCTCTTCGGGCCCATAGCCCTTCCACTTGACCAGGAATTGGATGCTATCTCCTCTTTTCCTGCAGTTGAGGATAGTTTCCACCTCAAACTCCTCCTCTCCGTCCACCAAGACCGGCTTTGGTGGTGCTGTACTACGCTCCGGGAAGAGATCCTTGACTGTTGGCTTGAGGAGGTTTACATGAAAACCGGATGGATGTGCAGAGAGGTTGGCAGATCCAGCTCATAGGCTACTCTGTTGATTTTCTTTTTGATGGGGAACGGCCCAATGTATCTTGGTCCCATTTTTTTGGCGGGGCAAGAAAGTCTTAAGTTCTTTGTGGACAACCAGACCCGCTGACCAATTTGAAGTTCCAGTTCTCCTCGTCTCCTCTTGTCAAAATTTCTCTTGTTAATGACTTGAGTCTGGGAAAGAGTCTCCCGAAGGAGTTTTTTGTTCTTCTCCAAGAATTGAGTAATTTCCAGGACAGCAGGTACAGAGCTTTTCGTGAGCAGATTGGGTAGGAAGGTAGGATGGTAGCCGAGGTTCACACAAATTCTGCTTGGTGCCAGAATGGACTGAGTTATTATAGGCAAACTCGGCTACCGGCAACAGAGTGACCCAGTCATCTTGGGAGTATGAGGAGTAACAACGCAGATACTGTTCAAGGGTCTGGTTTGGCCATTGGTCTGTGGATGGTAAGCTGAGCAGAAGGCCAACTGAATCCCCAAAGCAGAGCATAGCGACCTCCAGAAAGGGGATGTGAATTGCACCCCTTGATCTGATATTATATTAATAGGGATCCCATGTAAAAGAACCACTTCCCTTATGAAGATCTCAGCGGTTTCAGCTGCTGAAGGTGTTCTTTTTATGGGTATGAAATGGGCCATCTTTGTGAGACGGTCCACGACTACCAGAATCGTGTTGAACCCTGCAGATGGTGGCAACCCAACAATGAAATCCTTCGAAATCTTGGACCATGGTCGTTCCGGGATGGGTAATGGGTTAAGTAGACCCCAGGCTTTGGATTTTATTTGTCTTATTTCTGGCACAGACAGGGCAAGCGTTCACATAGTCCTGGCAATCTTCCTTTAACCGGGGCCACCAGAATGAGTGGGAAAGTAGCTCCGTAGTCTTGTGACCACCAAAGTGCCCAGACAGTTTAATATCATGGCAGAGTCCAAGGATTGCGGAGCACAGTTCCTTTGGGATGTAGAGCAGGTACCACCACAGTCCATCTTTAAACGTGAGTCTGGGATCTGGCAGCAGGGTAAGGCCGGTGACAGATTTCCTGATCTGAGTCAGAAGGTCTTCCTGAGTGAGAAGAAAGCTATGGGCCAGTAGGATTGTGTCCGGCGGGGACGTGCCTTCTGGAACATGGAACATCCTAGACAGCGCATCCGGCTTTACATTTTTCGCCCCGGGCCTGTAAGTGATGTGCAACTGGAACTGATAAAAGAACAGTGCCCATCTTGCCTGTTGAGGTTTTAGTCTCTTGGCGGTCCATAGATATTCAAGATTTTTGTAGTCTGTGAAGACCAAAATGTGCAGCCCCTTCCAGAAGGTAGCGCCACTCTTCCAGGGCCGACTTGATTGCCAACAATTCTCTATCACTGACGTCATAATTTCTCTCTGGTGGTGAGAGTTTTCTAGAGAAGAAGGCAATAGGATGGAGGGAGGCCTTTGGACCTCGCCTTTGCGAGAGTACTGCTGCTACCGCTGTCTCAGAAGCGTCCACTTCTAATGTATATGGTAGTGCCGGGTCAGGGAGTTTGAGGACAGGAGCTGATGTGAACAACTTCTTGAGACAGGAGAAGGTTTTTGGGCCTCGGGAGTCCAGCTGAAACGTGAGTCCTGCTTGGTGAGTTGGGTTATTGGGGTGATGACTGCCGAAAACCCCTTGATGAATTTCCAGTAGAAATTTGCAAACCCAACAAAGAGCTGGACTCCCTTCTTGTCGACTAGAGTTGGCCAGTCCATGATGGCCGAGACCTTCTGCGGGTCCATGGTGATTCCAGAGGTGGAGATGTTGAATCCCAGGAAAGAAATACTGGCGCACTCAAAGGCGCATTTTTACGCCTTGGCATAGAGACCATGTAGTCGGAGGCGGGCGAGCACGCTCTTTACATGCCTGCGGTGCTCTTCCAGTGAGGGAGAGAAAATCAGTATGTCGTCCAGGCAAATGACTACAAATTGGTCCAGGAAGTCTTGGAAAATATCGTTTACCAGATGCTGGAATGTTGCCGGGGCATTGCACAGTCCGAAGGGCATCACAAGGTATTCATAATACCCGAACCGCATCCGGAAGGCTGTCTTCCATTTATCAAAGCTGAAGACAGCGCTCAATGGAACCTTCAAAGTCACTAGTACATTGTATAAAAAATTGGTTTATTAAACCTTGGATAGTGCATAGCAAGGAATACATAAAAACAAGAATCAACCAATAAACGATAAAAATTAAAATGGAAATCAGCAATAGACACCGATGTTGGTAATAAGCCGGATGCTGGGTGAACCAATGTACCACGGCTCTGGGGACCCGGACTGTGGTGACCTGTAAGCATCCTGGGTGATGGAAATGGGGCACTAAGGGATCCACAGTGAAAGAAAAAAAAGAAAAAAAAAAAGCGCTATGTGAGAGCAGTCGCTGTGCTCGGTCGCATGGGCAAAAATGAGCTGGAATGTAAGCGATGGGGTGTCCCCAAATGTAGTGGCCTATGGAAGAGTGTGGATGGGGAGGACTGAGGCCACAAACATGGATCTGGGTATAGTTATGGCTGGAGAGGAAACAGAGACCAGATGTAATGTGGCTGGCTGTACGGTGCCCCCTTAGGGAGATAACCGTGGTGCTCAGACATGTGGCTGCTCGAATGGATGACTGACAAGTCCTGGTGACTGGAACGTACTGACCTAGGGGATGAATGTCGGCACGAACGGATGGTATGTGATGGGCGGTCAATGTGGGTCAGTGTTGTGCAGCCGACTGCGTGACTTGTATCCTAGGAGGTGCAATCCTTCCTGGAGTGGTAGAGTGCGATGTGTGAGAGCCGGGTACGAAGGTTCAGAAGCGCTGGGTGACGTCTGCCCAGACGCGATGATGAGCTGCAGAGCAATGGGGTGACTCCTGGTGGTGGAAAGCGCAAAGCGGCTGGATGGTGTGCTGCAATTGATGAAAGCCTGGGCACAGTGACTGTTCTCACACAGCGACTTTTTTTTTCACTGTGGATCCCTTAGTGCCCCATTTCCATCACCCAGGATGTTTACAGGTCACCACAGTCCAGGTCCCCAGAGTCGTGGTACATTGGTTTACCCAGCATCCGGCTTATTATCAACATTGGTGTCTATTGCTGATTGCCATTTTAATTTTTATTGTTTATGGATTGATTCTTGTTTTTATGTATTCCTTGCTATGCACTATCCAAGGTTTAATAAACCAATTTTTTATACAATGTACTAGTGACTTTGAAGGTTCCATTGAGCGCTGTCTTCAGCTTGCATCAAACTATTTACCATTCCAGTGGTCATCAGCAGCTCTGTTTTGCTTCAAGATCCACACATGAGGATATCAAGTTTCCTAACAATGACATTAGCTCTGGTTGTAGCGCTTATAGGATCTTTTTGAGTGTATTAACTTTGTCTTCCATTCATCCACTTTATGGATGCGGATGAGGTTGTACGCGCCGCTTAAGTCCATCTTGGTAAAAACAGTTGCTGTCCCTAGTCTCTGGAAGAGTTCAGGGACCAACGGCAGGGGATACCGGTTCTTAATGGTGATCCAGTTGAGCTCCTGGTAATCAATGCAGGGCCTGAGGGAATGGTCCTTTTTCTCCACAAAGAAGATACCGGCTCCCGCTGGTGAGGTGGAGGGTCTGATGAAGCCCTTCTCTAGATTTTCATCTAGGTGCGCCTTGAGGGTACCAGCTCTACCTCAGACAGGGGGAATATCTGACCGAATGGGACCTTGGCTCCTGGCAAAAGGTCATCAGCCACCTTTTTACTGAAGACGTAGAGGAAGTCATGGTAAGGTGTGGGGACGACCAGACGGGATTCCGGGTCTACGTCAGTATCCAAACAGAGCACAATTGGGGGGGTTCTCCTGAGACTGTGGGAGACAGTGGCGAAGACAAAAGGTGGAGGAGAAGTTCACTTCGCCGGTTGCCCAGTTAATCTGGGGATTGTGGGTCTGGAGCCATGGGAGGCCTAAGATGACCGGGAATAATGAGGACGCAATGACGTACTGTAATAGGAATTTTGAATGTCCACCCTCGGCCTTGGTGAACACGGGGGAGGTTTCCTGAGTGACCTTGCCCGATTTAGTGGTTGACCCATTGGCTAGCCGGATGACCATAGGGTGTTCCTTAGGGTGTTCCTTGGGCCATAGAGGTATCTGATGGTGTGCTGCAAAAGAAAGGTCAACGAAGCAGCTACACGCACTGGAGTCAGGGATGGCCTGCACTGGGATAGTCACGCCGGGAAGCTGCAAGGAGACAGAAAGTACAAGGTAAGTTTTACCACCGGTGAGATACATAAGTCCCTCAGGGTTGGAGGAGGTGAACTTACCTGCCTTGGCAGGCCAATTCCTTACTAGGTGTCCCGGGCCTCCACAATACAGGCATAGGTTCTGGGACATGCATCTATGAAGTTCTTCAGGTGACAAGGACGGGTGGAGGAGCCCGATTTGCATAGGTTCCGGGTGGTCTGGTGGAATGGAAGAGGAGGGAGCTGGACTTGGTGCTGGGTAGCTGGGAACTCTGGGCATCATCCAGGTCAGCCATGCAGGCCTTCAGATCTCTCGGCCCTGCATTCCCACAGATCGCGATCAATCTGGATGGCCAGATTAATCAAGGCGTCTAGGGTGTGAGGAACCCCAATGCAAGCCAGTTCATCCTCCGAGAGACCCAGCCGGAATTGATAGCATTCCAGGTGTTGTCTGCGCTCCAGCGCCGGAACTCTGACACATATTCTTCCGCCATGCGGCGGCCTTGCTGTAGAGTGTGGAGGGCTGCCTCCGCTGTGGCCGCCTGATGGGGATCCTCATACAATCGAGCCATGGCTTGGAAGAACCATTCCAGGCTAGTGGTCTCTGGGGCTTTCTGTTCCAGAAGGCGGTGTGCACAGGCCTGTGGCTCTTCTAGGAGAAGAGAGATCACCAACCCCACTTTAGTGGTTTCCAGTGGTTTCCTTCCTAGGCATGGTTGGGTATTATTGAAGGTTCATCCCAAACTTTGCCACACTGGCAGCATTCTTAATTGACCTCACCAAGGGAAAAAGCTCCTCTGTAGCAATCAAATGGAATCCTGAGGCTGAAGCAGCTTTCCAAAGCCTGAAGGAGGAGCTATGTAACAAGCCTGTGTTGGTGGCCCTAGACTTTAGCAAGTAGTTTGTAGTCCAGACCGATGCCTCCAGTATAGGTCTGGGGGCTGTTTTGTCACAACTGGTAGGAGAAGAACACCCAGTGGTCTATTTGAGTTGGAAGCTGCCCCCGGGAGAGGAAAATTACAGTATTGTGGAGCGAGAGTGCTTGGCCATTAAGTGGGCCTTAGAGGCTCTACGGTACTTCTTGCTGGGGTGCCACTTCCGACTCAAAACAGACCATGCTCCCTTGAAATGGATGGCCCAGGCTAAGGAGCATAATGCAAGGGTTACCCGTTGGTTCCTGGCCCTCCAAGATTTTTCATTTAAAGTGGAGCACAGGGCTGGTTATAACCACAAAAATGCAGATGCCCTTTCTAGATCCCACTGTTTGATAGCTGGTGTTCAAACCCATGGGTTCAAACGGGTGGGGGGTATGTGACAACCAGCCCATGTCAGTTGTGGATGGCGTATATCTGCCACATAGAATCTTGAGATTCTTGAGGTAAATGGGTGGCAGGGAGAGGTCTGTAGGCAGCAAGGGGTTAAGTGTTGGTCACTCCTTGCTCCCCAGCTGGGGTATAATTTTGCCTGACCTGGTGTAATCAGTGGTGGTGCTGAGAGAGAAGGAGCAGACAGTGAATGAACCTGCCTGCAGGACTGAAGCAGACCCAGTGAGGTCTACCCATTAGCCAGGAGGCTTATTTTCATTTAATGGACTGTTTTCTACCCCTGCGAGGCAGACCTTTCTGTTTATCCTTATTTGAATGAATAAACATGGGCAGGAAGCCGTTAATCTGACATTCGGCTGGATTACATGCTTGGAGAACCTCTCCACTTGAAGCTAATCGCCCATACACGGTTGATGGCTTACACTGATCTGGTGAAAATAATGCCAATCAGTTTCATGAGTACCAGAGCACCTCCCTGTAACATCCGACAATGAGACAAGTTACGTTCAAACTATAAGATGAATCAAGCTCTTGAGCATATTTTTGAAATTTTGAAATGTAGTGAACTGGAGTAATAGCTAGTGGAGTTTCTCCCTGGCAGAGCTGGACCTGGTTGAGTAATCTCCCCCTCTTTAGGTTGTGTCCCCAACATGTAAGCTAGCAGAGACTTTCTCTATTTGGGATAGCACCCTTTCTGGAGAGGGAACTGCTAGTGAGCCAGGGGTGGCTGCTTCCTGTGTGGATGAAATGGTGGGAGGAGAATGGATTAAAGTGTATGAGTTCCAGCCATATTTTTTTTCTTTAAAGACACCCTAGATGTTCTTCTAACCTATGACAAGGTGCAAGCATCCAGTAAGGGTAAGCAGATCATTTGGCTGCACCTAAATAAATCTGGACCGTATGTGAGAAATATGTTTATTTATGAAAATGAGCAGGTAGTGTCTCCAGCACACCAGGATCTTTAAATGAGTCCAGTCTTTAATAGATGATCACATTGTTACAGTAAAGAGCGACATTTCTGAGCCGCACAGGACCCCTTCATCAGGCATGTGTCACATGCCTGATGAAAAAGAGATATACCTGTGCTCATGGCCCCAGGTTGGCATGGTGTCCACCGTAGTACTTGTAGTGGCAAGGCAGTGTAGGACTGGCCAGAAGAGGGATTACTTTGACGGAGTTGGTCAGCTTAAACCTGTATTGCAATATATGTGAACTAAATATCCCTGTTTTACATTGCATAGTTTGCTGTGAAGGGTGTAGCAGTGTGCAGAGGGTCCATTTGGCATTTGTAGTGTTAACATGCCTGATGAAGGGGCCCTGCGCGGCTCTGAAACGTCGCTCTTTGCTGTAACTATGTGATCGTCTATTAAAGATTGGACTCATTTGAAGATCCTGGTGTGCTGGTGACGCTACCTGCTCTGATGACATGCGGTTCCAGCCGTTGGTCACTTCAGTACCCGCACTACAATTAAGCCATCTGAAAAAGCAGGAATGTGTGCGTTGGGAATCTCATAACTGTATTTATGAAAATGGCACACATCCAATACCAGCACCAGTGACAATAAACAACGAAGGTGGAAGTAGTTGAAACAAAGAAACCCCAGTAAATGCCCTAACTAACTAACAAATTATTTACAAATAAGGAAACACACATAAGAATACCGGCAGAGACAGGAGACAAGAGGAACAGAAAGCCAGCAGCAGCAGGAAGCAGGTCACAGGGGACAGGACTCCGGATCAGGCTCAGGCAGGAACACAGCCTGCAGAAACAATACTGAAGCCCTGAACCTCAGTGGAGGGCGGACTTATATACTCCCATCAGATCATGTCAGGTGCAGCCTAATAATTTGTAAGTCCATCAGCTAGGAGACACCCGCTGGTGACCACCAGAACTGCACCCTTTGGTGCTAAAAGCAACAGTTCCACCTGCAGATGAGCCAAGTAATAACAGAACAGAGGTCCTGACAGTCCCCCCCTTAATGAGTGGCCTCCGGACACTCCATCCTGCCCTTGACCTGACAGTCCATGTGGGTGCGGGAACACCCAGAAAAGTTTCCCCACCTTTCTATGGACTCTTGTGCACTTTTCAGGCCAGAGTCTTTTAACCTACTGGGAGGCGTGCCACCTGAGTCGGGTAATGGATCATACGCCCCACCACCAGGGTCTGGAAGTCTGAGTCCGGTATCAAAAGTTAGCTGAACAACGGGCATGAAAGCACCGGGGACAGATAACACAAGGGCATCAGAGTCAGGCTGGGCATCAGGCAATGGAAAATCAGTGGCAATCTGGACATCAGGCAGGAAAACAGCAGCAAGCTGGGCAACAGGTAAGAAAGCATCAACAGGCACTGGATCAGCAGGCACAGGGTCACCAGGCACTGGATCAGCGGCCACAGGGTTATCCATCTGCTTCAGTCAAGCCTGTTACCATACCACTTGCTCCAGCCAGTAGTGTTGAGCGAACCCGGACTGTAACGTTCGGGTCCGTACCGAACTTTCGGGTGTCCGGGACCCGGACCTGAACACGGACATTTCAAAAAACGTTCGGGTTCTTGGTTCTGGTAGTTGATCACGCATGTTGAATAGCTGACGGGCAGCCAATCAACAAGCGTTTCACTGGTTTTCCCTTAGAAGCCATCACAGCCATGCCTACTAATGGCATGGCTGTGATTGGCCAGTGCATCATGTGACCCAGCCTCTTTATAAGCTGGAGTCACAGTGCTGCATGTCACATGCTCTTGTGTTAGTGTAGAGAGCGGAAGCTGTCTGCGTTTTTGTGAGGGAGAGATTGCAGACATTTTAACATCTGATCCTGCATCCTGAGATTACAACTGCTGTTGCTCTGAGGGACAAATTGCAGAAATTTGAGATTTCACATACTGCTGATTTGAGTGACAGATTGCAGATCAAACTCTGCATAACACAACGATCGCTACGATCGTGCACAACGATCAGATTGTTGGAGTAATTTGAGATTTCACATACTGCTGCTTTGAGTGACACATTGCAGATCAAACCCTGCCTAACACAACGATCGTAATGATCGTACACAATGATCAGATTGTGCGATCGTACACAACGATCAGCAGTATGTGAGATTTCACATACTGCTGCTTTGAGCGATCTGACTGCACTAGGTAGAGGCTTCTGCTTAGAGGGACAGATTATTGTTCAAAAATCATTGCCTACTCCTATAGGGCCCTAGCAACACAATACGTCTCAAACTAGACGTTAGACAGTGAGTTTAGTCGTCATACACTTTAGAGTTTAAAGAC
>BLSH010275127.1:928150-942938 GCA_018402905.1 Glandirana rugosa
TTTTATAACTCCGTATAAGTTTTTTTGTTCATATGCTTACCGACACACTCAGGCCAGATTTACAAATAAGACGTGTTCCATGTCTGTTCGACCGGACTCACACAGCCATTCGTATACTTGTTTTTTTGAATATGCCTCAATATTTTGGGGGCTACCCCAATTATAAACAAAAAAAAAAACAGTGTTGGCTACCTCCTCCTCCTCCTCGACCACCGCCACTTCCACCTACACTGTTATGGTCACGGCCTAGTCAACCTCTAGGCTCCTACTCCACATCCACCCCCCCTTCCCATTTTTTTTATTTGATTTTAATTTATTTTCCCTATCCCCATTTTTTCTAGGGCACTTGCCCTACTCTTACCCCCATTTTACTTCCTTTTGCAGCCCTCTAGCACTTGCCAGGACTTTGTTACAGCCATTTTTGTGCCTAAAAGTTCGGGTCCCCATTGACTTCAATGTGGTTCGGGGTCCGGGATAACGTTCGGGCAACGTTCGGTGCCGAACCCGGACTTTTTTCCAAAGTTCGTTCGGACCCTCCGAACCCGAACGTCCAGGTGTTCGCTCAACTCTACCAGCCAGGCCTACCATCACACCTGCCACGTTGTGTCAGCCTATGAAAATTGGACCATCTGCTACTGGCCCTATGGACCCTTTGCAGTACTGTCAGGACCTGTGTTATTACTTGGCTCACCTGCAAGTGGCTCTGTTGCTTTTAGCACCAAAGGGTGCAGTTCTGGTGGCCACCAGTGAGCGTCTCCCAGCTGATGGACTTACAAATTATCAGACTGCACCTGACATGATCTATATATCTAGATATAATCATGCCCTTCACTGAGGTTCAGGGCTTCAGTATTATGCCAGGATGCAAGCATCTAGGAAGGGTAATCGGATCAATTGGCTGCACCTAAAGAAATCAGGACCATACGTATAAGTGAAAAATATGTTTATTTATGAAAATGGTACACATCCAATATCAGCACCAGTGACAATAAACAAGCAAGGTGGAAGTAGTTGAAACAAAGAAACCCCAGTAAATGCCCTAACTAACTATTTACAAATAAGGAACACACATAAGAATACCGGCAGAGACAGGAGACAAGAGGAACAGTAAGCCAGCAGCAGCAGGAAGCAGGTCACAGGGGACAGGACTCTGGATCGGGATCAAGATACAAAGGACAGATCAGGCTCAGGCAGGAACATGGCTTGCGGAAACAATACTGAAGCCCTGAACCTCAGTGAAGGGCGGGCTTATATACTCCCAGCACTCCCAGCACATCATGTCAGGTGGCCACCAGAACTGCACCCTCTGGTGCTAAAAGCTACAGTGCCACCTGCAGGTGAGCCAAGTAATAACACAGGTCCTGACAACCAAATGTTACAAATGTTCAATATAAGAGAGAACGCTGTATTATAGCATTTTTATGAAAATTCTAACCTTTATATTCTGCCTGCAGCACACTCCCATCATAGTTGTGGGCATATGAAGCGCACAAGTGTCTTCTGCCCGGAATCTGTGCTTCTGGTTACCCAGCATGCACCTCCGGATCTCCTCCGGATCTCCTCCGGATCTCGCGCATGCACATAAAACACAAGGCGTAGTGCACGATTGTGTCTCAGGTTGCCATCACAACAGCGGCGTCATAGGAAGGTCCAGTCCTTTTGTTATGGCAACCAAATGCTAGACAATAGACAGAAGTAACGCACCCTGGCACGCAGATGAAGCTGCTGCTGTGCTGGGCTGAGGTGAGATTTGAAATCTCTTCATAAATATTAACCCATTCATTTAATTCTTCACTCTTTAACTCTTCACATGAAACTTTACTCCTATATGTAGCTGTATACTGTAAATATATAAATATATACATATACAGTATCTCACAAAAGTGAGTACACCCTCACATTTTTGTAAATATTTTATTATATCTTTTCATGTGACAACACCGAAGAAATGACAGTTTGCTACAATGTAAAGTAGTGAGTGTACAGCTTGTATAACAGTGTAAATTTGCTGTCCCCTCAAAATAACTCAACCCACAGCCATTCATTTCTAAACCGCTGATAACAAATGTAAGTACTTTTTTCCATAATGTAGTATGTTTAATGTTCCAAAGAGTATATAAAACAGGATATCAACAAAGATAAAAGTCACTCACATGAAAAGTTGGTGGCGACTTGGGCCCATTTAAATATGGCTGTGGAGCCTTCTCTGCCCTTCAATATGGCCACAGAGTCCCTTCCATCCCTCTACTATAATGGACGCTAGGCTGTTTCCGACTCTTCGCAAACATGGTCTCTAGGCTACTTCTGGTGCTCTGGTAAAATGGCTGCTGTGTCACTTCCGGCCATGGCTTTACAAGGAAATTGTGTACACCTGCAGATGGGGACACCTAAACCTATACAGTATATAAGATAAGACGTCAAGCCCAAATGACCCCTTGATAACGTCCTATTGGATGTAATGCACCAGGACAGGAGATTTGGTGCTGATGTCTTGTACGATTACTGGTCACCAACTGATTTTTATGTGAGCAGCTTTTATCTTTGTTTTTATGCTGTTTTTTTATACTCTTTGGAACATTAAACATATTACGCTATGGAAAATCCATATGGGCTCCAGGTGAGCTTTTTTTATTCATAGTTGGACTCCGCTCAAGAGTTGCCTGCTGGAATATGATGCTGTGACGCAGCCTTAGGGATTTCCATGTATGCTGTAAGGCACGCATGCTGCTGTGATGGCAGCCATCTGTTCTGGTGAGTTTGCAATCACTTGATGGTGGTGGTTCAGTCGTTTGGACATAACAGCTTCGTAGTCACTGGAGTGGTTGCATCAGGTTCACTTCTTTTCACTTCTACATGTGTTTGGACTGCATTATTCATTATTAACATTTTCTGGACTATTTTTGGAATTTTGCTAATTAGTTTCCACTATTTTTAATGGACTTCTCCCAATAAGTTCACAATATATTTGTTATCACAATAAGTTAACAATATATTTGTTATCACAATTATTATTGGCGCTACACCTTTTTTAGGTTTATAGTGTGTGTGTGAGTGTTTCTGGCAATCAAAGGGATAAAATGTATTTGTGAATATGTGACGGGCAAACTGATGCTATCTGGGATTGACACTAAAGTTAACTCTATCTGGCGTCACCCATGACAAACATACAGTGGTCAGAAAAAAAAAATCGGTACACTGTACTAATGACACTATGACATGGCAGAGAAAGGGTTAATTGGGGTCAATCAAGGGGTTAAACTTTATTAGGAAATATGTGGCGGTTACCCTGACGCTATCTAGGACTGCTGCTAATGTTATCTAGCGTCACCAGTCCCATGTTTTATTTTTCATCACTTTCATCTGCATCTGGAGCCGGAGTAAAGCTGCTTTACATGTAAGTGTGCCTTCATAATAAAGCAATGATTTTTATGCTACCCTAATCCTCACACCCTGCTGTTGTCTGTTTTTGCATTTATTTTGGCAATATTGTTTCATGAAAAATATTTTATTTTCTATGCAATCAATGGACAAAAATAAATAAATTAAAGATAAATACAGTGTTAAAACAGAAAAAAGAATGAAGGTCTGGTCCTCCAGAAAAAAATCACGACGACCATACCTCACAAGTCCAATGAAGTCTATGAAAGTGGTGGGAGGTAAATGAACGAAGCCGCCGGAGTGGTATGCACAGTATTCCCTAACATCCATAACTATATTTTGTCTTGTATGTCAGCCGGAAAGCATTCCTGCTTACAATTTAAAACAAGCCAGCAGGTGGGCAGCCGGAAGCTGTAATATAGTGGCAGTAATAATACCTATAAGTAATTTATATCTCTGGAGATGATGTGAACACTTAGAAGTGAGGAATGTAGGGTAAGTAGATACTGCAAAGTAAGGAATGACTATGTATAATAATTGTTTATTTGTGTAAATCGCATGCAAAATGAACATTACGAGACAGGCATAATATGTAGGCCCATCCATCAGGGCACTGCCCCCTCTCTCCAGCCACCCCTTTATGTCATGGATGGATTCATGCATAGCATGAATCCATCCATGGCCGCCCGTGATCACCCTCCCCATTCATGCGGCCGGCCCCTTTGTGGCGCCAGCCGCATGAATTACCACGGCGGGGGGTGTCCATGAAGCATCTAATTAGAGCCGTAGGCTCTAATTCGCTTTATTAAAGTGTGGCTTGTGCCGCAAAGCGTGCCGCCACAAGCCCTTAGAAAGGCAAATGAACATTTGCCTTTCTAACTGGGAACCGCTCTCAGCCAATCATGTTTCTGGTTTCCTGATTGGTGGAGAAGACAGGCGATCCTATTGGAAGCCTATCTTGGAGGAGAAGGAGGTTGTCACCAGAGCACGGAGAGCACACTCCCCGCTCGCCGGACTCTGCACATTGCAGCACGATCCCTGCTCGCCGGACTCTGCACACTGCCAGCTTGCTAATAGATGGGGTAAGTGCGGGACTTTGTCCAGACTTTGGGGGGGGGGTCTGTCAGTGCCGAGAGCCCTATCTGGGGCTATGTATACTGCTGTATGGTGACTCTGTATACTCCTATCTGGGGCTCTGTGTACTCCTATCTGGGGCTCTGTATAATCCTATCTGGGGCTCTGTATACTCCTATCTGTGGCTTTCTATACTGCTCTCTGGGGCTCTCTATACTCCTATCTGGGGCTCTGTATACCCCTCTCTGGGGCTCTGTATACTCCTATCTGGGGCTCTGTATACTGCTATCTGGGGCTCTGTATACTTCTATCTGGGGCTCTGTATACCCCTATCTGGCACTCTGTATACCCCTATCTGGTGATGCTGTATACCCTATCTGTGATGCTCTATACCCTATCTGGTGATGCTGGACTATATACTCCTGACACAATAGATGGAAACTATAAGGGGTGGGGCTTATGAGAAGTGAGAGGGATCAACAAGGAAGGGCGGGGTCTGGCGCCCCCCCATCCTAAAATTTCACCAGCGGCCACTGTGGGTACGTATGCTAGATATTTGAAGCGGTACCCCTGAAAGAGCTGCTAATGTAATTTATATTTGTTCCCGGGCCTCTGCCTCTCAACCCCAAATAACTGTCCCAACCCCTCTGGCACACCTAGCAATAGCGTGCTTGAAATGCACAGTAAGGCAGACACAAGTGGAGTAAGAAGGATTGTTTACTGGTAGAATTTCCACATTCAAACAAACCACACACTGAGATTCAAATGACAGAACAATAGTAAACTGTGACATACAATGATATAAGCCAGGACTGAAGTATGCACTTCAAATTAATACAGGCAGTTGGCTTGAATGGCTCTTAAAATGACCTATGCACTCAGGCATAAAGGGGAACTAATCTGGCTTAGTAACCACCAGTCTGTTTCCCTCGAATCCTGAGATCACAGACCCAGGTCATGAAAATGTGAAGCTATAGACCACCAATACAAATTATTACTGTAGCAGTTGTAATGAGAGTTCCCCTTAAAAGGTAGTCACTGGGGTCACTAAATTACTAACACCAAAAGAGTTATATGAGCGTCCTCACAATTGATATGTCCAAAATCTCTGGCTAGCCTGGCATTGGTGCACTTGATGTCCTGGTAGCAAAGCTAACTGTAGTTGCTGAACAGCAGAGCAAAAGAGCAATGTCACCTGTACACAGGATTTAATATCACTCAGTCTGTGCAGTGTCCCTGTCTCCTGCAAATGGGCACAGATACCCTTGGAATCAATATAGTATCTGTTAATGAGGGACCTGTGTACAGGTTAGTATAATCTTCTGATTGAGCTGAGTCTGTCTCTATGGAAGATGTATGAAAAACAACCGAATATACTCAGACACAGATGTATTGTTTGCTCACCACACCAATCGATCGATACGGAAGTCAGTCTGGCTGTTCAGGGTGTGCTGAAGACGCTGGAAATGTTGATGTCCTCTTTCCCTTTTTGCTCTGAGAGAAGACAGCTTCCACTGTTCGGCTGCAGTCTCCTCCAGAATGACCGATGCTCACTCTATGAATGCCACTGGCTCTGAAACAGACTTGAACGCTGGTTTGCTGGTCCCACTCGTCCCCCTTTAGAATACTGTATCACCGCAGCTGGCTGGGACACTGCAGAAATTTAGCTGGCTGGATCGCTGCAGGTAGGCCTCAGGCTGCAGGCCACCTGGCAAGGACACACAGGATCTTTGCTGGTCAACCACGCTGTTCCAAGAGACTGAAGCAGGCCTCAGCCTCTGCTTAAATAGTCCCCCAAGATGCACCGTTTTTCCCTAGAAGTCCCTTTCCACCGCACAGGGAATGGGGAATGCAGTCCCTCCTGAAGGCAGTCCAAGGGAAACTTCCTGGAAGTGAACTACAAATCCCAAGGTGCACTGCTTCTGCTGAAATAAATAAAGTTATTGCAAAATGTGACAATATCATCTTCCTTTCTTTACCCACTAGAGGGTGTCTGCTCTACACGACAACACTGCACTCTGTCTCTGAAATGCAGGCATAAATATACATATGCTCCCTGCTAAAAGAGTCTGCATACTTTCAGTGGCCCCTTGCCAAGATCTCAGAAATGGCAGGCAGCAAAGCAGGCCCCCGCTACATATTGAACAAGGTAAGTGTCACCATCAAGGTTGAGATTGAAAAAATAACAGGAACCGCAAGCAGGTACATTTAGAATCCTGGGTCTGGGTGCGTGACATAGGATTACATATCAGACACATAAAAATCATATGATAAAAGTGGAGAAATCTTTTAAGAAGAGTTTAGAAAGGGAGAAAAAGAGGGAGAAAGGGAGTGCTGGCACACCCCGGACTTTACCAAAGTAAACAATATAACATCCTTAAGGTTAAGCAGATTATACATGGTGTACAGGTCATACAGCATCTGAGGTGGTATACATAATATCCTTATAACATTGGGTAATTTTGAACTCGAACCATGGGGACCATATTTTTGTATGACATAACATATCCCCTTTAGTAATATATGTGAGTTCCTCTAGAAGACCGATTTCTTTCACCTTTTGAAGACACTTTTTTAGAGAGGGGGTTATGGGTTGGTCCCATAGAGCAGGTATAAGGGCCTTGGCTGTATTCAGGAGATGCGGTATGAGAGATCACTTATACGGGCCGATAGGTTTGAGAGTATTATGAAAGAGCATTGACCAAGGATAATCTGGCAGGGAAAAACCCATTATTTGTTTTATTAAATGAAGAATGTCAGTCCAGTAAGGACAATCCCACCATATATATGCGTGAGAAGCAATGAACCCACAGTTCCTCCAACACAACGGGGAACTGGAAGGGAACATATGATGAAGTTTGTTTGGTGTATAGTGCCACCTGGTTAGCAGCTTTGTTTTCAATTATGAAATGTGGACCAGTTGTAAGATTTTGTCCTTTTGTTTGTCTGTAAGGTGAGTCTTCAAGTCAAGTACAGTTAAACATGGATTCAATTGGAGTCAGGTCCTGTAGGTCACGTAGAGGACGTAGTAGAGTGAGGAGGAAACTTTGTAGTTGATAATATCACCACTTATCCATAAATGTAATTAGTTTGTGACTCAGAATGTCCGAGAGTGGTTGGAGGTTTTTTGCGTGTAGAAGATGGTGAAGTCAGAAAGGATCTTCAGATGACTAGTTGCAGAATCCTGGGTCCATTGATCATGGTAGAAAATAATTGTGGTGAAGAAGCAGCATCATTAGGGAATTGTAGGACCAGGCAAATTTTTTATGACTCATATCCCAGATGTCTAAAGAAGATTTGATTAATGGTGAGTTCAATTAGGAAAGAGTCCTTGAAGAGCGGGGTATCCAGGTACTAATGGATACGTTTATATGACTAAGGGTATACTCCAGTTGAACCCATAGTTTGGCATCATAAGCATATTGCCAGGGGCATAATGATATGGGTTGCAGGGGTCAGGGGGCCCTCCATAATTTCTTCCACCGGGCCCGAAAGGTTCTAGTTATGCCGCTGCATATTGCCAGTCATATATGCGTGTCAAGGCATGATAATATGATTTAAAATCCTGTAGTGCAAGTACCCCAGAACACTTGGAGTGACAAAGATTCCATCTGGCTATTCTGGGATGCCTGTCCTTCCATATGAAGTGGGAGACCAGGGACTGTAGAATGGTAAAGAAACCTATAGGAACACTCAATGGTAGCATTTGTAGAGTAAAAAGAATACGGGGTAGTATGTTCATTTTTATGATATTTATTTTGCCCAACCATGAATGAGGCAGGGAGGACCATTTTTGAAGATCAGCTTTAATATTGTTCAGGAGTGGAATGTAGTTGTGTTTAAATAAAGAGTGGAGATGGAGTGTGAGATAGATACCTAGATATTTTATACTGTCTTACTTCCATTGGAAGGGGAAGGAAGGATTTATGGAGTCTGCTTCCGTGTAAGGGATGTTAATGTTTAAAATCTCAGATTTGGATAGGTTTATTTTAAAATTGGAGATTGACTGGAAGATATGGAACGATGACATTAAATTTGGCAGAGTGATGCAGGGTTGCTTGATGAAAAACAAAATATCATCCGCATATGCAGCATATTTATGGACTCTGGCACCTATTTTGACCCCATGGATGCTATTATTGTGTCTGATCATAGCAAAGTAGGGCTCTAAGGAGATGTCAAATAATAAGGGCGACAAGGGACAACCCTGTCTGGTGCCATTATGGAGGGTAAAAGGGTGATTTAATAAACCCTTTATCCTAATTTGTGCAGATGGCTGAGAGTATAGAGCGGAAATACTGTGAAACATCTTGGGACCAAGCCCAAAGAATCGTAGGGTCGTCAGGAGATAGTCTCAGTCCACCCTATCAAATGCTTTTTCAGCATCTGTGGAGAGAAGGGTGGGCTGGGACTTTTTACGGACATAGTGGATCATGGAAAGGGTACGTAAAGAATTATCTCTGGCTTCCCTGTTGGGGATAAAACCCGTTTGGTCTGCTGAAATCCATTGAGGGATGAAAGGAAGTAATCTATTGGCTATAACCTTGGCATATAATTTGGTATTGACATTTAGTAGGGATAATTGTTAAATGGGCGGCAAGGGATTCTGAGTGTAGACCCATAGTTTTGGAGACGGAATTGGCATAGGCTGTGGTAATAAGATGTCGCCAAATGTTTTATAATATAAAACTGTATAACCGTCTGGACCCGGTGCTTTCCCTATTGCTGTGGATTTTAGTGCTTTTTGGAATTCTTCTACAGTGAAGTCCAATTCTGACTGCTGAAGGGATTTAAGGGAAAGTTCAGGGAGATTTGCTTGTTTCAGGTAGGAGAGGATGCGTTTGCGTTTCTCTATAGGGGGAGTTGGGGCTGAATCTCCATTAACATTATATAGGCTGGCATAAAATTCCCTGAAGGCTTTAGCTATTTGAGGGGAGGTATGGGTCATATCTAGAGTTGAGCGAACACATGGATGTTTGGGTTCGGCAGGTACGGCCGAACTTCGTGAAAAAGTTTGGGTTCAGCACCGAACTTAACCCCGAACCTCATTGAAGTCAATGGTGACCCGAACTTTTGGCCACAAAAATGGCTGTAAAAAAGTCCTGGAAAGGGCTAGAGGGCTGCAAAAGGAAGCAAAATGGGGGTAAGAGTAGGACAAGTGCCCTGCAAACAAATTTGGCGGTATAGGTGGTGGAAGTGGCGGTGGAGGAGGAGGAGGAGGTAGCCAACACTTTTTTTGTTTATTTGTTTTTTTTCGAATTGGGGTAGCCCACAAAATATGGAGACATATTAAAATAAAAAATAAAAAGTATACCAATGGCTGTGTGAGGCCGGTCTAAATCTCTCTTCTGCACAAGGTACAGACAAGTCTTGTGGGATCCATGCCTGGTTCATTTTAATAAACGTTAGCTTGTCCACGTTGGCTGTGGACAGGTGGCTGCGCTTGTCTGTGGTAACGCCCTCTGTCATGCTAAACACACGTTCAGACAATATACTGGCTGCAGGGCAGGCCAGCACCTTCAAGGCATAAAGGGCAAGCTCGGGCCATGTGCCCAATTTAGAGACCCAGAAGTTGAATGGGGCAGACCCATCAGTCAGTACGTGTAGGCGTGTGCACACATACTCAAGCACCATGTTGCTGAAATGCTGCCTCCTGCTAAGACGTTGCCTATCATCTGGTGGTGCTGTTTGTTGTGGCGTGCTGCTGACAAAGCTTTTCCACATTTTGGCCATGCTAACCCTGCCTTCTGAGGTGCCGGCCGTGCCACAGCTGCGTTGGCGACCTCTTCCTCCTCCTCTGCCTTCGCCTTGTGCTTCCACTGAGCCCCCTGTGTCATTTGGGAATGCCCTCAGCGGCGCGTCTACCAGTGTGCGCTTGTAGTCCCGCATCTTCCGATCACACTCCAGTGAGGGAATTAAGGACGGCACATTGTCCTTGTAACGGGGATCCAGCAGGGTGGCCAGCCAGTTATCAGCACAAGTTACAATATGGGCAACTCGGCTGTCGTTGCGCAGGCACTGCAGCATGTAGTCGCTCATGTGTGCCAGGCTGCCCAGAGGCAAAGACAAGCTGTCCTCTGTGGGAGGTGTATCATCTGTGTCCTCCGTATCCCCCCAGGCATGCTCCAGTGATGCCCATTAGCTGCATTGGGTGCAACCCTGCTGTGAACACGGTTTCTCCTCATCATCCTCGTCCTCCTCATCCTCCAGAACTGTGCCCTGGCTTGAAAATTTTTTACCTGGCCTATGCTGGTGCAGGAACCCACCCTCCGAGCCACTTGTGAATGACTGGCCTGATAACCGTGGAAATGACCCCTCTTCCTCCTCCCCTTCCTCCTGTGCCACATCCTCTTCCATCATCGCCCAAAGTGTTTTTTCAAGGAGACATAGAAGTGGGATAGTAACGCTGAGAAAAGCGTCACCGGCACTGCAAATCTTGGTGGAGTACTCGAAACACAGCAATATGGTACACAGGTCTTGCATGGAGGCCCACCCGTTGGTGGTGAAGTGGTGCTGTTCCGCAGAGCGACTGACCCGTGCGTGCTGCAGCTGAAACTCCACTATTGCCTGCTGCTGCTCGCACAGTCTCTCCAGCATGTGCAAGGTGGAGTTCCACCTTGTGGGCACATCGCATAGGAGGCGGTGAGCGGGAAGGCCGAAGTTCCGCTGCAGCAGCAGGGTGAGAGCGCCGAAAGCACGCACAGACGGCCCGCACTTTGTGCAGCAGCACTGACATATCCGGGTAGTTTTTTTAGAAATTTCTGCACCACCAAATTCATCACATGCGCCAGGCAAGGGATGTGCGTCAAACCAGGCCGGGCTTGAGGCTCAACCACTTATCGGTCTGTTGTTCAATGCCCATCCACAGCTCCTGTGCAGTGTGGGGTTTATCCCCCAAACATATCAGTTTTAAAACAGCCTGCTGTTGTTTCCCCCTGGATGTGCTGAAGTTGGTGGTGAAGGTGTTATGCTGACCGAATGAGGAGGTGGCAGAGGAGGAGGAAGTGGAGTAGGAGGAGGAGGCAACAGGAGGCAAAGAGAAATGCCCTGCAATCCAGGGTGGCGGAAGGACATGTGCCAAACTGCTAGCCGCCTCAGGCCCACCCGCCACTACATTTGCCCAGTGTGCAGTTAGCGAGATATAGCGCCCCTGCCCGTGCGTACTGGTCCACGTAGCAGTGGTTATGTGGACCTTGCCACACATGGCGTTGCTCAGTGCACACTTGATCTTGTCCCCGACTTGTTTGTGCAGGGAAGGGATGGCTCACCTGGAAAAGTAGTGGCGGCTGGGAACCACGTATTGTGGGACAGCCACCGCCATCAGGTTTTTAAAACTGTCCGTGTCCACCAGACGGAATGACAGCATTTCAAAAGCCAGGAATTTTGAAATGCTGGCATTCAGGGCCAGGGATTGCGGGTGGGTGGGGGGTACTTCCTCTTTCTCTCCAGTGTTTGGGAGATGGACAGCTGTAAGCTTCCATGGGACCATGGTGTGGAAATGCTTGGGGACGGTAGTGGACATGGTGGCGTTGCTCTCACATCGTCTGTTTGCTGGATGGCAGGTGACACTGGCACTGTAGAGGTGGAGGAAGAGGCCGAGGCAGCAGCAGAAGAGGAAGATGGAGGAGCCTTTCTTGGATTTTGAGGTACTTATTCCACTTCAGCTTGTGCTTTGCATTTAGATGCCTGGTCATGCAGGTTGTGCTCAGGTTTAGAACATTTGTGCCTCGCTTCAGGCTCTCATTGCATAGCGTGCAAACCACTTGTGTCTTGTCATCAGCACATTGTCTGAAGAACTGCCACGCCGGGGAACACCTTTGAGCTGCCTTTGGTGTGCTAGGTCCCTGGGTGCGGTGGGTAGTAGCAGGCGTACTGTCTAGGGGACGGTCGCTACGCTTTTGCAACCTGCTTCCTCTTTTGCTGTGCTTCCTCCAAACTGCACACGTTACTCGCATGACCTTTATTCCATGTGGGGTCTAGGACCTCATCATCCTCCACATCATCTTCCACCCACTCTTCACCTCTGCTCTCCTTGTCAGTCTGCACACTGTACAAAGCCGCAGCAGTTGGCACCTGTGTTTCGTCATCATCATCAGAGACGTGCTGCGGTGGTGTTTCCATGTCCTCATCCTGCAACAGAAGTGGTTGGGGATCGGTGCACTCAATGTCTTCCACTTCTGCGGCAGGGCTATGTAGATGGCCCACGGAAAGCACACCAGCAGAGTCATCAAAAAGCATAAGAGACTGCTGCATGATTTGGGGCTCAGACTGCTTGTCTGATTTACAAGGGGCTGAGGTGAGAGACAGATGGCCATGGGGTTCAGGTGCCAACTCTGAGCTTTCAGCAAGGGACCGGATGGGAGACAATGTGAAGGAACTGGAGGCATTGTCAGCCACCCAATTTACTATCGCCTGTACTTTTGTTCTGGCCTCACCATTCGTTGAGCGGCATTCGGGCCTAACATATAACGTTGAAGGTTCTGTCGGCTACTTGCACCTAAGGAAGGTGTTTCACTTGTGCGTGTAGCTGGCACAGATCGACCACGTCCTCTCCTTGCAACAGGAGCTTCACCAACACCAGCAGCGCCAGCAGCACCACGACCACTTACATTATTTGACACTCTCCTCATTCTGGACGCAAATGTACTCTTTAGCACAAATTTTGATTATTTTTTAAAAAAGCAATGTCGACACACTTTTTAATTTTGTGCAAGAAATGCACAGCAAGGTGCAAAAGTACTGCGTAGCACTATTTATTACTACTAAAAAAAAAAGAATAATAAATTATTAATCTTTTTTTTTTTAAACAACAATGTAGACACAGTTTTTTTTGTGCAAGAAATGCACAGCAAGGTGCAAATGTACTATGTAGCACTATTTATTAATATAATTTAAAAAAAAACTATTATTCTTTTTTTTTTGTTAAGCACTTTTTGCGATTCGGCACTGCGTCGCTTTAACTGACAATTGCGCGGACGTGCGACGTTGTACCTAAACGAAATTTGTGTCCTTTTTTTCCCACCAATAGAGCTTTCTTTTGGTGGTATTTTATCACCTCTGCATCATTTCTGATCGCCGCTATAAACATAAGAAGAGCGACAATTTTGCAAAAACACCCCACATTTCTTACTTTTGGCTAAAATACAAATCCCAAAAAATATAAAAAAACATTTTTTTCCATCGGTTTTGGCCGAATTTTTATTCTTCCTCATATTTTTGGTAAAAAAAAATCGCAATCTGCGTTTATTGATTGCGCAAAAGTTGCCGCGTTTACGGATGATGAGAATTCATTTCTCGGGTTTTTATTTTTATTTTTATTTTTTTATTAGTAATGGTGGCGATCTGTGATTTTTAGTGGTACTGCGACATTGCAGCGGACATCTCAGACCATTTTGACACTTTTTTGGGACCATTGGCATTTATACAGCGATCAGTGCTATAAAAATGCACTGATTACTGTGTAAATGCCATTGGCAGTGAAGGGGTTAACCTGCAGGGGGAGCTCTAAGGGTTTACAGTGTTCTAACTGTGTGTGGGCTGGCCAGGCTGGGGGAAGGAGTTCATCACGGGTTCCAAATAGCGGAAGCCTGTGATCACCGCCCTTCCCCCTCTAACAGAAAGGTGATCCATGTTTACTTACACGGACCTCCGTTCTTTCACTGCGGGGGGGAATCGCGGGTAGCTGGCGGAGATCAAGTCCGCCCTACCTGCTCCCTGCCCCCTCTGAACACAGTGAGCGCGTGAGAGCGCGCACGCTCACAGTGAGAGACATCGCAGCCGCCGTCATATGACGGCGATTTGCGATATCGACCCACTTTGGCGCGGTCAGACTGCGGTCGGCGGTTGGCAAGTGGTTAAACCAGCAATATAGATGCAGCAGGATCCTCTCCCTATACCAGTATGATATGATTTTAGAACACTAATCTGTCCCTCACACCAGCAGCAGGAACCTCTCCCTATACCAGTATGAGATGATTTTAGAACACTAATCTGTACGACGACCACACTCCCTGTCTAATCACAAGATTTTAGTATAGTATGACCATATCCCTCTCCTAGGACGACGTAGATATAACGACCAAATTGGTGAACGGTTGGCGGCTGGCGTCAGACTGGCGCGGTTTCACCCAGCTATAGCGTTTAGCGGCAGTATACTGCCGCCGACGCTACAGAGAGTGACACTCGCACGCGCGAGAGTGCGCGAGTGACACAAGTCTCCCCCGTCCCTCGTCCATCCCGCCTGAACTAGAGGCGGTCGATGGGCGCTAAGGGGGGGCGTCACTTTCTTGCCTCCAGGCACATTCATTTGTACCTAGTGGAAAGACAATCTCCCCCT
>BLSH010275127.1:958719-976560 GCA_018402905.1 Glandirana rugosa
ATTTCTGCTATCTGTCCTCAGAGCAACAGCACAGACAGCAGTAGTAAAGTAATCTATCTCAGGATGCAGGATTAGGTCTTAAAATGTCTCAAATCTGTCCCTCACGCAGTCAGCTACCTTTCCCTACACTAACCCAAGGAGCATGTGACTGCAGCACTGTGACTCCAGCTTATAAAGAGGCTGGGTCACATGATGCACCGGCCAATCACAGCCATGCCATTAGTAGGCATGGCTGTGATGGCTTCTAAGGGCAAACCAGTGAAACACTTGTTGATTGGCTGCCCTGCAGCTTCTCAACACGTGGAGTAAAATAGCAGAACCCCGGACCGAACCCGAACGATTTTTGAAATGTCCGGGTCCGGGTCCGTGCCACGGACACCCGAAAGTTCGGTACGGACCCGAACGTTACAGTCCGGGTTCACTCAACACTACTGAAGAATCTTACAAAAATTTTTTTTTTTTCCAAACAAGGTTTTTATTGTGGAAACAGGAAACCAAGATATGACATAAAGAGGTATGCATAAAAAGTGATGTACATAAGGAGAAACGGCAAATCAGTCTTGCGTGAGAACGGTGGTTTGCATAGTGACATGCATTTTTACATAGCAAAATGATCATGAATAAACACAATTTCATTATACCATTATAGATCAAAAGACTGAAGACAATTGTACGGTGTACCTTAGGAAGAGTTAAAGGTGTAAAGCTTGAAGGACTAGAGAGTGAGTGACCAGCACGCGCACTCTAGTAGTATATAGGGAGTATTGGGAGTGGGAAAGGGAGGTGTAACAGGTGGGAAAGAGAGAAAGAAGAAAAAACAAAATGATTATTATCTCTTTGAATTCTATTTTCAATATTTAAATTATTCTGGTTTCCCAAGTATTTTTTAGTATGTTCTGTAGGTCCCTTGCAGGCAATATCTAAATAAATGACAAATTGTATATAAGGGGTGAGGGGGAGTAAAACAAAGGAGAATGTCATGTCTCTTTAAGATGAAGGATTCTTGTATGTTGTTGGTCCACCACCCATCCCACTTTGTGTCATGTAAGGGGATGGTTGTTGAGGAGGATAGGTAGGAACTGCAGTTGGTTGCAAAACTGGAGCATTGCTCTGTAACACAAATACCTGAGAAAAATAATATATATAATAAAAATAAAAATAATATATTAGATGCATAGATGTAACAAGCACAGAGAGCTGTATTGCAGAGTAGCTGCAGGATAGAAATAGCTATCAGTGTTTTGAGCGAATTCTCCCCTCTTTTTGTCAGTAACTGTGATGCACTCATTTAAAATATATCTCTAACGAATCACAGAAATTGAGAAAAAATAAAAACAAAAATGTTTTAAACAATGTTGATCATAATAACCAGTCAGATTATTTTCTTTCATTATTTCCCAGTGAATAAAAGATTACATCTAATTGCTCAATAGGGTAACAATATCACTTTTGTTAACAGTTTTTTCTGTGCCAACTTTACCCAGTAAATATACTTATATAGCACTTTGACAAGACGTCAGCTTTGCTTGTTTCAATATATTCTTCCATAAACCGTAATAAGAAATACACTTTTCAATATTTTAATTTACTATAAATTAAAAAGTCATTTAGGAACTAAAGGAAATAATTGCTAAGAGGTAGAGTTGTTGTTTTTTGGTAGAAGAGACTTTGTTTGGTTTATTGCCAAAATACTACAGCACAAGTACACTGTCCACTCTAGATTTTAGGCTCCATTTACATCTTGGTGATTTGTATTGTGGACAGAATCGCTGTGATTCTGCCCGCGATTCCAAATTGCAGCAAAACACGGGACGTGTTTGCAATGCCATTACTTCTAATCATGGTGCGATTTTGGTGCTGTAAATTGCGGCAAATTGCAACGTGAGATGTTGTCGCCCAAAAGAAGCTCTTGCTCCTTTTTGAGCAACAAGCTTCATGCGCTCTGAATTTGCCGCAATCGCAGCACGATTTATCGCTGCAAAATTGCATCGCAATTGGGGTGCCATTAAGAAGTAATGGCAGCACAAACGTATTCTGTGTTTTGCCACAATTTGGAATCACAGGCAGAATCGCGGCAATTCCGCCTGTGATTCAAATCGGCTAAGCGTGAATGGAGCCTTAGAAATGTCAAGAATGGAGGCTGGTGCCAAGATAATGTACCTCCAGAGCGCATGTATTTTACATCATCAGAGGCCTTTCAGTGGCTAAAGAAAGAAGAAATTGGATGCAGATTAAGCTGCAGAGAAGATGTCAACAATAGTGGATGAAGCAGTAAGAGGACTTTTAACATGGAGACATAATTCTGCCACAATGGGCAGGTGTCTCATGTGTATGATAAGTTAAAATGCACCTCCTGGAAAAGCAGATGAATAGCTTTTCATTAAGTTGGTCAACAAAGGCAGTGACACTGATTAATGGATGAATGTCTGAGGGTCATAGGCAATATGCCCACATGGGGGTGTTCATAAAGATATACAGTAGGTGTTGATGGGACCAGATGGCTGAAAGTGCTATATTGTACTGTTTTTACCATTTTCAGAGATAAAAGGTAAAGTCAAGCATTTAACCCCCCCCAAAAAATATTTAATGAGCCCCTCACCCACACGTAAACACATACATATATATGCATAAAAGACTAGAGGAGTGCCCATGTATGAAAACGCTGATTGTGCTACACATGATACGTGTTGATGTGCACACTGAAGTCAGAGCAATAATTCTAGAGCTATTTTTCCTGCTAAATCTAAACTGATGACCTTTTAAAGTTTTAAAGCTTCACCTATGGAAAATTTTGGGTACCAAACATTGTCACTGTTTCACAGGCATGCCCAATTTTAAGGCTTGGTCAACTGAGTATCATTTACTAAGCACAAGCTTCTCTTTTATATTTCACAAAAAAATGAATTAATATATTGCATTCGTGGCACTAAAATGAACCTTAGTATATTTTTTACTGAACATTTGTGCATGATAAACTGTTACACTAGTATGCTAATTCATCGTGGCTTAAAAAAATGGAAATATCGCCATTTTATTCTCCAGGGTCTCTACTTAATATACACTATTTGGGATTTTACCTAATCTTCAGCCCTAAAATGATTATTTTAACATGTGTGCAGAAAAAAAAAAACAAAAAAACTCTGCCAGCAAAAGGATTAAACCACTCCCCTTAAAAAATGTAGCAATTAAGTACTAGGTCCTTCTCGTCCTTTAAACGGGCCTCATAGGTTGTCATCTCTGTATCCCCAATGAGCAGATTTTCTTCCACGTCCTGTCTTGGGAACATTACCTCTAGTTCTGGTGACACCTGTGAACGTTTGGATCCCCACTTTCTGCTTTGGCAACAACTGCCTCTGGTACAGGAAGTGATGGGAATTCTAGCCAGTGAGGACATAGACAGCAATAAAAACCATTTTTCAAGTAGCATATTAAAGGGTTAGAACCTTTGTCAGGGTAATATTGATGTGTATCCCCAACTGGGGAGATCTCCTCACACTTCCTGTCCAAATGACCTGTGTCAGACAGAACAGGATGTGCAGTAAAAATTGCCTTTTCATTTCAATCCTTAGCCATGGCTGTTTAAAACAGCATTTCTCAACCCCTATACCCTTGAGGAACCCTAGAAATAGTTTAAGATATTCTACAATACCTTGCTTCAAAGAATTCTACCAAGTTGGCTTGATATGCCACAAATTGACAGAGGTGCCCCTTGGTAACACCCCCGTGTCTTTTTTCTTCATTTTAACCATCTCTCTAACAAGCGATACAAGGACTCACTTTTATTCCACCTATTGAACGCAGCCAAAGCATGAATTCCGGCCCTTAGAAGCAGACCTCTCCCCTGACTCTCACTGTCTCAATGGTTCTCTCAGGTCAAAACACTCCTCTGTACTACAGGAAAGAAAGATTTGAAAAAACTTGGCTGTACTTGTGAGACATGCACTACATTGGAGTATAGTCCTCATCTTCAGCAGGACATCAGTTAGAATGGAGTCTTCTCAGTTCCTTCCTCTTTTACAGCACGGCTCTATGGTATTTGCGATCTTGTGTTACATTCTCCTTCTAGCTGCAGGCTATAGGTTATAGGGATCCTATGAGCCCTTCTTCCCCTCTCTTCCATTCACCTCCTTCCCCTTTTTTATCTTTTCTTGTCCTCTCCCCCCATTATTATTACGCCCAAACCATCCTCTGCACCCCTATGTTTGTTGATTTTTAGACCTCTAAGTGTCTAGGTTGTCAGTAGAGTTGAGCGGACACCTGGACGTTGGGGTTCGGCGGGTCTAGCCGAACTGCGGGAAAAAGTCTGCGTTCGGCACCGAACGTTACCCGAACTTTATCCCAGACCCCGAACCCCATTGAAGTCATTGGGGACCCGAAATTTAAGGCACAAAAATGGCTGTAACAAAGTCCTGGCAAGTGCTAGAGGGCTGCAAAACGAAGTAAAATGGGGAAAGAGTAGGGCAAGTGCCCTACAAAAAAATGGGGATAGGGAAAATAAATTAAAATCAAATAAAAAAAAATGGGAAGGGGGGGTGGATGTGGAGTAGGAACCTAGAGGTTGACTAGGCCGTGACCGTGGCAGTGTAGGTGGAAGTGGCGGTGGTCGAGGAGGAGCAGGAGGAGGTAGCCAACACAGTTTTTTTTTGTTTATAATTGGGGTAGCCCCCAAAATATTGAGGCATATTCAAAAAAACAAGTATACGAATGGCTGTGTGAGTCCGGTCTAAATGTTTATTCTGCACAAGGTACAGACAAGTCTTGTGGGATCCATGCCTGGTTCATTTTAATAAAGGTTAGCTTGTCCACGTTGGCTGTGGACAGGCAGCTGCGCTTGTCTGTGATAACGCCCCCTGCCGTGCTAAACACACGTTCAGACAATACACTGGCTGCAGGGCAGGCCAGCACCTCCAAGGCATAAACGGCAAGCTCAGGCCATGTGGCCAATTTGGAGACCCAGAAGTTGAATGGGGCAGACCCATCAGTCAGTACGTGTAGGCGTGTGCACACATACTCTTGCACCATGTTGCTGAAATGCTGTCTCCTGCTAAGACGTTATCTATCGGCTGGTGGTGCTATTTGTTGTGGCGGGCTGCTGACAAAGCTTTGCCACATTTTGGCCATGCTAACCCTGCCTTCTGAGGTGCTGGCGGTGGCACAGCTGCATTGGTGGCCTCTTCCTCCTCCTCCTCTGCCTTCGCCTTGTGCTTCCACTGAGCCCCCAGTGTCATTTGGGAATGCCCTCAGCAGCGCCTCTACCAGTGTGCGCTTGTAGTCACGCATCTTCCTCTAACGCTCCAGTGAGGGAATTAAGGATGGCACGTTGTCCTTGTAATGGGGATCCAGCAGGGTGGCCATCCAGTAATCAGAAGAAGTTACAATGTGGGCAACTCGGCTGTCATTGCGCAGGCACTGCAGCATGTAGTCGGCCATGTGTGCCAGGCTGCCCAGAGGCAAAGACAAGCTGTCCTCTGTGGGAGGTATATCATCTGTGTCCTCCGTATCCCCCCAGCCATGCTCCAATGATGCCCACGAGCTGCGTTGGGTGCCACCCTGCTGCGATTCCTCCTCCTCCTCCTCCTCATCTTCCTCGTCCTCCAGAACTGTGCCCTGTCTTGAATATTTTTGACCTGGCCTATGATGGTGCAGGAACCCACCCTCCGAGCCACTTGCGAATGACTGGCCTGATAACCGTGGAAATGACCCCTCTTCCTCCTCCTCCTCCTCATCCTCCTGTGCCACATCCTCTTCCATTATGGCCCGAAGTGTTTTTTCAAGGAGAAATAGAAGTGGGATAGTAACGCTGAGAACAGCGTCATCGGCACTGGCCATGTTGGTGGAGTACTCCAAACACCACAATACGCTACACAGGTCTTACATGGAGGCCCACTCGTTGGTGGTGAAGTGTTTCTGTTCCGCAGAGCGACTGACCCATGCGTGTTGCAGCTGAAACTCCACTATTGTCTGCTGCTGCTCGCACAGTCTCTCCAGCATGTGCAAGGTGGAGTTCCACCTTGTGGGCACGTCGCATATGAGGCGATGAGCAGGAAGGCCGAAGTTCCACTGCAGCGCAGACAGGCGAGCAGCAGCAGGGTGAGAACGCCGAAAGTGCGCACAGACGACCCGCACTTTATGCAGCCGCTCTGACATATCCGGGTAGTTTTTTAGAAAATTCTATTCCACCAAATTCAGTACATGCGCCAGGCAAGGGATGTGCGTCAAACCGGCTCGGCCCAGAGCTGCTACGAGATTTCGGCCATTGTCGCACACCACCAGGCCGGGCTTGAGGCTCAGTGGCAACAACCACTCATTGGTCGGTTGTTCAATGCCCGTCCACAGCTCCTGCGCAGTGTGGGGTTTATCCCCCAAACATATCAGTTTTAAAAAAAAGCCTGCTGTCGTTTCCCCCTGGATGTGCTGATGTTGGTGGTGAAGGGGAGCGGATGAGTAGGTGGTCGAGGAGGAAGCGCAGTAGGAGGAGGAGGCAACAGGAGGCAAAGAGAAATTCCCTGCAATCCTCTGTGGTGGAAGGACATGCGCCAAATGGCTAGCTGGCTCAGGCCCACCCGCCACTACATTTGTCCAGTGTGCAGTTAGCGAGATATAGTGTCCCTGCCTGTGCTTACTGGTCCAGGTATCATTGGTTATGTGCACCTTGCCACAGATGGCGTTGCACAGTGCACACTTGATCTTGTCCCCGATTTGTTAGTCAGGGAAGGGATGGCTTGCCTGGAAAAATAGTGGTGGGTGGGAACCACGTACTGTGGGACAGCCACCGCCATAAGGTTTTTGAAACTGTCCGTGTCCACCAGACGGAATGATAGCATTTCAAAGGCCAGGAATTTTGAAATGCTGGCATTCAGGGCCAGGGATCGCGTGTGGGTAGGGGGGTACTTCCTCTTTCTCTCCAGTGTTTGGGAGATGGACAGCTGTAAGCTTCCATGGGACCATGTGGAAATGCTTGGGGACGGTGGCGGACATGGTGGCGTTGCTGTCATATCGTCTGTTTGCTGGGTGGCAGGTGACACTGTCACAGTAGAGGTGGAGGAAGAGGCCGAGGCAGCAGCAGAAGAGGAAGCAGGAGGAGGCCGAGACCTTTCTTGGATTCTGAGGTAATTATTCCAATGCAGCTTGTGCCTTGAATTTAGATGCCTGATCATGGGGGTTGTGCTCAGGTTGAGAACATTTATGCCCCGGCTCAGGCTATCATTGCACAGCTTGCAAACCACTCGTGTCTTGTCGTCAGCACATTGTCTGAAGAACTGCCACGCGGGGAACGCCTTTGAGCTGCCTTTGGTGTGCTAGGTCCCTGGGTGCGGTGGGTAGTAGCAGGCATACTGTCTAGGAGACGCTCGCTTCGCTTTTGCAACCTGCTTCCTCTTTTGCTGTGCTGGTGCCTCTGTGCGACCCACCAAACTGCACATGTCACTCACATGACCCTCATTCCATGTGGGGTCTAGGACCTCATCATCCTCCTCCTCATCATCTTCCACCCACCCTTCACCACTGCCCTCCTTGTCAGTCTGTGTTCGTAAACATCAGGGACGTGCTGCGCTGGTGTTTCCATGTCCTCATCCTGCAACAGAAGTGGTTGGGCATCGGTGTACTCAATGTCTTCCACTTCTGGGGCAGCGCTATGTGGATGGCCCACGGAAATCACACCAAGAGAGTCATCAAAAAGCATAAGAGTCTCTTGCATGACTTGGGACTCAGACTGCTTGGCTAATTTACAAGGGGCTGAGGTGAAAGACAGATGGCTATGGGGTTCAGGTGCCAACTCTGAACTTTCATCAAGGGACCGGGAGGGAGACAATGTGAAGGAACTGGAGGCATTGTCAACCACCCAATCTACTATTGCCTGTACTTGTTCTGGCCTCACCAATCATTGAGGGGCAATCGGGCCTACCATATACCGGTGAAGGTTCTGTTGGCTACCTGAGGAAGGTGTTTCACTTGTGCGTGTAGCTGGCACACCTCGACCACGTCCTCTCCTTCCAACAGGGGGTTCACCAACACCACCAACACCAGCAGCACCAGCAGCACCAGCAGCACCATGACCAGGTCCCTTATTTGCTCTCCTCATTGTGCCCACAAATGTACTATGTAGCCCTATGTAAGTATTTATTAATACCAATTAATACCTTCTTTTTTTTTTTTAAAACACCAACGTAGACAGACTTTTTATTTTGGTGCAAGAAATGCACCGCTTACACCAACAGCTGGAAGCTCTCCCTTTAGAACTAGGAGATGATTTTTGAACAATAATCTGTCACAGCAACAGCTAGAACCTCTCCCTTTAGAACTAGGAGATGATTTTTGAACAATAATCTGTCCCTCTAAGCAACAGTTGTAAGCTCTCCCTTTAGAACTAGGAGATGATTTTTGAACAATAATTTGTCACTTACAGCAACAGCTGGAAGCTCTCCCTATAGAACCAGGAGATGATTGTTGAACAATAATCTGTCCCTCTAAGCAACAGCTGGAAGCTCTCCCTTTAGAACTAGGAGATGATTTTTGAACAATAATCTGTCCCTCTAAGCAACAGCTGGAAGCTCTCCCTATAGAACTAGGAGGTGATTTTTGAACAATAATGTGTCCCTCTAAGCAACAGTTGGAAGCTCTCTCTTTAGACTTAGGAGATGATTTTTGAACAATGATCTGTTACTTACAGCAACAGCTGGAAGCTCTCCCTATAGAACTAGGAGATTATTTTTGAACAATAATCTGGATAGGACAACTCCTCACATGCAGTTGATGTAGCCTTCCGTCATACTGTGTTTTTCTGTCTGCTGAACTGCTCTCTGCCTGCTCCTTTCACGGCTGCTAAGAGTATGACAACAAAGAATAACCTACACCTGTCTGTGCATGGAGGACCTCCATGCACAGACAGGCGGAAGGTTACATGAACTGCATGTGAGGGGTTGTCCTATCCAAGAAGATGCTGGACAGTGACTGGCGGGGAGCAAATAAGCCACTTTGATGTAAAGATTAGATGGTGGAAATTGGTGATTCCGTGGGATACTCTGTTGGAGGGATCATCGTGAGATTTAAGATATGCTGACTGACCTTGGGACATCTGGTGAGCCTCAGTGTGTTCATTGATTTCACGTGGTGGCACTGGTGGAGGAGTTCCTGATTGAAAGTTTTGCTGCACAAGCACTTTAAGGACATTTGCTTTGTCTCAGATGGATTGTTAGCATATGCACTTTATGTTATGATATATGCGATTATTCACTATTGCGCTGCTGAAAACATTTGCATTTTCAAGTTTTCTATTTTGGACATAATAAACAAAGGCTAACAGGTACTGTATATATGAAGGGGATTTTGATTGGATTGCCTCCTTTGGGATTTGTATTGCTTCATTTGAGGTTTGTATGTATCACAGACTGGACAGAAAATGATGACAGAAAATACTCAAGCCAAGGGAGCCTTGTTTCTTTAAGAAAGCATGAAGACACTTTGCTTAAAAGCTCATCTTAATCTTAGTGTATTTTGTTTCGGGCAGAATACACACTGTTAACTTCTAATTATATTCTCATAATACCAGGTAAACAGGCAATACATAGTCTTGGAAGAACCACAAAATCATTTTTACTAACTTGTACAGTATGTGCTGCATTTTGCTGATTACCCATTCGGCCTCATGTTCAGCAGGAACCAATCATTATATACAGAAGTGGTATTTCTAATGCTTCTATATTGGACAGTAGAAGCAAATAACGCCATTTATGTAACATACATCCAGATAACCACTTTTTCTGTCGGGCTCAGTCAGGTCATCATTTTTTTTTTACCTGTGAGTCAGCTGGTGGCAGGCATCTCAATTTATTTCTGGGTGGCATCTCCTTTTTGGGGGAATGAGTAGGGGTTTTGTACCCAATACCCCAAAAGGGGAAAGCTGGTAAAACTATAAATAATGATGAGGAAACAAAAACCACAGAAGCAATGAGGCATTCTTTTTTCCCACTGACGTTGGAACATTTTCTACTCCCAATGGCCACAGTTCTGCCCCAGCTAAAGTCTAAAGCACAGTATACAGGCCCTTTGTATAAAAAGTTTGGAGACCCCTGCTCTAGAATAGTGCACTTCTCTGCATACACTAAGACATTGTAAGGCTGATTTACTAAAGGATTTGAGAATAATCACACAATAAAATGAAAAGTTTCACTTTGATTTCTTATACAGTAAGAAATTATGCTTAACATTATAAATGTATAGTTTTGGGTTTCCATCCATCCATTTAATCTATTCTACTCCCTCACTGGGTTTTCATGCTTATTTATATAATATAGACATTAGGTCTGGGGTGTCCAACCACTAGACCTCTGATGTGGTCCACGGCCTCCTGCTCTGGGATAACGGTTGTAAGCCCAGATTGTAGGTTTCCAACCTGCCATCCCAGAGCACTAGTGTTATAAATGAAGCCGGCAATAGAGGAAGCACAGCTGCAGAGGGAGCAGAGCTGCATAAGCTGATAGAGTTTAGCGTATCAGACATATGTTTTTTATGTGCCAATATAGTCCAATGTTAAAGATAGAAAAGTACTCTTGTGCTTGAAAAGGGCTGAAATCATCCAAAAGTGCTTATGTGCTTCAAACGTGTGGGGTATCACCCCCCTCTGTGTCCCTACTCACCAAATGCCCATGACCGCCAGCTTTTCAGTCTTGGGGTCTGGTCAAATTTTGTGGAATCAATATTCCTCTCTGGCAGGCCGGGGGTGCACACATATTCCAATATATCTCGTCAAATATTCAGATATAGAGAGAAGAGGGAACCACAATAGCTAAGTACTGTCTGAATCGTGGTTTATTGCGCTAAAAAGTATTGTACTTACAGGATTATAGATTAAAAACAGCATCAAACATACAATAAGCCAAACACTGCTAGCCTGCGTGCGTTCCACAGCAACCAGAAGTGACGTCTGCGGAACTGCGTACCGGAAATTGCGTCAACGTGTTTCGCCTTCCTGTAGGTATCATCAACCTTATGCCTATATGCTGATATTCTATTTCCTAGATATGTGTGCTGCATCTACCTCATGAAGCGTGTTGGGTTTTTTACTTTCAATAGATTTATTTAAATGTCCTGTATACTGTAAAAGATCATAGTTAACAGAAATGGTATCTAAACCATAATAAAAGACAAATGTAATCATTTACAAGGCATCTAATAGACATAGTATGACCAATGAGAAGTGGAGAGGTAGAGAGGGGAGCTGGTCCTCCAGGATGTAAAACAAACAGTTCCTAAAGGGAATAGCTAATATAATAGAATGATATAGATCAGTGGTTCTCAACTCCAGTCCTCGGGACCCACCAACAGGCCAAATTTTAAGTGTTACCTTGGGGAGATGCAGACTAGAATACTGCTATCACTGAGCAGCAAATTATATCACCTGTGATGCATTTCAATTATCCTGCAAACCTGGCCCGTTAGTGGGTCCCGAGGACCGGAGTTGAGAACCACTGATATAGATTCCACTCTCCATGTCTAACCTGTGGAAGACCCCTGTATCGAACCTTCTATAATCTGTTAGAGTTAACAAAGTAAAACATTTTGAAACACAGAGAATAGATAAGAAAAGGAAAGAGCAAAGAGAAAGAGAAGAGCAGAGACTCCCAGACAGAGGGGACAACAGACCCTGGGGCGACAAGTGACACAGAGAAAACAATGGAGATTACCTGGACCTCTGTATGTGGTTGACCCAAGGTTTTCAAGTCAGATCAAATTTCTGGACCGTGTCCTGGAATATACTAACTGCTTTTTCCTGGTCCATAATCCATGAAATCTTTCTCTTCATTGCTGCAAAGGAAACTGATGACTTCTTCCACGTTTTAGCTATTGAGATCTTAGCACCTAGAAGCATGAAGTGAATGAGTTTCCGTTCACTTTTAGAGGTTTTAGCTATACTTTTGTTTAACAGGGCAATTTGAGGTGTCTTGAAAATTGCAAACCCAGTAATCCTGCGCAGCAAATGAAAGACTTTGTTCCAAAGAATTCTTATTCTGGGCAAAGCCACCAAATATGGAATAGGGTGCCTACATGGCCACACCATCAAAAACACAGTGGGGAGGTTCCTGGGTATGTCTTGGCCAAATGTACAGGTACCTGATGCCAGTGAGTAAGGAGTTTGATGCCGGCCTCCATAAGGGAGATGTTAATTATTCCCGTAAAGGAGCGTTGAAAACACTGGTGCCAGGTGTCAAGTTCCTAACCCATCTCCAGGTCCTGTTCCCAGCCCCAAGCATATGAGGGTTTCTCTGGGGATTCCACTAGTGAGGTATAAATGATTGAGATACCACCCCCCCCCCCCCCGGTCCATAATCTGAGAGCACCACTGTCCATAAAGTGTAGTCTTTAGGGGGGTCAGGTTAGAGAAAATAAAAAGTGACAAATTTGGGTCAATCTAAATCTTCCTGACTGGGGTATCTCCAATTCACTTATACAATAGCTAAACAAGAAAGGACCCATAGGGGATATAAAATGTCCTATTCTAAACAACCCTTTATTTAGCCGACACTGAAAGGCCCTAATATCAAGGGTAACGATTATAGAGAGTAGCATAGGGACAAGGAGTGAGAGAGAGTAGGAGCCAGGATTGGGGGTCTACTCCTGGTGAGACACCATAGAAGAAAATCTATGGTATGCCGAGGGACAGCCTGTCTTTCCATACTGACCCAATCTAGTCTATTACCTCGTGCGTAAATGATGGAGATCTGAGCAAGTTGAGCCACCTGATAATATTTCCATAGATTAGGCAGGCCGCGTGTTGGGTTTTTAAATACAGATTGCCAACTATATATCTATATGTAAAATATATGAACTTTAGAATATATTATTTTTTTAATGTGTTATTGTGTTATCAATAAATCTGTAAATTGTGTTATCAATAAATCTGTAATTATATGTATTTACCATACAGTACTTCAATGCCTGATCCTTTATTATGCATGAAACCTTAGGGATGGAGACGCACCACGTTTTGGTGCCCTAGATCACATTTTATTTTATTCAATGAGTAACTCATTGCTGTTTGCACAGAGCACAACCTTTGAACCTGTATCATCAAAGACCTCAGTTATCAAGGAAAATTTGTGCTATGGTTCCCATTTATGATAACATGCTGTGCATCATCAATCATTACTTATTTGTTACAAAGTTTAATTTGTACTTTAATACAACCTAGTCATTTTGTTGGTTGATCAATATAGCCACATTATTTAACAGCTCTTTATAACATGATCAAGGTGAATATAAAATACTGGAATTTAATAAAAAGTGAATATGTAAAATAAACGTATTATAGAGTAGAATTTAGTGTGTTTGTTCTGATGTGTATGTATTGAGCAAACACAAGTGTCTCGTGTATTTTTACATTTATATATTGTACATAGAAAATAGGCTTGTTTGTAACATGATACTACACACTGTTAAAATATATTCTTTGTAGGGGATGTGTAAGATTTTTACATATTATGTTTTACTTTTTTACAACTGTGTTATGTTAAGTATTAAAAAAAACACAAATCTATTTTTTTGGTCATGTGTATTTGGAATATTGCAAATTAATATTTCCTATTTAAAGATCAATTTAACTTTAGGTTTAAATCAGACAAATACATTCCAAGTGCACCAAACAACAAAAAGTGTGTAAAGTCTCACGGTTTGTTTTTTTAGAAAGCAGCCACAGCATAAGTAGAAAGCCCTACCAGTATGCTGCAGAGAAGGATTGTTGCAGAAGCAGTGGTCTCCCTGTAGAAGTCCAACACTCCCCATAAAGTTACAGATCTTCTATCTGCAGGGAGTATGAGTTTTACTAATTGCACAAAAAAAAAAATACATTGATAACCAAACCATTATAGTTGTCTTGTAAAATATTTGCACTCCTTAACAACAAGTTGTTTTTCACCACATCATTTTTCAACCGATCCGAATTGTTACAAAAATTTGGAATTAAACAAAATAAAATTAACCGGTTCCCGACCGTCTCGCATACATTTATTGCTGCAGAGTGACGCTGTGTCGCGAATCGCTGTTTATAAACGGTGGCTCGCGGGTGCGCCGTAGCGGGCGAGAGCGCACCGCCAGCGGCGCGCTCTCGTGCCTGCCGCACTCTGCAGGAGTGTGGCCGCGGCTCGGGCCAACTTGATCTCCATCGGCGAGATACGATTGCCTAGCAGAGAAGTAAAAAGAGGAACCACCGATGTAAACACAGCGGTTCCCCGCTCTGTCAGGCAGCATGTAAGAGATTTACTGATCCCTGTCACTGAGATCAGTTAGATCTCTTATGCCCCTGGCAGCCCAGCCCCCTCACAGTTAGAACACGCCTAGGGAACACACTTAACTCCTCGATCACCCCCTGCAGGTTAACCTCTTCACTGCCAATGACATTTATACAGTAATCAGTGGATATTTAAATTTTTGATCGCTGTATAAATGTCATTGGTCCCAAAAAAGTGTCAGAAATGTCCAGCATGTCCACTGCAATATTACAGTCCCGATAAAAATTGCAGATCACCGCCATTACTAGTAAAAAAAGAAAATGTGTAAAAACGCCAGAAATTAATTCTCATGGTTTGTAAACGCGGCAACATTTGCACAAACCAATCAATAAATGCTGATTGCGATTTCTTTTACCAAAAATATGAGGAAGAATATAAATCGGCCAAAACCGATGAATAAATTTGTTTTTTTTATATATTTTTTTTGGATATGTATTTTAGCAAAAAGTATGAAATATTGGGGGGTTTTTTTGGCAAGATTGTCACTCTTTTTTGTTTATAGGGGTGATCAGAAATGATGCAGAGGTGAACAATTACCACCAAAAGAAAGCTCCATTTGTGGGAAAAAGAGGACGCAAAGTTTGTTTGGGTACAACGTCGCATGGCCGCGCAATTGCCAGTTAAAGCGACGCAGTGCCGAATCGCAAATAGTGCTCTTGTCCTAATGTGGGAAATCCTTCCGTTGGTTAACCTCCCTGGCGGTATGATTATTTCAGATTTTTGGTGCTGAAAGCGGTACGATTATTTTGCATGAAAATTTGGCGTTTTATATTGTAGGGCTGTAATTCTTAGCAATAACTCACTTAAATCTGTCCAAACAAGAGTCTAGTATACATCCCCGCTGGATCCAGGGGACAAGGTGAGTAGCACTGCCTGGATCCAGTAATGCAATCCCGAGTGTGGCTCGGGGTTACCGCTCTTGGTACTGAAAATCCACCCCGAGCCACACTTGGGAACACCGCCAGGGAGGTTAAACAAAATCAATTGCGAAACGAATCAAGGAAACAAAACTAGTAACATAACGAGTCTTTCGTTTTTCACGTCTAGTTGTGAAGGCCCTGGAGCACCAGGACCATAGATACACCCACAAAATGACCACAGTTTAAAGAGTAAACACCCCAAGGCATTTTTAAGAGGCATAGTGAGTATTTTAAAGACTTCATTTTATGCCACAAGTTTTTCAAAAATGCAGAAAGAAAATGAAAAAAAAACATTTTTTACACAAAGTCGTCAATTTAATAAGATATTTTTCACATATAGCATGGACATACTTAGAATTTAACAACAAAACACATTTTGCTACTACTCCTGAATATGGGGATACTACATATGTGAGACATTTTCCATGTTTAGACTACTTGACATTGTATCTTGTGCATCACAAAAATCAACCAATTGTAATTGTCTGGACTGTAATGGTTGCCCCCGTATGAGTGCTCAGTGAATATAGGTTAGTGTAGCATCACCTATAGCAGTCCCAATTCCTGTAAGCCAAGCAAGCCTAGCCTACTGGAATGTGGCTGCCCCCAGGAATGCCATGCATACTGGCCAGGAAGTAGAGGAGGCTGAAGAAAGGAAGAACAAAATAGTTCCTATGATTCCAGGAGTGTAGTTTTCCACAGGGGATGGCCGGGACTGGTGTCTTACAGGAAGGTAGTTAATGGGATGTGCAGATGGGTCAGTTCAGGTGGCAGGTAAAGACAAGGTCAGCTGGCAGTCAAAGGATCAGTCCAGGCAGCAGGCAGAAGCAACACTGCACTGATTTGGTGGCAATTAGGGATACTGCTGATGGCAGCATTGGCTCTGATGACACTGGCATTGGTGTGGCTTAGTGATCAAGAACATTGTTGCCAAAAACAATTCTGCTCTGGCCAAAAGAGATTTTTTGAACATTTTCCTCATCTGTTGTAAGAAAAAGATTATCTCTTAAAATTTTGTTTTCAATACTTGAATTATCCAGGCTTCTTCACTATTTTCTTAGTGTGTTCTGTAAGTCATTTCCTTTCTTTCCCTTCCATTGTACTGCATACAATGTTCCCTATGATCACCAAGCCTGTGCATGTTTGAAAGGTATTGAAGTCATTCTCTTTGGGACACCCTGGGGTGGATTTACTAAAACTGGAGAGTGCAAAGTCTGGTGCAGCTCTGCATAGAAACCAATCAGCTTCCAGGTTTTTTGTCAAAGCTTAATTGAACAAGCTGAAGTTAGAAGCTAATTGACTACCATGCACAGCTGCACCAGATTTTGTACTCTCCAGTTTAACCACTTCAGCCCCGGAAAGATTTCACACTTTAGGACCAGAGCACTTTTTGCGATTCGGCACTGCGTCGCTTTAACTGACAATTGCACGAACGTGCGACGTTGTACCCAAACAAAATGTGCGTCCTTTTTTCCCCACAAATAGAGCTTTCTTTTGGTGGTATTTGATCCCCTCTGCGTCATTTCTGATCGCCGCTATAAATAAAAAAAGAGCGACAATTTTGCAAAACAAAGTTTTTCTTACTTTTTGCTAGAATACAAGTCCAAAAACATTTTTTTTCATCGGTTTCGGCCGATTTATATTCTTCCTCATATTTTTGGTTAAAAAAAAATCGCAATTGGCGTTTATTGATTGGTTTGCGCAAAAGTTGCCACATTTACAGATGATGAGAATTAATTTCTAGGGTTTTTATTTTTTTATTATTTTTTACTAGTAATGGCGGTGATCTGCAATTTTTTTTTGTGGTACTGCGATATTGCGGCGGACATGTCGGACCATTTTGACACCTTTTTGGAACCATTGACATTTATACAGTGATCAGTGCTATAAAAATGCACTGATTACTGTGTAAATGCCATTGGCAGTGAAGGGGTTAACCTGGAGGGGGCGCTCTAAGGGTTAAATGTGTTCCCTAGGCGTGTTCTAACTGTATGGGGGCTGGGCTGGCAGGGGGAGGGGAGTGATCACGGCTTCCATATACAAGAAGCCTGTGATCACAGCCCTCCCCCCTCTATGAGAACGGAGATCCGTGTTTACATACACGGACCTCCGTTCTTCCACTGTGGGGAGGCCATCGCGGGTAGCCGGTGGCAATCGAGCCTGCCCTACCCGCTCCCTGGCCAGCCCCCCCCTGGACACAGTAAGCGTGCGAGCGCTCACAATGCTAGTTATCGGAGCCGCCGCCAGGTGACGGCGGTTTGCGATAAGGAGCCACTTAAAGCGGAGTTCCACCCAAGTACGGTTTACACCGTACATTCCCCCACTCCTCACGAATTTCGCCTTCAAGGTAAAAACCCACCTTGAGGCGAAATTCACCGAGGAATAGCGTTTGGCGGCAGTGGACCGCCGCCGAGGCTATTGATCGTAACACTCGCGAGCGTGCGAATGACACAGGTCCCCCCCCGACCGGTCCCTCGCCCATCCCGTCCGAGCTAACGGTGGCCGATGGGCGCTACCGGAGGGGTGTCACCTTCTTGCCTCCAGGCACATACATTTGTGCCTAGAGGCAAGAGTATCTCCCCCCTCCCGACACTAGTGTCCGAAGAACATATACCTTCGGCACTAGTGAGGGGAGGGGG
>BLSH010275127.1:976570-991017 GCA_018402905.1 Glandirana rugosa
TCGGGAAAAACGCTAAGCCGTGACGCAGCGAAATTGACCGTTAACGCGCCGGTACGCTGCAACATGGGTTTGTTTGAAACGCAGGAGAAAAAGGGTGTTTACCTCGAAAGAAAACCACCATTAACAAGTGGAGACGTAGTAAAGACTAGTGGGGATATTTGTTTTTTTCTCGTTGTTAAAACGTTTTTTTTTTTTGTTATAAAGAAAGAAAAACGATTTTATGTATAGGTTTTTTTTATATTTTTTTGATTAAATAAGTAGCCAAAACCGGCTAAATATAAGAAGGAGTATAAAAACCATTTTCTTTAGCGTTAGTCGCAAATAACTAACCAAACGCGTTTACACAGATCACCGCCATTACTAGTAAAAAAAAAAATGTGTAAAAACGCCAGAAATTAATTCTCATGGTTTGTAAACGAGGCAACATTTGCGCAAACCAATCAATAAACGCTGATTGCGATTTCTTTTACCAAAAATATGAGGAAGAATATAAATCGGCCAAAACCGATGAATAAATTAGTTTTTTTATATTTTTTTTGGATATGTATTTTAGCAAAAAGAAAGAAATATTGTTTTTTTTTTTTGCAAAATTGTTGCTCTTTTTTTGTTTATAGGGGTGATCAGAAATGATGCAGAGGTGAACAATTACCACCAAAAGAAAGCTCCATTTGTGGGAAAAAGAGGACGCAAAGTTTGTTTGGGTACAACGTCGCATGGCCGCGCAATTGCCAGTTAAAGCGACGCAGTGCCGAATCGCAAAAAGGGCTCTTGTCCTAATGTGGGAAATCCTTCCGTTGGTTAACCTCCCTGGCGCTATGATTATTTCAGATTTTTGGTGCTGAAAGCGGTACGATTATTTTGCATGAAAATTTTATATTGTAGGGCTGTAATTCTTAGCAATAACTCACTTAAATCTGTCCAAACAAGAGTCTAGTAGACATCCCAGGTATGAAAAAGTTTGAAAAATGAAATCATAAATTATAATATAATAAATAACTAAAAATAATTATCAAAAATAATAATATAATAGTAATAAAATGTATGCAATAATGTAATCAAACCAAAAACTCAGAAATTTGCTCATTTGCAGAATTGTCGCTGTCGTCACTTTCAGTTTCTGATGATAAATTTCCCCAAAAATCAGTATCACTCAATTCTGCAAATGATTCTTATTTACTATCGGTGTTTTCTAGCTGATCAAATACCACTTTTGACGCAAAGGGACACTTTTTGGTTGCTATGGACATTCTCATGTTTCCAGGCAGAAAGAATGACATTTATTATATAAAAGTGCATGCAGGGCTCTGGGCAAATCACTAGGGACAAAGGGGATGTGAAATGTTTTCATACAGTAATGTAATCTACAAGATTACAGTGTACTGTATGTGCTGTGTGTGTTTCACTTTTTGAATTTCCCGCCGGTCTCCGTCCCCGTGCGACGCGACGCTCGCAGGGAACGGAGCCCGGCACACAGGAGTCATCTGGTGATGGACACAGCTCGCAGACACGGCGGGGGACATCGCTGGATCCAGGGGACAAGGTGAGTAGCGCTGCCTGGATCCAGCAATGTGATCCCGAGTGTGGCTCGGGGTTACCGCTCTTGGTACTGAAAATCCACCCCGAGCCACACTCGGGAACACCGCCAGGGAGGTTAAACAAAATCAATTGCGAAACGAATCAAGGAAACAAAACTAGTAACATAACGAGTCTTTCGTTTTTCACGTCTAGTTGTGAAGGCCCTGGAGCACCAGGACCATAGATACACCCACAAAGTGACCACAGTTTAAAGAGTAAAAACCCCAAGGCATTTTTAAGAGGCATAGTGAGTATTTTAAAGACTTCATTTTATGCCACAAGTTTTTCAAAAATGCAGAAAGAAAATGAAAAAAAAAACATTTTTTACACAAAGTCGTCAATTTAATAAGATATTTTTCACATATAGCATGGACATACTTAGAATTTAACAACAAAACACATTTTGCTACTACTCCTGTATATGGGGATACTACATATGTGAGACATTTTCCATGTTTAGACTACCTACTTGACATTGTATCTTGTGCATCACAAAAATCAACCAATTGTAATTGTCTGGACTGTAATGGTTGCCCCTGTATGAGTGCTCAGTGAATATAGGTTAGTGTAGCATCACCTATAGCAGCCCCAATCTCTATAAGCCAAGCAAGCCTAGCCTACTGGAATGTGGCTGCCCCCAGGAATGCCATGCATACTGGCCAGGAAGTAGAGGAGGCTGAAGAAAGGAAGAACAAAATAGTTCCTATGATTCCAGGAGTGTCGTTTTCCACAGGGGATGGTCCGGGACTGGTGTCTTACAGGAAGGTAGTCAGTGGGATGTGCAGATGGGTCAGTTCAGGTGGCAGGTTAAGACAAGGTCAGCTGGCAGTCAAAGGATCAGTCCAGGCAGAAGCAACACTGCACTGGTTTGGTAGCAATTAGGGACACTGCTGATGGCAGCATTGGCTCTGATGACACTGGCATTGGTGTGGCTTAGTGATCAAGAACATTGTTGCCAAAAACAATTCTGCTCTGGCCAAAAGAGATTTTTCAACATTTTCCTCATCTGTTGTAAGAAAAAGATTATCTCTTAAAATTTTGTTTTCAATACTTGAATTATCCAGGCTTCCTCACTATTTTCTTAGTGTGTTTTGTAAGTCATTTCCTTTCTTTCCCTTCCATTGTACTGCATACAATGTTCCCTATGATCACCAAGCCTGCACACGTTTAAAAGGTATTGAAGTCATTCACTTTGGGACACCCTGGGGTGGATTTACTAAAACTGGAGAGTGCAAAATCTGGTGCAACTTCCAGGTTTTTTGTCGAAGCTTAATTGAACAAGCTGAAGTTAGAAGCTAATTGACTACCATGCACAGCTGCACCAGATTTTGTACTCTCCAGTTTAACCACTTCAGCCCCGGAAGGATTTCACACTTTAGGACCAGAGCACTTTTTGCGATTCGGCACTGCGTCGCTTTAACTGACAATTGTGAAACAAAATGTGCGTCCTTTTTTCCCCGCAAATAGAGCTTTCTTTTGGTAGTATTTGATACCCTCTGTGTCATTTCTGATCGCCGCTATAAATAAAAAAAGAGCGACAATTTTGCAAAAAAACGTTTTTCTTACTTTTTGCTAAAATACAAGTCCAAAAACTTTTTTTTTCATCGGTTTCGGCCGATTTATATTCTTCCTCATATTTTTGGTTAAAAAAAATTTGCAATTGGCGTTTATTGATTGGTTTGCACAAAAGTTGCCACATTTACAGATGATGAGAATTAATTTCTGGGGCTTTTATTTTTTTATTATTTTTTACTAGTAATGGCGGTGATCTGCAATTTTTTTTTTTTGTGGTACTGCGATATTGTGGCGGACATGTCGGACCATTTTGACACCTTTTTGGAACCATTGGCATTTATACAGTGATCAGTGCTATAAAAATGCACTGATTACTGTGTAAATGCCATTGGCAATGAAGGGGTTAACCTGGAGGGGGCGCTCTAAGTGTTAAATGTGTTCCCTAGGCGTGTTCTAACTGTATGGGGGCTGGGCTGGCAGGGGGAGGGAGTGATCACGGCTTCCATATACAAGAAGCCTGTGATCACAGCCCTCCCCCATTACATACACGGACCTCCGTTCTTCCACTGTGGGGAGGCCATCGCGGGTAGCCGGTGACAATCGAGTCTGCCCTACCCGCTCCCTGGCCAGCCCCCCCCCTGGACACAGTAAGTGTGCGAGCGCTCACAATGCTAGTTATCGGAGCCGCCGCCAGGTGACGGCGGTTTGCGATAAGGAGCCACTTAAAGCGGAGTTCCACCCAAAAATGGAACTTCCGCTTTAAGCACTCCTCACCCCCTTACATGCCACATTTGGCATGTAATTTTTTTTGGGGGGGGAGTGTGTACCCAGGTTTCAGAGGGACTTCCTGTCCCTCTTCCACCTTCCGCCTCGGGGCCGCCTAGGCGACTCGTCCTCTCCTCCTAGATGGCCCCTCCCTCCTGGCAATCTTCTGGGACACGTCACAGGTCCCAGAAGATTGCCTGGCCACTAGGAATGAGCAGTGCGACTCACGCATTCGCAGTGGGTGCCTGGTCGTGAAGCCGGACCGGGTGCCCACACTAGGAATGGCGGGGCCGTCGGGAGGAGGGGGGAGACGAGTGAGGCTTCGGGAGCAGCCGTCGCTGGACCGGGAGACAGGTAAGTTACTGTTTATTAAAAGTCAGCAGCTACACTTTTTTGTAGCTGCTGACTCTTAATAAACAAAAAAACAAGTGGAACTCCGCTTTAAGTAAATCAACCCCTATGCATACTATATTGCCAAAAGTATTGTGATGCCTGCCTTTACATGCACATGAACTTTAATAGAATCCCAGTCTTAGTTCGTAAGTTTCAATATTGAGTTGGACCACCCTTTGCAACTATAACAGCTTCAACTCTTCTGGCTGTCCACAAGGTTTAGGAGTGTGTCTATGGGAATGTTTTACCATTCTTCCAGAAGTGCATTTGTGAGGTCAGGCACTGATGTTGGATGAGAAGGGCTGGCTTGCAGTCTCCCCTATAATTCATCCCAAAGATCTTCTATTGGGTTGAGGTCAGAACTCTGTGCAGGCCAGTCAAGTTCCTCCACTCCAAACTCGCTCATCCACACTATATTGCCAAAAGTATTGGACCACACCTCCAAATCATGGAGGGGGGTTTATGGTATGGGGTTGTTTTTCAGTAGTTGGGCTTGGCCCCTTAGTTCCAGTGAAGGGAACACTTAAGGCGTCAGTATACTAAGACATTTTGGACAATTTCAAGCTCCCAGCTTTGTGGGAACAGTTTGGGGATGGCCCCTTCCTGACATGACTGTGCACCAGTGCACAAAGCAAGGTCCATAAAGACATGGGTGAACGAGTTAGGGGTGGAGGAACTTGACTGGCCTGCACAAAGTCCTGACCTCAACCCAACAGAACACCTTTGGGGTGAATTAGAGTGTAGACTGTGAGCCAGGCCTTCTTGTCCACATCAGTGCCTGACCTCACAAATGTGGATAGGGGATTATAGGGCATAGGGATAGGGGATTCTGTTATGCTGTTGGTCCGCCATCCATTCCATTTTGTGCTATGTAAGGAGGTGGTTGTTGTGGAGGGTAGGTAGGATAGGATCCAGGAACTGTGATTGGTTGCAGAACTGTGGCACTGTTCTGTACCAAAAATACCTGAGAAAAAAATAATATATTAGATTCATAGATATACAAGTGCAAACAGTTGTATTGCAGGGTAGGTGCAAAATATAAATGGCACTCAGTACCCTGAACCCCCCCCCCAGTCATGCATCATGCTCATTTAGAATACACCTCTAATGAATCACAGTACCTTTTTAAAAAAACAGAAAAAAAAAAAAGAAACCAAAATGTTATAAAGGTACTTATCATAATAACCTGTCAGATTATTTTGTTTATTGTGGTCAATAGAGTAACAATATCACTTTTGTTCCCAGTTTTCCTTGTGCCAACTTTACCCAATATATAGTTATACAGCATTTTGACAACAGTGACTTTTGAATCTCCACTTTGCTTGTTTCAGTTATATCCTTTCCATATAGTTTTTAGCATCTTACTGTACTATCAATGAAAAAAGTCATTTAGAAGTTAAAAAAATGCTAAGAGGTAGTTTTTTTTTTTTTATGGAAGAGACTTTTCTTGTTTTTCTACCAAAATGCTGCAGTACCAAGAGCAATGTGCACTCTTGGTCTTAGAAATGTCAAGAATGGGTGCTGGTGCCCAGAAAATTGAACTCCTTGCCTGCGTAAGTGTTATATCATCCAAGGTGTCCAGTGGCTAAGAGAGAAGAAATTGAATGCAGATGAAGCTGCAGAGAAAATGATAGCAATAGTGGATGAAGCAGTGAGGGGGATTGTGATGTTGCCAGCACTGGAGAAGAGTATACTGAGAGGTAAGTCTGCCACAATGTGCAGGTGTGTCATATGTATGGCAAATGCTCTCCCTTGACCGCTACAGTGTTGGATCTGATACAATTAATATATATGCAGTTTTGATATAAATTAAAATGTGCCTCCTGGTAAAGCAGAATAATAGCTTTCAGTTGAGGTGGTCAACAAAAGGGCCTGCTATCGGCAATGCTGATTAATGGATGAATGCCTGGTTGGGCAATGTTCTCTCTCCTTACTCCATACTCAGTCCATTACATGACCACATAATAAAAATGAAAGAGGCAAGAAACTGTGGTGCTCTCTATCTCAAAATGTATGGGGAGAGAAAACACTTACAAATTTTATAAAAAAGCAAGCTTTGAATTTACAACATGTGCCACTGCTCACCACACATCCAAGCCCTTGGCATCACATTGTAAATTTAATGTTTACTTTTTTATAGAATTTCGTAAGTGTTTTTGATTCCCTTTTTCTGCATTTTAAATACATTTTGATATAGAGAGCACTATGGTTCTCTTTCTTTTATTTTTGTTATGTGGACTTGTCATAAACTGAATATGGAATAAGGAGAGAGAACATTGCACAACCAAGTCCAGGTGGAGGAGGAGTGCAGAGCGGTTTCCCATGGCAGTGGAGATTATTACAAGCGAGAGGGCACTTTTCATTTGATGAAGATACAAGATATTTGAATCACTTATTACACAATTATACACAATTGTCACAATTATATGGGCCTTTGTGTATACTGCTTTCTGCTGAAGAATATCACAGTGTTTTTGTTATTGTCACTTTTTACATTATATTTTATTTAGATTTATTTTAATTTAGATTAAAAAAGTTGGACCGCATTTATTTATGTTATATTCAGTATAGTGGAGGGTGCGGTGAAATCACCTATATAGTCTTTCAGCTGCAACAAGTTTATGGTTTATGTTTTAAGTTTATTTATAAGGATTGCTAAAGGAATTTATTATTTGTAGTTACATAGTTAAGGTTGCACTGATTGTATTTTTGGTAGTTTTAGTGAAATGGTTAAACCACTCCTCTTAAAAAAATTTGCAACTGAGTACCTCTTCCTTCTCAGCCTGTATACTAGTCTCTCGGCTTGTCATCTTTGTGTCCCCAATGAGCAGATTTCCTTTCACTTACGGTCTTGGGAGCTTTACCTTCTGTTCTGGTGACACCTGTGAACTTTTGGATCCCCACTTTCTGCTTTGGCAACAACTGCTTCTGGTACAGGAAGTAAGGGGAATTCTAGCCAGGAGATCTCCCCACACTACATCTCCAAATGACCAATGTCAAACAGAGCAGGATGTGCAATAAAAATGACCTTTTCATTTCACTCCTTAGCCAGGACTTTTTAAAGCAGCATTTCTCAACATTACAATTGGCAGAGGTGCCTCTTAGGCACACACCCACTGGTCATGGCCTTCTTTCTTCATTTTAACCATCTCTATCAAGTGATTCAAGAACACACTTTTAATCCACTTAGGGAACATGGCCAAAGCATGCATTCTGACCCTTTGGAAGCAGACCTCTCCACTGATTGTCTCAATGGTCTTTTTGGGTCAACGACCTAGTGCTATTTGAGGACCTCACCGCTTGTCTATACTACATGGAAGAAAGATTTGAAAGCACTTGGTTCTAATGGTGAGACTTCTATACTACATCAAAGTATATCTTTCATCTTCAGCAGGACATCAGTTACAATGTAGTCTTCTCAGTTCCTTCCTCTTTTACAGCATGGCTCTATAGGCATTGGTGATCTTGTATTCCATTGCCCCTCTGGCTACAGGCTATGAGGGTCCTATGACCCCTTCTTTCCCTCTCCCCATCCCCCCCCCTTTTTTTAATCCCCAATTATTATTATGCCCAAACTGTCCTTTGTACCCTGTGTTTGTTGTCTTTGTAGGCATCTAGATCTCTAGGTTGTCAATGCCCTTGTAGTCTTGTATGAACTACTTGATATACAAGGAAACCTGTTCATATATTTTGATTATCATGTCTCTTATTGGAAGGTCACCATTTCTGAAATTCTTCCTTATACTTGGCAGTTTCATGTTCATTTGCTGGCCAGTGGTATATTTATGTTTCTCATTTGCTCTCTCTCATTGGTTTTCTCGAAATAAAGAGTATAATTAGAAAAAAAAATCTACCTACAACTTGTGGCACATTGTTATTAATAAGCTGAATAAAGTTTTATATACAAAATAAGTAATGTGGCGTGCCTAGCTTGTTTAGCACCCAGGACTGCATATTTTTTGCAGTGCACTGCATCACATTTGTGTGTGCTATAGTGAACTGTAACGTAGCTGTGTTACAGATGTGAGTTGAGATGCCATTTTAAATGAGTGGAATCGCAACACAAAAAATTCATGCACAGAGAACTGCTGATTTTGCACCAGACCCCCTTGACTTTGTGTTAAAGCTCTGTAAGCCTAAAAAAGATATGAATTCTCTGGCACTTACCTGAGTGGGTGCTGTTAGACTTGAGACAGCCCGACAGCCAAACACAGAGAGGCTAACGGAAATGGAGAACTGCAGCAGATATGTAAGAATGAAGAATCCACGAAGAACATTGCCTGCATACCATAACTGCAAATAAACACATTAAAGGGTGAGCACGCCCAAAACTGGTTGGTAGATGCTATGGAGTTATACCAACTAAGAGTCTCTTCTATATCATGAGATAGAGGGCTGTTTTGAGGTGACACATTGGAATGCACTCTGTAAACCACATGGAAGGGACACTGATGAGCTTACCAAGTGCATGTCACATTATATAATTTTTTGTGTAAATTATGTTGTTCCAACAAAAATTGTTCATTGTTATACAAATAATAAATCATCGGTAATGAGGGATATAAGAGGATATTCATAATTCCCAGAAAACACTTTTTGAGTAGGTAATACGGAAGAGTTAAAAATGATTCAGAGGTTCCTGAAGATGAAGATTAGAGAGTATAAAGAGATACAAAGGAGGAAGCTGAAGTAGAAAGTTCCAGCAAAACATTGTGGTTACAGGTTTCAAGTCAATTGATTGGGGTGACTGGGGGAGGTGTGGAGAGGGAAAATGAACATAACGTGTTTTTTTTAACATGCTTGATTCAGTGGCCCTTGCCTTGACTTTCTCAGATTGAACACGGAGCTGTAGATAAGCAGTGTTGAGACAAGTTGCCTCCACTCCTCATACTTGATGTGCTTCCTAATTTAATGTGGGTTCTACTTTTCCTATTGGATACCCTCACCAGCTGTTCTTTTTATAAGAACAACTCTGCTCTTCTTTTATGGGAAAGTACAATGATCAGGTGAGTAGACAGTTAAGGAAACTTAAGGCAGGAAATTTAGCTGGTCCTGGTGGTGTTAGCAGATCATCTGGGGGTGTCCTTTAACCTGAGTCTTGGAAAGGTCCGTGTGCTGTGGAAGATGTTTTGCCTTGCCCCTGTTCCAAAGATACCATGTCCTCGAGGCTCCAGGGATTACAGATAAGTGACTTTGATCTCCCACATCATGAGGACCTTGGAAAGACCCATTTTACATCAGTTGCAGCCCATGATTAATACATATTTAGACCGGCTACAGTCCGCCTACCAGCCTAGATTAGGAATTAAGGACACTATTATTTTCCTGCTAAATCGCATGCAAACACACAGTGAGGATCATGTTTTTTAAATTCTTTGGTGCATTTGATGCCATGAGGCTGGCTCTCCTGGGCAAGAAGCTAACGGAGATGCAGGGAGGAAATGTCTCCCTTGTGTCATGGATTGTTGACTACCTGACTGGAAAAATAATTCATGTGATAAAAAAATTAACTGTATAAACTGAATATATTATGAGCTTTAAAGTGCTGGTGTCAGTGTCTATGTCAATGATGGTGACAGTGCACTCTTTCTCAGTGCTGGTGTGAGTGTGCTCTCAGCACTGGTGTTAGTGAGCTCTATCTCAGTGCTGGTGTCAGTGTCCTCTATCTCAGTGTCCTCTCTCCTTCTCAGTGATGGTGTTCGGGCACTCTTTCTCAGTGCAATCTGTCTCAGTGCTGGTGTTAGTGTCCTCTGTTTCACTGTTGCTCTCAGTGACCTCTCTCTCAGTGCTGGTGTCAGTGCTCTCTATCTCAGTGCTGGTGTCAGTGTCCTCTATCTCATTGCTGGTGTCAGTTCTCTCTATCTCAGTGCTGGTGTCAGTGCTCTCTATCTCGGTACTGGTGTTCTCTATCTCACTATTGTGCTCAGTGACTTCTCCCTCTCTATCTCAATTCTGGTGTCAATGCTCTGTCTATATCAGTGCTGTACTCATAGAGCTCCTTGAACTCAGCCTCATAGAAGAGAAGGGGCTGTGCAAGTTTCACCACCTCCGAGTTCTCAGTCAGGCAGCAGTAGGCCCCCACGGGACTCTCCATAGCTGAAGAACTCCTGATGGGAGATAGCAGCGGAGGAGCCGATCAGTAGGCATTTCCAGTGCAGGATGCAGAGCGCCTGGCCCACCATGGCTGAGGATCAGCACTGGACTGGGCTGGGACCTCCCAACCCCCGCAGTGGAGCCCTGCATAGGCAGGGATGAGGGCAGGGTGGAGGGAGGGGTCAGGCCTGTCAATCACAGGTGGGCACACTGGCAGAGGACTGAGCTGTCATGTTTGTGGCACTGATAATCAAGAGGAAGGAATGCGGCTAGTGGATGGGATGGGACGGGGGTGGATATAAAGGCCGGTCGCTGTGACTGAGTGAGGCTGGATGCTGGAAGAGCAGGGATGGGGGGGCCAGGTCCTCTCTCATGCTGGTGGTAGCCAGCTGCAGAAGGGACTTGTGGCATAGTAGCTCCGTCTCTCCCTGCAGCTGGAGCCCCTGATCTCCCTGCCCTGATTGACAGGAAACCCTTTCTTTCCTACCTCCCCCGTTCAACCCCCTATAGAATTCATTGGCTCCATCCAGCCATGGTGAGCCCTCCTTCCCAGGACCTTCCTTGCCATTGCTCACCAGACAGGCTGTCCCCACTGGGTGTGCTGGGATGGGTCCTCGGAGCACTCCAGTGGGGGCTGACAGGGGGCAATCTGTGGCTCCGGTGCAGTGTGAATATTTAATTTAAAGCAGAACTCCGGGAAAAAGAAATCCATATCTGTGTTGCTGATCTGCTACCTTCACCAACTATGCCATACATCTTCTGCTGAGCTCTGTAGTTCCTCTGTAGTAGCCTGCTGAACTTCCTGAAAAACTATTACTGCCCTGTTGGTTCCTGTTTGTAAGACCACTGGCTGCTATCCCTCCTGTACTCCCAGCCAGCAGTCTTGTAACTAACCACTTGTAGTTCTCTACAGCTGAGCAGGGATTTATATTTCTTTCTGCTCACTGTAGTGGGTGGAGGGGATCTCACAGCCCCCAGTCTGTGCCGCCCATAGAGGTGGGTGTCCTCCCTCTCCTCATCCCTGCCAGCACCACCCCTGCCGCCCGCCTGCCATCTCTCGGTGCAAAGTGGGCATCAATGACAGAGATCCATGACAGAACGTATCTCGGGCTGTGACTAGTCTGGTATGTCTGGTATGTGAACACTGCTCGCTTTAACTTCCCTCCTCTCATACCCACATTGGAACAGTGTGCTCTACGCTGTATATCACAATTCGGGTATGAGAGGAGGGAAGTTACAGCGAGCAGTGTTTACATACCAGACATACTAGACCCATCAGCCTGAGATCTCCGCTCTCTCATGCGGATGATCTGCTACTGATGCCCACTCTGCACTGATAAGCTGCACTGGTGGGCACTAGTGAGACAGCCTGATGGGCACTGATAAGCTGAACTGGTGGGCACTGGTGAGACCGCCTGATGGGCACTGATAAGCTGAACTGGTGGGCACTGGTGAGACTGCCTGATGGGCACTGATAAGCTGCACTGGTGGGCAGTGATGAGACCTCACTGGTAAGCTGCACTGATTAGGCAGCACCGATGAGGCTACACTGATAAGCAGTGGACACCATCCACTGCTTTACTGACACCGTACACTGCCAAATATCTGTAGGAGGGGTTTCCACCACCCCTGCAAAGTTTGCAGTCATTTTTATGTCTTATTTTCAGTGTTGTGTGTATTACGTTACAGATCACAGAGACCGGTATTGTGGTAATATTGAAGTTTGAGATTTTCATACATTAGAGGGTTCCACCATTATTGTGTTGTTGATTAGTAAGTTAGCGCTGCACTCATGTAGAAATTTACTTGTGCTACATGCTGATGTAAAGCAGCATGGCCCGCCTCTTTCTTTCTGTAGTGCGGCTAGGGATGTCCTCATACACCATACCAGTGCTGAAATGCTACAGCAGGAGGAATATTTCTAATACTGGATTACAGCAGAGTACAGTGTGTATAATATATCATTATGGGATGTGTGTACAGTTCAGTAATGATTACATAAAGCATGTAAGGAAAATATGTTTATGTCCTTGAGGCTGGTGGTGAGAGAACACACATGCTTTGCATTTATACGACTGTAACTTGTCCTGCCCTGCTGTGTCACTGAGTAGTGTATCTGGCTGCAGAATGAGGGGCGTGGTTTATGTTGAAGTGGGCTTGTTCACATTTACATGTACAGACCTAGTATACCTCCCATATTCATTGAAATATGCAAAGCATGAAGGGAACTGTAGTTTGAGGACAGTGCAAAGAGAGAGAAGAGGATATGATGCAATCACTGTCTAACATATCCTCCCTGGCAGAATATATAATGCATTTTTTGCATTGCAGAGCTGACTTCCTGGAAATTCAATTAGACTTTTCTCTTCAATGGTAAGTATTTTCACAAATGTAATAACCGTTTTGTGTTTTGTGTAGGGGTGTACTAATGGTGGATTTTTTGCCGATCCCGGAGTTCTGCTTTAATTATTATTTTGCTCCGGCTGCTGGAAGGAGTCTCCTCTCCTTCTCCTCTTCCTCCAGACAACACATCACTGGCCCCGCCTCCTCCCTCCAGGCCACATCCGCTCTCTCTCCCCTGCCTGGCCATGCAGTGTGCATCATTAACCCTCTGCAGGCCGGAGCACAGCCCCACTGTGGCATTGTTGTCAGCTACGGTCCTGAATACCCAGAGGCTGCTCTTCAATTACACAAATTAAGCAGCCACGAGGCCCCCATGAGCGCGAGACCTTAGACGACTGCCTAATTTGCCTAATTAAAGAGCCGCCTCTGTTTCTCGTAACTGAAATCAGTGGTATAGACAGTTATCAGACAGGAGACTTGCCACCTACAGAAGTTTTCTAATGACTCAGCGGTAGTGGGATGTATCAGGGATGGGGAAGAGACTGAGCTGGAGAGAAGGATGAAAGCACCTGTGATCCCTCTCTCCATCCGAGAAATGGGTGGGGAGGTAGTAGAGAATTACAAGTATCTGGGGAGGCAAATAGATAATAAACTGGACTGGAATAAGAACATTGGAGTGCTCTAAATGAAAGGAAAGAGCCACCTTTATTTTGGAAGAGGCTGAGGTCTTTCAACATCCAGTTGATCCAGATGTTTATGTTGTATTTATATTATGTTTGTATTTGGTTAATTTAGGTTATTTTATGTGAATGTTTGGTGTAATCTTTAGGGGAAGTAATATAATATTTTCATTTTTGTAGTTTGACTCTTGTGCTATTTATTCAATGCAGTGTTTAATAGGATGGTATGGTTTATTACAGTGCAGTATTTAATTTAGTCTTTATGTTGTTTTATTTCAATTCAGAGTTATTTTACATAATTTGCTGTTAATGGTGATTTATATATTTTTTTGTTACTGTTTCTTTAATTTTTGTATGATATTGTTATTTGGCTCTGTCTTTGTTGAGTATAACAGAGTTGGAGATTATGGCAAGGACATCTCTTTGTTGGAGCACATACACATTTACAGCTTAAAGTGGATGTAAACCCAATTCACGAAATTTGAGTAGAACACATCTGTCTGTAGTGCTTTCTTTTCTCTCTTCAAAGAGCTATGTCCCGTAGCTGTCTCTTCCTCCGTAGCTCTGTTATCAGCCTGATAAGTTCTCACTGCTTCTGGGAGACAGGACATAGAATTTAGAGATGAAGGAGGTTGCTAAAAATAGATTAGCAGCCAGCTAATCAATACACAGACACAGTTCTACATGTGTGGGAAGGGGGTGTGTGCCTTTCCTCCAATCAGCTTTCGCACAGTCTCTCACAGTGTCTCACAGCGTCTAGCAATTATCTCCTACTAAATAGTATATCAAGCTGAAGACAGCATATATACATGTGAGACTTATATAGGAAGATGTTTTCATCCCTGTGCATCATTTCAGGCTGTTCACTGTGCTGGGTATATGGAGGGTTTACATCCACTTTAACCACTTAACGCAAATTTTTTTCCTGCAAGTTGGCAGGCAGTGGGCATTGCAATTTATTCCTAGGTGATACAGTATCTATTGTCCGACTATTGTCTCGATGCCTCCTTCTCTGTCGATGCCCTGTATCGAGAAACTTCTCTCTTTTCTTTCGTGATGTCTGTCTACACAAGATGAGTTTAA
>BLSH010275127.1:991027-1030378 GCA_018402905.1 Glandirana rugosa
TTTTGCCCCCCCCCCCCCCCCGAGACCCTCACAACCACTGGCCAGAGTTGTAGGGATTCACAGGATTCTCTCCCCCCACTCACAGATCGAGTTATCAATAAAATAAAATACAGGAGGGTGGAGGCCTGTTCCCATTGGACCATCTATACTGCTGTTCTGCCTTAACATCTGAAGCTTTAACCATTGCAGCAGTGGAAATTCTAAGTCAAGAACAGGACAGGCACCCCTGCAGTAAAGATTTTCCTAGGATGCAGCTACCTGCACAACATATGGGACATGCTTCATTAAAGGTAGGCGATGTGATTAAAGCCTCGTACACACGCACAGATTGTTGGACAATCAAACGTCCAACTTTTGTCCAAATTGGCTGTTGGCAGTTTTGTCTAGCGTACTAAAGGTAGTCAAGTAATCTATCAACAAAGCCGAACATAGTGATGTGTTACGAGCATATAAAGAGGAAGTTAAGGTGAATGTAGTTTGTGAATTAGGAACACAGGTTTACATGACTGACACTTCCTGGATTCCGAGCATGCGTGGTTGCACTTACAACTTTTTGTTGTGCCAACTTCTGTGCACACGAGTAGAGTTGAGCAGACACCTGAATGTTCGGCGGGTCCGGCCGAGCTTCGTGAAAAAGTTTGGGTTCGGTACCGAACTTGACCCGAACTATAACCCCGGACCCCAAACCCCATTGAAGTCAATGGGGACCCGAACTTTTCGCCACAAAAATGGCTGTAAGAAAGTCCTGGCAAGTGCTGGAGGGCTGCAAAAGGAAGTAAAATGGGGGTAAGAGTAGGACAAGTGCCCTACAAAAAAATGGGGATAGGGAAAATAACTTAAAATCAAATAAAAAAAATTAAAAATGGGAAGTGGGGGTGGATGTAGAGTAGGAGCCTAGAGGTTGACTATGCCTTGACCGTGGCAGTGTAGGTGATGATTTTAGAACAATAATCTGTCCCTTACAGCAACAGCAGGAACCTGACCCTATAGGAGTAGGTGATGATTTTAGAACAAAAAAACTGAAAAAAGAAGGAAAAAATTGTGCTATCCCAATACTGTGTAACATGTGAATAAGGTGATTGAATAAAGCAGCTAACACAACAATATTCCAAAATTGACAAACAGACAAATACCCCTGTTGAAGTCCTGGCGGACGAAACGCGTCGGATAGAGTGGACCTGTTTGTCTAGCACTACGCTCTAAGTTCTTTTGATTGGAATCGCATATTGCATATTTGCTGCTTTCATAATGTACGTGTGACTCGTTTAAATAAAATTCTACTGGTCAACAGTATTATGCTATGTAGACCTTTTATATCCTGTTGAGGCACGTCGACATTGAGGTTGATATTGTTCCTTGAGACCTGGTTGTGGATGACATATTTCCAACAAGGCTGAATTCGGGAATACCACGGATGATATGCTGAGGTCTACTGGACTGCCCCGGTTGATTACGTTTTAGGCACTTGAATCTCTTATCTCTGGTAAGAGTATTCTTACATATACGGTGGAGGTGCACAGTGCATGCTGGTGTGTTACGTTCTATGGGAAGTAACAGTCACTATTTGTACCCCAAAGGGTGAAGGTTACCATATTCATATGAACTTTATTTTAATGTCACCACATTGAGTTTTTTACATGAACGTTTGTTATGGACCCATAATATTTGGTTATTTATGTTGTACACTTATCACATATAGATACTGGGTACAGTATCTAGTTTGACTGGAATAATTGTCCAGTTTATTTTTGTATTTAATTTTTAGCGCTACACTTTATGATTTTGTAAAGATGATTTTAGAACAATAATCTGTCCCTTACAGCAACAGCAGGAACTTGACCCTATAGGAGTAGGCGATGATTTTAGAACAATAATCTGTCCCTTACAGCAACAGCAGGAACCTGACCCTATAGAACTAGGAGATTATTTTAGAACAATAATCTGTCCCTCAAAGCAGTGGACTCTACCTAGTCCAGAATCAGATAGTTCTGTAATGCAGGATGAGATCTGCAATCTGTCCCTCAAAGCAGTAGACTCTACCTAGTCCAGAATCAGATCGTTCTGTAATGCAGGAAGAGATCTGCAATCTGTCCCGCTAAGCAGTAGTAGTAATCTCTACCTAGTCCAGAATCAGATTGTTCTGTAATGCAGGATGAGATGTTATTAATATCTGCAATCTGTCCCTCACAGCGCCGGCAGCATCCTCTCCCTAGACTAGCCTGAGAGCATGTGACATGCAGCACTACATGACTCCAGCTTATACAAAGGCTGGGTCACTTGATGCACTGGCCAATCACAGCCATGCCATTAGTAGGCATGGCTGTGATGGCTTCTAAGGGCAAACCAGTGAAATGCTTGTGGATTGGCTGTCCTGCAGCTATTCAACATGCGTGATCAGATACCCGAACCCAGAACCCAAACTTTTTTTCAAATGTCCGGGTCACGGACACCCCAAAGTTCGGTACGGACCCGAACTTTACAGTACAGGTTCGCTCAACTCTACACACGAGCTAACAATGTTGGCTAATGCCTTGTTGGCCAACAAAAGTTTTCTAGTCTTGTCAGCCAACTTCTGTTGGATGACAATTGGAAATTGGCTATTGAATCGTGCATTCTAACAGTCGGATTATCTGCCAACAGGCTGTTGGACGACCATTGTTGGCCAATAATCGGACCGTGTGTACGGGCCTTTAGGATGTATCTTTTTTCAGCTAACCTTCAGCTTTGAGAAGCCAGGAGCTGGTTCAACCTACCAGGCAATCGGGGACCACTTTTTGGGATGACTCAACATTTAAAGGCAATGTTTACCCTACAAATGTAAAATACAGGTCCACTTTGATGTGCCTAGTCTGAAAAAAGTCCTTTATTTTCCTAGTGATAGTAATCCAAGATTAAAATGCATATACAGTATCTCACAAAAGTGAGTACACCCCTCACATTTTTGTAAATATTTTATTATATCTTTTTATGTGAAAACACTGAAGAAATCACACTTTGCTACAATGTAATGTAGTGAGTTTGCAGCTTGTATAACAGTGTAAATTTGCTGTCCCCTCAAAATAACTCAACACACGGCCATTAATGTCTATAGCGCTGACAACAAAAGTGAGCACACCCCTAAGTGGAAATGTCCAAATTGGGCCCAATTAGCCATTTTTCCTCCCCGGTGTCATGTAACTCTTTAGTGTTACAAGGTCTCAGGTGTGAATGGGGAACAAATGCATTAAATTTGGTGTTATAGCTCTCACTCTCTCATACTGGTCACTGGAAGTTCAAAATGGCACCTCGTGGCACAGAACTCTCTGAGGATCTGAAAAAAAGAATTTTTGCTCTATATAAAGATGGCCTAGGCTATAAGAAGATTGCCAAGACCCTGAAACTGAGCTGCAGCATGGTGGCTAAGACCATACAGCCGTTTAACAAGACAGGATCCACTCAGAACAGGCATCGCCATAGTCGACCGAAGAAGTTGAGTGCACGTGCTCAGCATCATATCCAGATGTTGTCTTTGGGAAATGGATGTATGAGTGCTGCCAGCATTTCTGCAGAGGTTGAAGGGGTGGGGGGTCAGCCTGTCAGTGCTGAGACCATACGCCACACTCTGCATGGCTGTCGTCCCAGAAGGAAGCCGCTTCTAAAGATGATGCAAAAGAAAGCCCACAAACAGTTTGCTGAAGACAACCAGACTAAGGACATGGATTACTGAAACCATGTCCTGTGGTCTGATGAGACCAAGATAAACTTATTTGGTTCCGATGGTGTCAAGTGTGTGTGGCGGCAACCAGGTGAGGAGTACAAAGACAAGTGTGTCTTGCCTACATTGAAGCATGGTGGTGGGAGTGTCATGGTCTGGGGCTGCATGATGTGCTGCCGGCACTGGGGAGCTACAGTTCTTTGAGGGAACCTTGAATGCCAACGTGCACTGTGACATACTGAAGCAGAGCATGATCCCCTCCCTTCAGAGACTGGGCTGCAGGGCTGTATTCCAACATGATAACAACCCCAAATGCGCATTTAAGATGACCACTGCTTTGCTAAAGAAGCTGAGGGTAAAGGTGATGAATTGGCCAACCATGTCTCCAGACCTAAACCCTATTGAGCATCTGTGGAGCATCCTCAAATGGAAGGTGGAGGAGAGCAAGGTCTCTAACATCCACCAGCTCCGTGATGTCATCATGGAGGAGTGGAAGAGGACTCCAGTGGCAACCTGTGAAGCTCTGGTGAACTCCATGCCCAAGAGGGTTAAGGCAGTGCTGGAAATGAATGGTGGCCACACAAAATATTGACACTTTGGGCCCAATTCGGACACTTTCACTTAGGGGTGTACTCACTTTTGTTGCCAGCGGTTTAGACATTAATGGCTGTGTGTTGAGTTATTTTGAGGGGACAGCAAATTTACACTGTTATACAAGCTGTACACTACTTTACATTGTAGCAATGTGTAATTTCTTCGGTGTTGTCACATGAAAATATATAATAAAATATTTACAAAAATGTGAGGAGTGTACTCACTTTTGTGAGATACTGTATAGTATGAGGGGTATTTTGATTGTATTGCCTCCTTTAGGATGTGTATCTAAAGATTTTAGGTATTAAGGACTAGGCATAAAAATGATTATACTCATAGAAAACCACTGGCTGGTACATTCATCCGAGTCTTAGACAGAGATAGGCAGAAGGTTAGTACCTGTAGGGTGGATAATTCAGCTTAGGGTAGTTTAAGGGGCTAGGTGCCTAGGCTGGGGTGTTTTTATAAAAACTTGCCCTTTTAAATACTAAAATGGGACTTCAGCCAAAACATTTTATGGTTGCAAAATTGGAAGAATAAGACTTTTGCCTGTTTTTTACCTAATTGGTAAGATAGATAGATAGATAGATAGATAGATAGATAGATAGATAGATAGATAGATAGATAGATAGGATACTTACCTCATAACAGTTATCATAATTAGAATCATAGCAGTAATATGAAAGGCAATCCACAATGTTCAGTATCAGTCCAACAACAGAGAAAAAGGATATTACAATGCTTAAACCCAGGGAGCCTTTTATCTGTAAGAAAATAAAGACGCTTTGCTTAAAAGTTCATCTTAATCTTATTATATTTTGTTTTGAGCAGAATAAACATTGTTAAGGTAGTTGTTACTGATAATATTTTTTTTTTGTAAAGTAATAAACATGTTACACGTACCTGCTCTGTGTAGTGGTATTGCACAGAGCAGCCCCGAAACCTCCTCTTCTGGGCTCTCTCTTTTGTGTGTGCTATAGCTAACACACAAGTGTGTTCTGATGGTGGGGAGGGCTCCCCACCGTTAGAACACACTATTACGGTGGGAATGATTCCCCCATCCACCTCACATGTATGGGGTGATCATCTGGCCATTTTTTTTTTCATTTTTCCTGCTGGCTGAATGCAAAAAAAGACCAAGCCTTTTCTGGCACTTTTTGTTTACATGTAACAATCAGTATTTTTTGCTAGAAAATATCTTAGAATCCCCAAGCATTATATATGTTTTAAAGCAGAGGCCCTAGAGCAGCCTTTCTCAACCTTATCGACACAGAGGAACCATTGAAATAATTATCCGGTCTCTGGGAACCCCTGCTAAAAATTATAAATCTACAACTCATGATACACTACTGTGATGGTCAGTGGGAAGAATGCTCCTTACACTTGTGGTCATTGGGAATAATTCCCCCCTTACAGATAGCTAAAAAGATCAATGATGTTATTGGGAATTTATCTGAGAGGTAGAAATTGACCATTGCTCAAGGAACACTTAGCAACCTCTGGAGGAACCCTAGGGATCCATGGAACGCTGGTTGAGAAACCCTGCCCTAGAGAATAAATTGGTGGGTTTTGCAATGTTTTTGTCACATGGTACTTGTGCAGCGGTTTTTCTAACGCAATTTTGTTTGGGAAAAATACACTTTTTTTATGTTATGCAAAAAAATCACAATACATATCCAAATTTTTTGAAAACATAAAAGATGATGTTACGTCGATTAAATAGATACCAAACATGTCACGCTTTAAAATTGTACATGCCTGTGCAGCCACGACAGATAAGGTAAATTTTACTATCCATAGCCAACACTTTATAAACCTTTATAGGTTACCACTTTAGGGCTCATGCCAACAGGACATTTAAAAAGACACCAGCACTTCTGCCAGGGAAAAGTAGCTTTAAAAAGGCACAGGAGGTCTTGTGCTATATTTTTTGCCCATGATCTGATGTTTGCAATGATACCTCATGTGTGAGACGATCGCTGTTTGTGTGCACACCGATCTGACACGTGCGTTCGCGTTTGCTCCAAGCATGGGGGGATGAGGGCACTTTCATTTTTTTAATTCTTTTTTTGAAATTTTATTTTATCATCCCCTATGACAGCAATAAGCATGTAAAAGGTACTTTATAAGACCCCAGATCCCTCATTTGCCCTTAAAAGCATTTAATCTTACCAAGATTGGTGAGATCAAATGCTTTTGATTTTTAAAAAATGGCACTGTTTACATCCAGGTAACCTGGAAGTGATGTGAAGTCATGGCTTCCGGGTTACTATATCATAGAGCCCAACAAAGTGGATCAGGGCTTTGCTAAGCTCTATGAATACCTGGTGGAAGCACAAGCTGGTCAATCCTGGAGGGAAGAGAGCCTGGTACAGCTGTGGAAAATGGCTGGAAGGGAGGGGGGCATCTCCTCCCGCTGTTGGTAAAAGCAATCCAGCAGCTAGTTAGCTGCTAGGATTGCTCTTACAAGAGAGCAGGCCGCCAGCTCTAAAAAACAGTACTGAGATGATGCCTGAAGCTGCAGGCATCATTCTGGTATAACTTCTCAAATTCCAGCAACATACGGGTAGGTCGCTGGAGCTGATGTGGTTAATGTATGGCCAGCTTTGCTCTCTTTTTTTCCCCCTTAATTCCTTGGACCAGGTATAGATGAAAATCAAAATTCAGCCATTAGAGCAGGGACCGACTGAAATTCAATCCATGTATGGCCGTTCCCAATCAACAGATGTCAATCCAATGATCGGCTTTTGTCAAACAAGGTGTTGGGAAATTTTCATTTTATCAGTGGCTGCAACCAGTTTGGGTCAGTGTTCTGAGACAATCAGCACTGCTTTATACAGTGCTGTCAGTCAAACACAAAGAACATGCTTAAAGGAGTTTATATTATGGCCAGAATTATGCTTGAAGTGTGAGCATCTTTCTGACATAGGTGAGTGAGATTCCGCAGCAAGGAGTAGATGCAGGAAATATACTGGGATGACTTCAGATTTGGGGTTTCAAGGAGATATACTGTAGGGGGAGAGTCTGATTCATTACACCCATTGCCAAGCCACCATCAATGTCAGTTTTAAATATGTTGATTTTTTAGCATTCTCTATGACCATAAAAGCAATCAGAACTCTGTATAAGAGTCCACTTACCAGACACATAGAAGGATTGGACACGGCTGCCACTGACAAAGACCCTGCAATGATGTTCTGCAAAATATAAGCAAAATGGACTTTAACTGGAAAACATGGTGGATCCATGGTTTTAGGCTTTGCCATGTGAGTAGACTTGTGTCTCAACACTTATTGAACAAGTATATTGCTCAAACATCATGATTCACCTGCTGTGTGCTGGGAGATGGATAGACAGCCAATATATGCAACTGCAGCTTACTTTTTTTATTAAAGGAGAAGTACAGCCAAAGCTCATTTGGCTGTACTTCTCTTGTGGATCACAGGAGTGCAGTTCATTGTGCAGTCCCTTTTGCACCCTTTTGCGTCATCACGGCCATAGAGTTGGGATCTGCCCAGATCCCTGGACCGGCAGCAACCCGCTGAGATCCTGAGCTGCCACTCCCACCCCTCCACAGTCCAGTGTTCCAATGAGTGAGCAGGGGTTAGGGGGCAGAGCAGAGAATGACTGCAACTGGCAGTCAGCAGCTCTCTGCTCGGGAGCTGTGAGAACCGAGCGATTGGTGGTGTTGGATCACTCGGTTCTCGGTGTGTAGAGGCACCAGGGGACTAATGCTGCATCCACCTAGGTAAGTATGAATAAGTAAGTATGAATCCAAAGAAGAAAAAAAAACATACTTCTTTTAATCCCTTATTGTTTAAAAATCAGCAGCATGCACTAATCACAAGAGCATGAGCTAACATTTTTAAACAATAAAGTCAAAGAGGATCGCAGTCAGACTCCATTTTTTTACTTTCTTGGACTGGATTGTGGCTGGACAGGGATCCCAGCTATTGAGTCAGCATTCTATAGGCTACATAGGCGGAGAGGTAGACTTCTGCTTCTCTGTTCTGAAAGGGTTTACTTTAAATAGCTGTTCACCCAAAAATCATTCTATGTGGGTGAGCATTTATATACTTGGAGATCAGATGTTTCTCATGGGAAGTGCTTGGTGTGTATAGCAGCTCTTATGGCATGATGTCTGATGTATATGGTAGCACCTCAGGGAGAGCACCTGATATGTATTGTTTTGAAGTTCATGTAAAATATTGGCACCTCACAAGTTAAAGTGATTGTAAAGTCTCATCTTTTTTTAACAAATATGCTATACTTACCTCCTCTGTGCAGTGGATTTGAACAGGGCAGGCTGGATCCTCCACTTCCTGGGTCCCTCTTCACTTCTTCTAGACCCTCCCTTCTATCGAGTGCCCCCACAGAAAGCTGCTTGGAGCTATGGAGCACCCAAGCTGAGCTGCAACTCTGTGTGTCCTTTCAGACACGGAGCTTCCGTTCGGCCCCACCCCCTCTCTCTCCTGATTGGCTAACTTTGACAGCCGCCAGAGTCATTAGAGCCGCTGCTGTGTCTCAGCTAATCGGGAGGTGATACCTGGATGGCCGAGGGACTTGAGGACATCGCTGGACAGAGATCGGGCTCGAGTAAGTATTAGCGGGTGCTGGGGAGGCTGTCACACATGTAGCACCCCCCATAGTGTAGGTGCTTTTACTTTTGTAGATTTTTGGTAGGAAAGGTAAATATCTGGTCAGGCCTGACTGTAGATGCAGCCCTGAATGTTTTGAGCTGGGCTGGGAGTGGCTCAGGGATGGGGCTGGAGATGGAGGGAAGGCACACACCTTGGAGATTCCTCCCCTTGAGCTGGGAAAGTTCTAGAAGGGGGATGGATGAGGAAGTGTCACGTCCTGATGTATGACAAGGAGCTCTGACCAATCCAGCAGCTGGATTGGCAGGGGGCAGGCCTCCTTAAACACAGCTGTCTGCCAGCAGGTGTCAGGAGAGTTTGGGTGGAAGAGTGAGGATGTAGTCAGGAGCTGTGGTGCAGGTCTCGCCCGGGAGGGGATCCCCCTGTCTGGGGGGGGGGGTGAACCTGAGGCCTGGGGCTTGGGGGCAGCCAGGAGTGGGAGTTGGCTCCTAGAATGGCACAGGAGAAGCAGGAGAGCAGCTGAGATCTACATGGAAGGAGACTCTTTAAAGGAATCCACCATAAAGTCGGTGAGTGGTGGCCCCTGGGAGTTGAAGGAGAAGGCTGGGACAGTCTGGGACAAGAGAGAGTCAGTCTGTGGAGGCCAGGAGGAGCCAACTAAGGGGAAGTAGAGCCATTAGGCCGCAGAACAGACCAGATGGGTCTGGAGGATGCGCTGGGAGTAGTAGTTCATCCAAAGGCCCGGCTAGCACCAACGTACTTTGCTACACAAGAGAGGTTGCCTGATTTCAGTGAGAGAAACCTACAACTCTCACCCACAAAGGGTGGTTCTGAGGCGTTGCCAGTGGCTGCAGCAGACCTCACCATGCGCTAGCTGTGGTGAAGAAGAAGTGTCATGGAGGTCTGATAAATTTCCCTTCGGACCAGGAGAGGAGAGGTGTAACGGTCAGCAAGTAGTGTACTGGAGAGAAGTGCAGGAGAAGTGTAATTGTCAACAAGTAGCGTGCTGGAGGAGAATAAGTTTATATAGGTGTATATAGTGTGTCTCATGTTTAATTACTGGCCATCCCACAATCATCCCTAATCCCTATCCAAGTTCAATCCCCTAAATAAAACAACAAAAACAAAGTATTGACCTGTTCAGTGAGTTTGGATGTGTGGAATTTGTGTGACTGAGGGCAGCAAGCAGGTGGACCGCAACTTTCAGCCACTCTTAATGGAGCACATGGCTACGCACAGAAGGCTTTTTATCTTAATGCATAGAATAAACCTTTACAACCCCTTTAAGAGCATAAAATGTTGATTTCTTACAAATATTATACATATTTTTTCCACTTACAAAAACAGCTCCCCAGAATGGGATTCCACTGTGCACTGCAGTTTGGGATAATGTGAAAAATAGGCCAATACCCATGCCAATGTGTGCGATGCCCACGAGGATCAGGGTGATCTAAAATCAGAACAATGAGAAGGTTATTTTCCAAGCTGACTACACTTAGTTATTTTTTATGTATAAATCAAAACATGGTGATAATGGATAATGAATGCATCTTCATCCAGTAGCATGTGACACTGAACAGAGAATGCAGTTGTAAACCACTTTTACTACTGGGGAGCCCATAAAGCCTATCTAGCCATGTCCAACTGAGACTGATCAGGTGATCTTAGTGTATACAGATCTTCCTACTTGGCTGTGAATTTTAAAAAATGATGGCAAAGAATGTGTGGGCGTGCCCATGCATGTGGGGTAATGCTTCACCTGAAGGGTGACCAGGCGGAGGCCACGGTTATGTGAGGGATCAAACATTAAGGTGGCCCCAACTCAGAAAAGAACCATTTGTGTGCAGCAGTAGTGTACAGAGTTCCTCCCTAAGTTGTTTCGTCCCATATCACTACACACTTGTAACTGATGTATGTTTTCATTAGGAGGGACATACAGAGCCATAGCCCACTTCACCAGTCAAGCATACCTCTGTTACTTTACTCCCAAGTAACAGAATGGAGTCCTGCCAAGCACATTGTGGAGCCCCATACATGCTCATTAACCCTTTCTATTCAGTACCTAGCGATCAGGCCTTAGTTCTCCATAATGCTAGTCTTCTCCCAGTGACCAGAGAAGACGGATAGCTAGGGAAAGATTTGGAGCACCGACCACCTCGCTACTGAGGACCTATCACCTACCCAGGTACCACACCAATGACTAGTTGCTGCAGCTGTTCTTCTTTGGCAACTACCTTCTCTTTTTGTCTTGCAGCTTAAAGCAGTTGTATCCCTATATATGACATTTTTACCTACCGGTAAGCCTATAATAAGGCTTACCTGTAGGTAAAAAGAATATCTCCTAAACCTGTACGGTTTAGGAGACATTCTCACTGCAAGCTCCGCTGACGTCAGCAGGTACATGCCCAGTGATACCTCGGCAAAGGCCCGGCGCATAGCTCCGGACCCTGACGAAAAGTCCGCCGTAAAGACGGGCTCCCGCGCGTGCGCGGGAGTGACGTCTCAGGGCTCCGGCCACTCACAGCGCCAGAGCCGCGTACCCAGAATGATCCATAGAGGGAAGATGGCAACTCCCTCCTTGGGGACCGGGTGGACCTGCAGGAGCTCCGTTCCGAGGTAAGTATTTCAAAATGAGCTAGTATGCAGTGCATACTAGCTCATTATGCCTTTGCCTATGTTTTTTTTTTTTTTTTGCCTATGTTTTTTTTTTTTTGTGTAGGGAGGAAAACCGCTTTAATCTCTTATAGTGATGTTACACAGACTCCATAGTGCTCTACAGACTCATGTTCTTTAGGAATGTACCAAAATCTGGCATGCAACTCTTTGAGAAACTTCAGACCAGGCTCCAAGCAGTTGAAACAAATTTTGGCACAACATGTATGACATACAATAATATCTTTGTCCTAATTACACCTAACTGTAGCTGCCCAGGTTACCTGCACAGGTGAAGAATCTTTAGGAGAAGTCCATAAATGGGAAGACTTGAATGGAGAAGTTGATATTTTTGAGGTGTCCAATTGGAGCTCCAAAGTGGACCACAGGTCCCAGTAAGCCTGCCCCGTGCTTCTTAAGCCCCTTAAGTCCCTAGAATCTGGACCTCTTCCCTTTTTATATTGGACGGGAGGGAGGATGGACCCCAGAGAAAGCCTACAACCATATTAACTCTTCCCCCGACATGGGCAGCTAAACACTAACTAAACCTACAGTAGGCCACCTGCCTACACACGTACATTAAAATTTACAGATTAGAAGATGGTAAGATCTGCTAGAGAAAGATTTGCTCAGGCATTGCAATGCAAATAGTTGATCTTTAGCAGATTGGTTTACTACTCAATAAAACCTTGTAAGTCTCGTTGAGGATTGCGTGGGATCTAGCCTAGTCTAGATTTCATTTAGTTACTAACGATGCAAGGAACTGTGGTGTAGGATTCCCTTCCTGTGATGTCCAGACCAGTATGATACCTTATTAGGGCAACATTTTATAACAAATTGTATAATATTCTTATTATATATAGGTACAGATCCCCCCTGCACCCTCTACTACTAAGTAATGCAGGTCCCCATTGGATCCTATCTGCTCATGGGCCAGAGATTTGTAAGTTGTGTCCAAATGACCCCGCTTTACCAGTTTAAGCGGGAATGACTGACAGAGAAGACTTGCTGAACTGTGTCATAGTACGACTGACTAAGTATCGTAATAATGAATGTCAACAAGGCAGAGGATCACTGTTTCCTCTGCTGCCATTCATTAAAAACAGCAAAACCTTGTTGGTTTCCCCTATAAGAGAGCAATATCTGGTAGCCTTCACTCCTACAATTGACTTTATTGAAGTACTATGTACTTCCACAGAAGTACATAGTACTTTAATAAAGTTAATTGGAAAGAAGTTGTTTTCAAAGTATGTGCACATTGAAATGCCTTGTAGATCTTCCTAAAAATTGGTTTAGGCAAACACATTCATCTAATTACAGTATATTAAAAATCTTTTAGGAGCATGTACTTGCAAAACACAGAACATTTGTTTCCCCACACTTACCCCCAAGCTTTTTGGTTTACCCTTCAGAAATTCTTGATGGAATGCAGTTGACTGGGTCATCTGAGGTATAACTGTAATTATTGGATTGTTCCATTGCTGAGGAGCCGGAGAATTCCACGGCAGTGCGTTAGTGGCATTCCACATCTGAGGGTTAGGAGATAGATTATATCCAGGGACACCTGGAGGAACATTCCACTGGGTAGGTGGAAAGGCAGCAGGATTGGAATGTGCAAAGTTATTATTCTGTTGTTTGTTGCCGAACTGAGTAGAAGACATTTTTTTTAGCTTCACTAGGAAAAGAATAAATAACATAAATCAACACCCAGATGGACTGAAGTTCTTGTAAAAAAAATGCAAATATGGTTATGATAAAATATGGACCTATGATTTGTTGTGTTAAGTCGTTGGAAGTGGGCATGTTGGCGGGCTGGTGGGTTTTGCTTTTTGCCGGGTGAGGTGCCATAGTTCATCATGATTGGCATGGATCTACATCACTTTGTTTGTGTATACTATGAGTAATCAGGGGTACTATGTAGCCCTTACAAATTCACATGGGGGTGGTATCTAAAGGCATCAGGACAAGGTGCTTTGTAAGGGGATCCTCCCTGGTAAGGTTCCCTCCCCCATGTTTGGCGTACGTGGCCCCATATGGTCCAGGAGGAGGGGCACACTCCCCCCATTTCCCAGCCAGCCAGGCTGCCTTCTCACTTAATAGTCTGGTGTGGATTTGGGGGGATCTCCATACTTTTTTCTTTTTTTTTGTGTGGGGTCTCCCCTTAAAATCCATACAGTACCTTTGGGGTCTGGTATGTATTTTGGGGGGACCCCATCCTGTTTTATTTTTATTCATGTATGGAGTTCCCCGGGATAAGGGCCTGGTTTGGATTTTTTTTTAAACTTGCATTGGTTCATGTTCCCCATGGCAGTGCCCAGCTTCCTGTGCCTTTTTTTTTCCACAGTAATTTGTCTGATAGCCCTACAAATTGGCAGAAATCAATAACCAGATTCACCTTCAATGGGACTTTCCTTTATGTTTGGGTTTACCAAACTTGGAAGAAGATTCGCCAAACTCTTTGGAATTAAAAAGGGGAAAATGTATATGTCACTATTAAAGACAGGAAAATTCCAGTATTCTCATATAGTCTAAAGAGAGGGAAGTATGTCTTTATTCTGTGTATATGGGGCAACTAAGGATGAGCTGAACACCCCCCACCCCCCCCCGGTTCGGCTCGCACCAGAACACCGCGAACAGCCAATAAGTTAGTTTGAATACGCAAAGTGCTAATTTTAAAGGCTTATATGCCTTTTTATTGCCATAAATAGTGTATGGGGACCCGAGTACTGCCCTAGGGGACATCTATCAATGCAAAAAAAAACATTTTTAAAACGATAGTTTTTTCAGGAGCAGTGATTTTAATAATGATTAACCACTTCAATACCATGCACTTAGAACACTTTCCTACCAGACCAATTTTCAGCTTTCAGTGCTGTTGCGCTTTGAATGACAATTGCGCTGTGGTGCGATGATGTACCCAAACAAATTTTTAATAATTTTTTATCATTTTGTTCCCAGAAATAGAGCTTTCTTTTGGTGTTATTTGATCGCCTCTGCGGTTTTTATTTTTTGCGCTACAAATAAGCGAAAAGTTTGAAAAACAAAAATTCTCTGTTTCTGTCACAAAACTTTGTAAATAAGTAAATTTTCTCCATCACTGAGGGGCACTGATGAGGCTACACAGACGGGCACTGATGAGGCAGTACTGATTGGCACTGATGAGGTGTCACTGACGGGCACTGATGAGGCACTTATATGCAGCAATGATGGGCACTGACAGGTGGCACTGGTGGGCACTGATAGGTAGCACTGGTGCACACTGATAGGGGCACTGGTGGGCAGATGCACCCATAGGGGCCATTTCCCTGATGTCTAGGGTGGCATCTGAAGGTGGCACTGAGTGCCATCCACATTGGGACTATGCCCCTTACCTGGTGGTCTGGGGTGGTCTCCCTGGTGGTCCTGAACAGCTCCCTGGTGGTCCCTTGTCGGCTCCCTGGTGGTCCTGGGTGGGCATATCCCTGGGGGTCTCTGGGCAGGCTCCCTGGTGGTCTAGGGTGGCGATCCGAGGAGGGGCTGCACTGATAAACCATCAGCACAGACGCCCCCTGTCAGGAGAGCAGCCGATCGGCTCTCCTCTACTTAGGTCTGCAGACCCGAATACAGGAAAAGCTGATAAACGGCTTTCCTGTTTACACTGTGACCAGCCGCGATTGATCACGGCTGATCACATGGTAAAGTGCTTCCAATGGGGGGCGTTTCCAAGATGGCCTCTGGAGCGGACGTGTTGTAGGAGAGCTCCCGGTCACCTCTCCGTCTCCCACCGGCTTCCTTGCAGCTAGCGGCACATCACCCAGCTCAAAACGTAGGGAATCCCCCCTCCCCCGTGAACGGTATGCCCAAATGGAAAGGGTAAGGGCCATTACTATACCCGAGCATCACAGGCAAACGCTGGGCCTTTTTCCCCGGCTCCTGTCAGCGAGGGAACCCCTCCCACTGCAGGAATTAACATGGCCTCCCAGACAGGGGACGCAGATGTGGACATGGCTGCATCTAAATTCGATGCCTTGATGCAAGCCATCAGTAACTGCCAGGCTACTCTAACAGGCAAGCTGGAATCTGTGCAGCTGGACATTGGGCTGATATGGAGGTATATGGACACTTTCAGAGCCAGGCTCACCCAAGTGGAGCGTCGCTAGGAGGGTTTGGAGGATTCTCTGCAGGAACATGCCTTGTCCCTATGGGTGAAAACCCTGGAAAGTCATGCAGAAGGTGCAGAAAATCGAAACAAGAGGAATAACCTCCATATAGTGGGCCTGCCAGAAGGCATGGAGGGGTCCGACCCACTAACCTTCACAGAACAACTCCTGCAGTCTCTCCTGCCACAAGCTACGTTTTCTGATCTCTTTTTTGTAGAGAGGGCACACAGAATGCCTGCTGCCTGGGATCTCCCTGGAGCTCCTCCATATACATTCATATTCCATCTGCTGAACTACAGGGACCTTGACCTGGTCCTCCATGAAGCCAGGAAGATTGAGGTGCTACGCCATGAGGGAGCTAATGTGATGATTTTCCCGGATTATTCAATCGAGACTCAAAAGCTCAGAAGATCCTTTGACCACGTAAAGCTCAATATCCGTAACAGAAAAATAAAATATAGTATGCTGTTTCCCGCATGGTTGAGAGTACAGGACAGGGAGACAGTTTGTTTCTGCACGTCGCCCGAGGATGCATCGCAGTGGCTGGCCTTCCCAGAGGCTGATGGCTAAGGTACACTTTCCTTTGATGCCTTCCCGAGGGCTAAAGCTGAGCTAAGGGCTACTTTGTCTTTATAGTCACCTGCTTCTATGGTGGGGTTATTCCACTATTGGACATCTCAGGTCTACCATGGTCTAACATTTTCTTACCAGCGAACAATGCTGAGGGACAGGTAACATACCCCCGTGTTTCTGGTTGGGGGGGGGGGTGTTTAAACTCTTAGTTTTTACTTGGTTACAACACTTAAGTTTGTGCCCCTGGGGCACAGAAGACTGTGCACTCCGGTGGACTGAAGTTCACACCTCTATTGGTGGCTGCCAACTTCTGTTTCGGGATTGAAGCACACCAAAGTTTGGGGGGTGGTGCGGGTGGGGGGGGATAAGCGCAGTTTCCTGGAAGCGCTGCCCCATGACTGTTGCTAGTGTATTAGATTTCTGCACGTTTCTGCAGAACTTTTTTTTTTCTGGTTTTCAATTTTTATGACTATAATTTACTTTATAAGGAATATCCAGAGAATAATACCTCTGTCCCCCACAGGGGGGAGATAGTGCTTTATATATGTATGCCATGATAATTGTTTTACATGAACAGGAATGTGATGCTGAGTTGCCTCATGTTTGCTATGTTACTAGTTTTTACTGGGGAGAAAATATTTGCCTGAAGGGGTTTCATGATGGCTTCCCTTTCCATTCTGACTTGGAATGTCAGAGGATTGAACTCTAAATTCAAAAGATCGCTGGTGTTCAACTATATTAAAAGATATTCACCCCAAGTTTGTATACTGCAAGAGACGCATCTCTCTGGCAATAGGTGCTGGCCCCCAGGAAACCCTGGGTGGGGTCCTACTACCACTGTACATTCTCCACTTATTCCAGGGGGGTCAGCATCCTGATCCACAAATCTCTGCAGTTTACACTTCTTGACCTACACTTGGATCCGGGAGGCAGATTTGTGGTGGTGCATGCTCTCTTCGACAGGCTTGAATTGTCCCTGGTGGGGATATATATACCGCTCCCGGCCACTATGGCTCTACTGGACAAGTTGATGCCCATTTTGGCTCAATACCCAGTGGCGGAGATAGTGTTAGTGGGAAATTTCAATATGACTCCCAACTCTAGCATAGACAAGTCCAGCGGTGATCCAGCCACTGACTCCCCATTGCTGAGATTGGCGGGGGGTATACAGTCTAAAAGATGCCTGGAGGTGGAGGTTCCCGGGGGAGTCTCAGTTTACATACCACTCAGCAACATATGCTTCTTTCTCCAGGATAGACCTTGTCTTTACTAGTGAGTTCCTTCTCCCCAGGATTCAGGAGATTAAGCTGCTCCCTAGAGGGATTTCTGATCATGCCCCTGTGTTACTAACCCTCAAGTTGGACACTCCGGTGGGATCCTCCCTCTGGAGACTTTCCGGGTATTGGGTTACAGATGACAGGCTGTCCCCCAAGATTGATGCCGAATTAGCTGAATACTGGGAACACAACAAGGAGGGACAGACCTCCCCCCAATATACCTGGGATGCATTTAAGGCATCTGCTCGGGGGCAATATCAGACATTGATCAGAAAGGTCAGAAGGGACACAAATTGGCACTTTTGGAGACCGAGTGCAGGGCTCAAACACTTGAGTCGCAATATGTGGCTACAAAAAATGCAGAAGTCTGTGGTCGCATGTTGACTCTATATAGAGAAATCTCGGTGCTAAGGGCATCCTCTTGTACGAAGGTACTTTTGTCACAATCCCAGAGGATTTTTGAACAGGGGGAGAAGACGGGCAAACTCCTGGCCTGGTTGGATAAGGAGCATTCAGGGGTCTCGCACATAGCTAACATCAGGGATGACAACGGGGTGCTGCAGTAGGACCCGTCAGCTATTAATGCACAATTTGCAGACTATACACCAGACAGCCTACACCAATTCCTCGACCAAATTGACTTCCCACAACTGACTACTTCCAATCGGGCTAGGTTGGACGCCCCTCTGACACTGAAAGAGGTTAGAGAGGCGGTGGCTTCCCTCCAATCAGGCAAAACCCCGAGTCCGGATGGAATTCCGGCGGAATTTTATAAAACGCATGTAGAGGTTGTTGCCCCCCGGTTCCATGAGTTAGTATTAAAAATGTTAGAGGAAGGGCCCCTCCCGCCGTCAATGTCAGAGGCGGTAATTGTAATGGTGCCCAAACCCGGTAAGAATCCTGAGCTCTGTGCATCTTATTGCCCGATCTCACTACTGAATGTAGATGCTAATGTAGTGACAAAGGTCTTAGTGAATAGTCTCAACTCCGTTATACTCTCACTGGTACATGGAGACCAGACTGGCTTCATGCCGGGGAAAGTCACTGACATCAATATACGCCGACTACTCACAAATATACACAAATTTCAACACTAAACATGAGTGAAAAAAATGTTTTTGTGTTATTCATATTCTCTGAAAAAATGGCCAAGAAATCATAAATTCTGTCAGGGTATGTAAACTTATGAGCACAACTGTATCTTATGCCTTGACGACTGGTGGGGGGGGGGGTAGTGGCCTCATTAGACGCCGAGAAGGCCTTCGACTAGGTAGAGTGAGAGTTCCTCTGGCAGAGTCTTAGGAGATTCAGGTTTGGCCCTAGATACATCTCGTGGATACGACAGGTGTATGCTAGCCCCTCTGCCAGGGTTAGAACAAATGGGATGCACTCTCCACCTTTTAGCCTTAGTAGGGGTACTAGACAAGGCTGCCCCCTATCCCCGGCGTTGTTTGCGCTGGCGATGGAGCCGCTGGCCATACTCATTAGGTCCTCGGAGGCTATCCGGGGAATAGCGGTTGGCCCACAGACGGAAAAGATCTCCCTCTATGCGGACGACGCAGTCCTCTACTTAGCGGACACGTCCTCCTCATTGAGGGCAGCCCTACAAATCATTGATCGGTACAGGTCCTTCTCAGCTGTCAAAATTAATTGGACTAAGTCCCTCCTGTTCCCTTTATCCCACCCCCCCACCCCCGGACTTGGAGGCAGGTATCCCTTTGACCCTGGTACACAGCTTTAAATACCTTGGCATAGAAATAAAGAGGGAAGCCCATCATTACCTCACAGATAACCTTTACCCGGTGTTACAGCAGTCGTTCCTCCCTAAATTTCATGTACGTCTTCCGTAACACCCCTGTCCCTATTCCTTCCACATTCTTTACGAAATTGGAAAAAACGATCAATGCTTTCATTTGGGCTGGTTCCCCCTCTAGAGTGGCTAAGGACCTACTCCAGCTGCCTCTTTCCTTGGGAGGTTTGGCACTACCGAATTTTCGCAAGTACTATTGGGCAGCGGTCACGGTGAGGTGGTGGTTCACACAAACCCAATCTAACCCAGAGGTGAACCTTGAGGTGGCCATATTAGGCTCCTATTCAGCACTGAGTAATCTGGTGTTTATGGGTCCTAAGGCCCATTCAAATATGACAGCTCCTATGCGAACTACTGCTAAAAGTGTGGGAGCAAATGACCATACAATTAAATGCACCAGACACATGGTCACCTTCTACCCCCTGTGGGGCAACCCTATACTCAAACATGTCCTATCTACACCTGACCCGGCCCTATGGGCCAAATATGAAATCAACATATTGAAACACATCATGCCTGGAGGGACCCTACTGACCTTTGACCGACTCAGGGAATCCTTCCAGTTACCCATTAAAATGTTTTTTAGGTTCCTGCAGCTGTGCCATGCAGTCAGGGCACAGTTTCCAGAGAGGGTAACTCTAGAGTCAACCGGGGTGGAGAGCTACCTCATATCCACCTCTGTGGACAGAGTCCTCTCCTCACTGTATCTTAGGATTACAGGAAAGCCTATGCCAGGAAAGCCCTATTGCTGAAATGGAAGGGAGCCGACCCTCAACCGTCCAGCAGTGGAAAGTTATGATAGATGCAGTTTTACCACTTTATAAACTCACATATATGATCAGAAAGTGTCCAAAAAAGTTTGAGAAAGTATGGGGCAACTGTGTTAAGTCCTAGGGGGGTTGTCTGTCCTCTTGTTGCCAGTGATGGATGGTACTGTGAGGGTTGGTGACATTGGGTCCGCTGCACAAAATGTTTCCACCCCCTCCCCCCCCCCATCTGTAACTCCTGGACGGCTGCATGGGAGACGTCCCATTCCCCCTACCCCCTGCCAGCTCAGGGAAGTCTGGCTTAAGAGCAAATATGGAAAAACTGCTATGGATGATTTGATCATAATGCAGGTTGGCGATTAAGCTATGGTTAACAAGAGTGGATAAAAGAAATATCCTTCATTGTTCTCGTTTTGACTCATTTAATGTAATAACTCAGTGATTTGTTGGTCTTACTTCCTGTCAATGTAATGAAGAAAACCACTGTCAATGTACACTTGCACTGTATCTCTCCTTATATTGAAAATAAAAACATTTATGTTAAAAAAAAAGTGCTTCTGATGGAAGCGCTTTACCGAATCAGTAAAGTGGGGGGGTCAGACTGACCCCCCACACCACCGTTCTCTGCGATGCATGCCCCCCCTCCCGTGCGTGCGCCGGCATGTTATCCTGGGGACGTCATATGATGCCCAGTCAGGATAACTGAACCACTTCCTGGCCGTCATTCTGCATACAGCGGTCGGGAAGTGGATAAAATGAAAAAAAAAATGAAATATTCCATTAAATATCATGCCTGGGGGGGTCCCCTTAGTCTGCTTGTAAAGTGCCGCAACTGTGTGATTTTTAGAAGAGTGCCGCAGCAAAATGACATTTTTAAAGAAAAAAAGTAATTTAAACTTGGTCACGGTTGTAATGTATTGTCCGCTCCCCTCAATATAGATGAAATATCACTGGAAAAATTTGCATGGGGGGCCCCCCAAAATCCAAACCAGGCCTTTTTTTTTTAATTTTGGCGTGGGGTTTATTTATTTCAGGTACTTATATAGTGCAGTGAATTTATGCAGTTCTTTTACACATACTTTGTACATTCACATCAGTCCCTACCCTCAAGGAGCTTACAATCTAAGGTCCCTAAATCACATTCATACCTACACATACTATTGTCAATTTACACAGGATTCAATTAACCTTCCAGCATGTCTTTGGAGTGTAGGAGGAAACCAGAGTACCCAGAGGAAACCCACACAGGCACAGTGAGAACATGTAAACTCCAGGCAGGTAGTGTCATGGTTGGGATTTGAACTAGTGACCCTTTTTCTGCTAGGCGAAAGTGCTAACCACTACACCACTGTGCTGCCCTGCCCTTAACCACTTCAATACACTGTGTTATAAATACTACACTGACTGCACCATATAGTCTGAACTATATACTACAGGGGCTGCACTCTATAAAATTGTAATGACATGCCCCAGTCAAACAGGTGCAGAAGAATTGGGGCTTGGATGTTGGTGGTGGCAGAACACTGCAACACCTAGCAGTTACTCTTGTTACTTTGCTGCTAGGTGAAAGTAATAACCACTACACCACTGTGCCACCCCGCCCTTAACCACTTCAATACACTGTGTTATAAATACTACACTGACTGCACCATATAGTCTGAACTATATACTACAGGGGCTGCACTCTATAAAATTGTAATGACATGCCCCAGTCAAACAGGTGCAGAAAAATTGGGGCTTGGATTTTGGTGGTGGCAGAACACTGCAACACCTAGCAGTTACTCTTGTTACTTTGCTGCTAGGTGAAAGTAATAACCACTACACCACTGTGCCACCCCGCCCTTAACCACTTCAATACACTGTGTTATATATACTACACTGACTGCACCATATGGTCTGAACTATATACTACAGGGACTGCACTCTGTAAAATTATAATGACATGCCCCAGTCAAACAGATGCAGAAAAATTGGGCCTTGGGTGTTGGTGGTGGCAGAACACTGCAACACCTAGCAGTTACTCTTGTTGGAAGCAGGAACAGGACCTGCAGTTGCAATTTATTTTAAAAATTGTAATGATATGCCACAGTCAAACAGGTGCAGAAAAAATGGGCCTTTGGTGTTGGTGGTGGCAGAACACTGTAACCCCTCACAGTTACTCTTGTTCGGCACAGGAACGGGCAAGTCTGCTCTTGCCCCTAGATATTCCTGCACCATATAATGCAGATGCTGACGGTGGTTGCTTGAACCTATCAGGCCTGGGCGCTGAGGACTGAAAAATAGTTTTTTTTTGTTTTTTTTTTTCGTTTTTTGTTTTTCTATATCCAAGTCAATCAGTTGCATCAGCATCAGAGGCTTGATAGCTGCTGATCCAGAGCTAATGTTTTTTATAAATGTGAGCCTATCAACTGAGTCTGTGGACAGGCACACTCTTTGACCCCTTCAGCAGCACTGAATGTTCATTCAGAAAGCACACTGGATGCAGGACAGGCCAGTAGCTCAATTGCATATTGAGCAAGTTCCACTGCTCTTCCTCTGACTGAAGGAAGACTCAGAAACACTTTGTCCAGCAGCCGTAAATGGTACCCTCCCAGGGTCTGGAAAGGCATTGCACAAATTTTTTTCAAGCTATCCTGAAGATGTTTCATCCTCTGCATCCCTCAGGATGAGCTCTGTAACTTTACCCTTGTAACGTGGATCAAGAAGGGTTGCCACCCAGTAATGATCCCTCTCCTTGATACCACAAACCCTGGGGTCTGTTCGCAGGCTTTGCAGAATCAGGGAGGCCATGCAGCGTAAATTTGACATGAGTCCTCTGGGTCACTTAGGATGACATTGTCAGGAACTACCTCCTCCCAGCCACGTACAACTCCTTGGGTTTCTGGGGACTGAAAACCATCCCTTGAAGACTGCTGCGTGTTATCCTCTACATCCATGCTGACACAATTCTCCTCCTCCTCTTCTTCCTGAATGTTTGGTGGCCCTGCAGGAAAGCTTTCTTCATAAAGGGGACATTGAGAGGAAAGGAAGTCCTCCTCTTCCTTCCTCAGTCCTGCCTCAAGTGCCCTGTCTATGATTCCACGAAGCATGTGCTCCAGCTGGAAGACTAGAGGCACAGTGTCACTGATGCATGCATTGTCACTGCTCACCATTCTTGTGGCCTCCTCAAATTGTGACTAGACAGTGCATGCATCCTTGATCAGTAGCCACTGGCGTGGCATAAAAAAAAAAACAAGGTCCCGGCTAGCCAGAGACCAAGATGGACGCCTGAGCGCCGAGCTCCGGAGACAGCGGGACATCAGCGGCCTTTAGCAGCCCAACCAGTGGACAAAAACACACTACCCAGCAATGTTTTGCCCTGCGGAGTCCCGAACATCATCCCGGTGGCATGCCAAACAAAAATAAAGACGGCGGCCGCCCGAAGAAGCTGACAGCCTTCTTCAATACAGGGTCGAGGCAAGATGGTGCCAGCAGCGCCGCGACCTCCACGCCTGCACATCAGCCTGCATCTCAACAAGGCAAATGAGGGGGTACACAAAAAAGAGGTAGCCCACCAAAAAGCCAGAACTCCCCTCCAGCAACACCTTCATCTGGAAGCCCAGAGAAGTCCAGATTCAGGCCAGATGCCGCGGATACTGGACATGAGGTAAGCGGCTCTCAGGACTCAGGGGATGATACCAGAGACCTCCCAGATTCCATAGACCTATTCCCCACAGCTGACAGGCCTGTCCTAGACAAAGTTTTGAAAGAGATGCTGGTTTCACTGAGAAGCTCACTTCAATCTGACCTAGTTTCATGTGTGTATAAACTCAGCTCTGAATTGCAAGATGTTTCAGCCAGAGTGGATCACATTGAGCACAAGATGGGGGAATATGCCACTACCATAAACAATCTAGTAGACGCAAACGATAACCAAGAAGACAAATTGGACACTATTAAAGCCAAAATGGCGGACATAGAGGACAGGTCCAGAAGGAATAATGTTAAAATTAGGGGGATCCCCGAATCTGTCCATCAACAAGACCTGCCCAAATATGTCAAGCAGCTCTTCCACACAATTATTCCTGATCTGTCCACACTCGATCTGACGATCAATAGGATACACCGCTTACCGAAACCCTCTTTCCTCTATGACAATATCCCAAGAGATGTCATCTTAAGGCTGCACTTTTACCACACTAAAGAACAGCTGATGGCTCTCACTAGGAAGCAAGAAAGGCTCCCTGAACCATACTCCAACCTAAAATTCTTTGCGGATCTCTCCCAATACACTCTATTGAAACAAAAGTATCTTTCCACAATCACAAAGACACTCAGGAACCATAATCTCCAATATAAATGGGGCTTCCCGACCAAACTTGTGATAACCAAAGAAGGGAAAGACTACATGGTCAACTCTTTGGAAAGGGGAATCGCCCTTCTGGAAAGCACATAGTCCCGGATCAACAATCACGCACCACAATGTCCAACAGCCCCTTCAGGGTCGACCCGGAATGGCGCACCATAACATCCAAAAATGTACATTCGCACACCTAATGCCAGCTAAAGGCACCAATTCCCTTACTCTTACTCTTTTTAACCATATCCCGCTACGGAAGAACTCCTACGATCCGAACTCCATTCTTATTTTTTCTTCCCCCATATAAATCTGAGTGACCATGTGTCACACCCTCACATACTCTCTGCTTGTTTGGCTATTCGCCATGGTTTGTTTCTCATTATGTTCATTTATGTCAGGAACTGATGTGACCAGAAATGTGTGAACTGCACAGAGAATACCAGACACAACGTAAAGTGAATAAGTGATTTATTAAGGATATAAGTGAAATGGTGATCCAAACGCATATCTAATATAATAAGCAGTGTATACAACCACAGCAACAGAAATAGTGAAAACTGCTAAATAGGGAAATGTCCAAACCGTAAATGTAGCCAGGCCAGGGTCATGCAGGAGGTCAATCAGAGGGGGCAGGGAGCAGGATAAGGCAGGAACCAGGAACAGATGATGGGAAAGCCAGTAAGACAGGATAAGACTGCCGACAAGAGTCCAGGAGCAGATTCAGGGTTCAGGATACAGGGTTCAGTATTCCAGATACAGGATTCGGGATTCCAGATGCAGTGTTCAGGATGGCAGATACCAGATACAGGATTCCAGAAACAGCATACAGGATTGCAGATACAGGGTTCAGGATTCGGGATACAGAGGCACATGGAGGACAAACACCAAGGCACTAAGCATATGGTGAACAGGGTTTAAATATCCTTCCTGTAACGAGCATCAGGTGGTGACTCATGAGCCTATGATTACTGGGAGACATCCACTGGTGGACACTGGAACTGCAGCCCATGGATCCAGGAGCCACAGTGCCATCACTAGATGAGCCCTTTACTGACACCCGCTGGTGGAAACTGGAACTGCAGCCCATGGATCCCTAAACCACAGCGCCACCAGCTGGAGAGACTATTCCTAACAGTACCCCCCCTTTAAGGAGCGGCCTCAGGACGCTCCAAACAGCCATAGGGGATCTAGTCCACAAGGAAAAGTCCTCTGCTTCATGGGTCCACCGAAGTTCCTTGAAACCTGAAGAAGCCCTGGGTCTCGAGCAAGATGCCCCACTGCCAAGATCCATCAGAAGGTAACGTGTCCCCCCACTTGGATCATGCAACTGGCTGAGTGTCCTATTGCCGGGGTCAAACAACTGGCTGGGTGTCCTGCTGGCCAAATTCCCTGGGATGTAACACATTCGCAGCTTCGAGTCCCTCAACACAGTAGATAACTCAACACAGGTGTCACACGGGTTATCTTCAAATTTAGCCCTGGGGTCATGTGACTGGAATGTACTGGAATACAGGCACCGATGTGTCCTGTCATGACTGAATGGCTTGCCTGGTCTCCAGGACTTGCACTGCGCATCAAGAACCCATTAGGCCTCTCCGAGGCACCGGTTACCCAACCAGGGTCCCCTAGTACACCCGGAGCTGTGGCAGTCGCTCCCACATCATGGCAGGGCACAGATCGTACTCCGCCATTCCCTAGGAGTTTACCACGACCAGGGTCATGAAGGCAAATGCAGCCATTAGTCATCCATGTTATGTCTAGACCACCAGGCTCGGGCGCCATAGGAGCAACACACTGCCAGAGGGACTCTACCGAGGCAACTGTCAGCTGAATCTTAGGCCAAGTAGACAACGCATTTAAGTCACATGAAGGTTCAGAGCTTTCCGACCCATTAGCAATTGAACAATCAGCCTTTACCCAACCAACCAACAGATCAGGCTGAGCAGCGGGCAGAAGCACATCAGACTGGACAGGGGGAACCGGATCATCAGACTGGTCAGCGGATACTGGAACATCAGACTGGACAGCGGATTCCAGCTCACTGGGACATCAGGCTGGACAGCGGATTCCAGCTCATCAGACTGGTCAACGGACACCGGATCATCAGAATGGACAGCGGGCACCGGGTCGTCAGACAGGGCAGCGGGCACAGGATCATCAGACTGGACGGCAGGCACCGGATCAGACTAGACAGTGGGCACAGGATCGTCAGACTGGACAGCGGGCACTGGATCGTCAGACTGGACAGCATGCACAGAACTATTGGATGGGGCAGCAGGCACTAGAACATCAGACTGGACAGCGGGTACCGGAACATCGGACTGGACATCGGGTACAGGATCATCAGACTGGACAGCAGGTACTGGAACATCAGACTGGACAGCGGGCACTGGATCATCAGACTGGACAGTGGGCAATGGAACATCAGACTGGACAGCGGGCACAGGATCATTGGACTGGACGGCAGGTACTGGAACATCAGATTGGACAGTGAGCACTGGATCAGCAGGCCAGACAGCGGGTACCGGAACAGCAGGCTGAACAGTGGGCACAGGATCAGGGGGCTGGACAGCAAGCACCGGAACAGCAGGCTGAACAGCGGGCACTGGAACAGCAAGCACCGAAACAGCAGGCTGAACAGCATGTTCAGGTCTGTCAGAATCAGGCCAAACCTTACCAGCAATTGTGAAGGTAGACTGGGGCAGATTGGCTGGTGTGGAGGCAGGCAAGAACAGATCGGCTGGTGTGGAGGCAGATTGGAGCAGATTGGTCGGTGTGGAGACAGACTGGGGTACATTGGCTGGTGTGGAGGCAGGCAGGAACAGATCGGCTGATGTGGAGGCAGATTGGAGCAGATTGGTTGGTGTGGAGGCAGACTGGGGTACATTGGCTGGTGTGGAGGCAGACTGGGGTACATTGGCTGGTGTGGAGGCAGATTGGAGCAGATTGGTCGGTGTGGAGACAGACTGGGGTACATTGGCTGGTGTGGAGGCAGGCAGGAACAGATCGGCTGGTGTGGAGGCAGATTGGAGCAGATTGGTCGGTGTGGAGACAGACTGGGGTATATTGGCTGATGTGAAGGTAGTATTGGATACAGGCTGGATAGTGCAGGTTGGGAAAAACTTCAGTTTCTTCTTAGGCTTTACCACTAGAGTTCTGTAAGTGACTGCAGGGCTGTAAATAGGGAGTGTAGCTGATTGAACAGTATGGCTGGTGTATGGTAAAGAGGGGGTGGTCAATAAGGGAGATTTTTGTGGAATTGTTGCAGGAAGTGGAGAAGAGGTAAGTGGGTTAAAGGCAGGGTAGGTGCAGCAAGTGGAAACGGGGTACTGATACTTGGTAGGTAGCAGAGTATATTGGGCTGTGACTGTGGTTGCTGTAGTTGAAGGAGAGAAGGAACTTTGTGCAGGTAGGTCTCTAGTGGCAGGAATTGTTTGGTGCAAGCTGACTGGGGCTGAATGCAATATATCCAACCATGCCTGTAGTATAGTTTGAACAAAACTCGGTGTACATACGGCCTGCCTGACAAGAGCCTGCACTGCATCTATGCACTCTATTAACACCTGTTGAGGGCGTGCTGAATAATGCTCAAAGAAATAAGCTGAGTCATCTTCGAGTAACCATAACAGTGATTCTACCTGAGCCTTGCTGAAGGGAGGGGAAAAATCATCACTGCCCTTAGGAAAGCTGGACAAAGCCAACTCTGCACACACTTGAATCAAAGGCTGAACATCACTGAATAACATACTGCCCTGATCAACTAGGACATGAGCCAGACGTATACATTCCAAAAGTTGATCCCTAGTCCACTCCTTCAACGTTTGGCGGCAATAATCATGATCCTCTGTCACCAGCAGAGAAAAATAAACAACCTCCTCCGGATGCATGTTGCCACCAAAACCAAGATGGCTTCCCTGTGCAGTCACTTCTGGTCAGGACTGGCCTTGGTGTTATGTCAGGAACTGGTGTGACCAGAAATGTGTGAACTGCACAGAGAATACCAGACACAACGTAAAGTGAATAAGTGATTTATTAAGGATATAAGTGAAATGGTGATCCAAACGCACATCTAATATAATAAGCAGTGTAAACAACCACAGCAACAGAAATAGTGAATACTGCTAAACAGGTATAGGGAAATGTCCAAACCGTAAATGTAGCCAGGCCAGGGTCATGCACGGGAGATCAATCAGAGGGGGCAGGGAGCAGGATAAGGCAGGAACAGATGATGGGAAAGCCAGTAAGACAGGATCAGACTGCAGACAAGGGTCCAGGAGCAGATACAGGGTTCAGGATTCCAGATACAGTGTTCAGGATGGCAGATACCAGATACAGAATTCCAGAAACAGCATACAGGATTGCAGATACAGGGTTCAGGATTCGGGATTCGGGATACAGAGGCACATGGAGGACAAACACAAAGGCACTAAGCATATGGTGAACAGGGTTTAAATATCCTTCCTGTAACGAGCGTCAGGTGGTGACTCATGAGCCTCTGATTACTGGGAGACATCCGCTGGTGGACACTGGAACTGCAGCCCATGGGTCCAGGAGCCACAGTGCCATCACCAGATGAGCCCTTGACTGACACCCGCTGGTGGACACTGGAACTGCAGCCCATGGATCCCCGAGCCACAGCGCCACCAGCTGGAGGAACTATTCCTAACAGTTTAACTATTCTTTTTCTGTTATTACAGTCAAAGCTCTCTTTCTCTCTCTATACGCAAAGAAGCTACGTACAGGACTACCGGAACAGCTTCTGAGCAGACAGAAAACCCGGTATCATAGATACCCACACCACGCGATAATACCCAATGTAAGTGAAATAGTTTTACGGCTTAGTACACATCTTCCCTCTCTAACAAATGACTATAAACTTCCTCACTATTAACACTAAAGGGCTCAACCACCCAGCCAAACACAGATCTTTGTGGTTTGAAGCCCTCCAAACTAAATCTGATATTGTATGTGCCCAGGAGATGCACTTTGACAATCGGGCGCCCCCCAAGTGCTCTCACCCCAAGTTTCCATATATATTCACGGCCAATGCCGAAATCAAAAAAAGAGACGCACTAATCGCCATAAGAGACTCAGTAGACTTCAAGCTTCTCGCATTATTGGAGGACCCCCAAGGTTGATATATTATTACAGTCTGCACCATCAACAACGTTACTTACACAGTGGCGAACATCTATGCACCTAATGCCAACCAAATTGACTTTTTCCACAAAGTTATGAAAAAAACTAAGCACCCCTGAGCCTGTACTGGTACCATACTCAGAGGTACTCATTGATGGCCCTCTGCTGTGTGTGCAGCCGCTGCAGCATTGCTAATGTTGAGTTCCACCTGGTGGGCATGTCACAAATGAGGCGGTTGGTGGGCAGGTTAAATTCCTGCTGAATGTCAGTCACTGGCATTGTATGACTGGTGGAAATGACCACAGACTTTTCTGCCTGCCCGAGTATATCTGGTAAGGCTGTACGTGTGCCAAGTATGGAACATGTGTGAAGTGTCCCTGTCGGAGGGCAGAGAGAAGGTTGGTGCCATTGTCGCATACAACCATTCCTGGCTCAAGCTGACGTGGGTCAACCACCTCTGAACCTGCCCCTGCAGAGCTGACAGAATCTCTGCCCCTGTGTGGCTTCTGTCCCCTAGGCAGACCAACTCAAGCATCGCATGGCACCTTTTAGCTTGACTGCTTGCGCAGCCCCTAGAGCACTTTGCGAGCACTGCTGGTTCAGAGGACACTGCTGCAGAAGAGGCCGCAGAGGAAGAAGAAGAGGAGAGGGTGGAGGAAGCAGATGTGGCAGAAAGAGCACCATTTTTTGGAGGTGTGGTGGTGGAACTAGCTCCAACACTGAACCCTATCCTTCATCCTTCCCAGCTGCCAGCAGAGTTACCCAGTACACCGTGAAGGAAAGGTAATGCCCCTGACCATGCCTGCTGGACCATGAATCAGCAGTAATATGTACTTTGTTGCTGACCGCCCTGTCCAAGGAGACCAAAACATTGCCTTCCACATGACAGTAGAGCGCTGGAATGGCCTTATGTGAAAATAAATGTCTTTTCGGAACCTGTCACTGTGGTACAGCATATTCCTCAAATTAACTAAAGGGGACAGAGTCTACCAGCTGAAAAGGCAGCAGTTGGAGTGCTAGCAATTTGGCCAAGCTAGCATTTAAACACTGAGCATGTGGAGGGATGGGACAGTATTTTTTTTAGGGTTCGGCAACTGGAGTAGGGAAATTTGCCTGCTGACATCAACTGGTGGTGTACTGCTAGCAGATTGGCTGCAAGTACTTGTGGCACCCATTGATAAACCTTCATTCCTTTCAGTGCAGGCTTTTGAGGGGACTGGAGGTATAGTAGGGGTTGAGGTCACAGATGAGGAGCAAGGCGAACTCCGCCTTTTTTTATGATGTGGGTCTTTGAGGTGTTGTTGCCAATGGACTGCATGGCAGCTTGTCATTTGTCTTGTCAAGCATGTATGCTCAAGCGGCTGCTGCTCTGGCTGCGTTTGATCCGCTTCAGACATAGTTTGCAAACAGCAACGGTGTGATCTACTGCACAAGTGTTGAAAAAAGCCCACACCATTGAAGTTTTGGAAGTCAGTGGGGAGTGCACCTGTGGAGTTCTGTGGTGTGATGCAATAGGGTGGCTGCCCTTAAGCTGGCCCCTGGAGGGCATTCTACCTATTTGGAGTTGTGCCTCCTTCTCCTCACTTTCCTCCTCTCTTCTCTCAGGCACCCAAGTACAGTCAGTGTCCTCATTATCCCATCCCTCCTTGTCACTGGAGCAAACTTGGCAGTATGCTGCAGCTGGGGGAACATGACTGCTTATTTCTTGTCAGTCTGTGGCTCTCTCTAGGCTGACATTACTCCCTTCCTCAACCTGGGCACCAACATTGCAGTCTTCAAATTGCTGCTCATCCTCCATCAGCATGTAACTGACACTATGGTTGAATAATTCAGGTGACTCCTCCAGGGTAGGCAAGGTCCAGATCAAGTCCTTAGAGCTGTTGACATCATATCTCTACTAAGGTCCAGTTGGGACAGGGGTCCCACCTAAGAAGGCTTACTCTTATCAATTGACCTCCACAAGCCTTTTGATACGATATCATGGCCTTATTTGTTCACCACCCTGGATAAATGGGGCTTTGGCCCGACCTTCATTAACACCTTAAAAGTACTATATTCTCACTCTAAAGCACAGGTTAAATTCCAGGGTCACTTATCTGATCCCTTCCCTATTGAACGAGGTACCAGACAGGAATGCCCCTTATCACCAATGCTATTCGCAATAGCCATGGAGATGCTAGCAATAGCCATCAGGGCACACCCAGATATAAAAAGAGGTGGATGTAGCGAAGAGGTTCACAAGTGAGCTCTCTTCGCCAACGACCTTCTGCTATTTGTGACATCCCCTGTCATAACACTACCCAATACTTTACAACTACTTAAATCCTTCGGTTCAATTTCAGGCCAACATGTTAACATGTCAAAATCCACAGTGCTGCAACATTTCCCATTCCCATGGTGTAACTACTTCATCCCCTACCTCAGGATTATCTCCCTTCCTCCTTGGACCAATCTTACAATGTCAATTATCCCCCTTTATATAAAAAAAACTATCAGACCTATCCGGGTGGTCTTTTTTGGGTTTATCATGGCTAGGTAGAAATGACCCTGCTCCCTCGAATCATATATTTTTTTCAATCATTACCTATCCCTATAATAAAATCTCACCTGAATAAATTACAGTCGGCTATAATCAAATTTGTTTGGGGTTTCCAAGGCTACCGCTTCTCTAAAGAGGTATTATACAGACCCAAAATTAAAGGGGGACTGGGCCTTCCCAATTTATGCTGGTACTATGTGTTCTTCTAAATTCCACAATTCTCAATTAACTAGTCTAAAGGCCCCAAACAGGATTGGATATCTATAGAATGACAAGCCACCCCTTCATTCACACTAGAATACTTAAGCCGTTGCTCCCCCCAAACTCAGGCATCTTATCCTGACCCCGACACCATCTCATAATGTGACAAGATTTCTGATTTAACATAATCACCTCTTCCTTGCATTTCTCCCAAATTACACATTTTCTACACTCTATCTGGTTCAATAAACCAGACAACATGACGGTTATGCCCTACGAACAATTGTGTTCAGGAGCCATGGATGTGAGGGGAGGCATTTCACTTATTTACTCAGGACTTGACGACCCCCAGAAGAAAACAGCCTACATGCATGCCTGGAAGGAGGACCTCGGTATGGAATGGGACGCAGACAAATGGCACCAGACGTTCTCCAGATCATACCAAGGTATAATCAATGTCTCCCTAATGGAGGCTAATATCAAAATTCTTACAAGATGGTATTTGGTTCCCACCCCAGTAGCTACAATGTTCCCCTCATCTCCATCGACCTGCTTTAGAGATTGTGCCCATCTAGGCTCCCTCCTCCACACAGTCTGGGAATGCCTTAAGGAGACAGATTTCTGGAATTGAACTTTTCAATTAATCCGCAAACTCACGGGAGTCCCTGTCGCTAAGGATCCGCTAATTGCCTTACTTAACCAACGCATTCCCAATTTATCTAAATACCTACAATCCCTTAGATTCTTTATACTTTTAGGGGCTAAAATGATCATCACTAAGGCTTGGAAATCTCTGTCAGTCTCTTTCTAAATGGAAAGTTTCTTGGTTCATGATCCAAGAAAAGATTGCTAACTCCATACTGGACAGATCTGACAAATTTACTAAAATCTGGGAGCCTTGGACTCAATATATAGGCGGTACACTCTGAATCCTTCCCCCTGATCTTCCCGCGACCCTCCATTTAACCCATTCTAGTGTAAGACTCTCACCATGGCTAGACATCTTCCCTGTACACTCTGATAGCATGTTCTCACCTCTTCTCCCTCTCCCTTACTTTTTTCCTTTTCCCTCTCACTTGGCCGACCTGGCCCTATCTCTCCATCTGCTCTATCGGTAAATGGATCTTCTCACATCATCAGGGGAACAACACCCATAGATTACTACCATCTTAACACTTTTCCCCCATTTAATATCCTAAATTACTCCTTTTGAATACCAATCTACTTGAGCAATGCTATTTAATAATATAGTCCTGCGGGTATAACCCGAGCATACAGAAAACTGTTACGTCTCTCCCACTTATTCCTCCCATGCTCATAATGCAGGAGACTGAGAGAGGCCCTCGGGGTCCAGTGCCCAGGCCACAGCTTGAGCCCAGAGGGGTGGCCTGGCTTCTGTCCCCCAATGTATAGCTATAACTGATTTGAGGGTTGAAGTCCGAAACCCTGTTTACTCTCACTCTTACTGCTTTTAGACACTCAAAACATGCAGGATACTCAGTTAAATTAAGCTCTTTATTGTCACTGTTAAACCAGTTTGCATATTACTGGTCTGTGACCTTTCACAATGTCTGAACAATTGACCATGCTTGGCCGTTATAATTGTTTTGATTCTGTAATGACAATGTCATATTCTTTAAAAACTCAATAAAAAATATTTCAAACTAATTCTGGTGACTCCTCTGTGCATGATGGTGGGGCTACGGAAGGAGTAACTGTGGACAAGGAGCTGGTACAATAGGCCGCTTTGGCAGTTGCGTTGGAAGACAAACTAGTATCAGCCTGGGTGACAGAGGATGCGGAGGATGAGGACAGCTTAGTTATCCACTCCACCAACTCTTCTGCATGTTGTGGCTCAATAACACGGCCACCAGCAGAAAAATGGACAAGCTTGATCTGCCTACAGAGGTTGCACAGGCCGTGACATCACAATGGGAGGAAAGTCACCAAGATATCGCAGCACAACAGCAGATGAACCAGCTGTTTGCGGAGGCCCTGCTGGAATTAAAGAAGGGGCCTGCACCTCCGGTGACAGTGGAACCAAAGTTGGTACGCGCCTCTTACCACAGGCAGAAGATGACACCTGCGGATGATGTGGAGGCATACCTCACGACTTTTGAAAGAGTCGCTCTTCATGAAGGATGGCCAAAAGAACAGTGGGCGGGACTGTTGGCATCATTCTTGATGGGTGAACCCCAGAAAGCATACTTTGATCTGGAATCAGATAAGGCCCAGGACTATGACACTCTAAAGGGAGAGATACTTGCATGCCTAGGGGTCACCATGGCAGTCTGGGCCCAACGGGTGCATCAGTAGACCTACCGCACTGACAAGCCACCCCGCTCGCAGATATTCGACCTGGTCCACCTCACCAGGAATTGGCTACAGCCGGAGACTTTGTCAGGTCCCCAGATTGTGTCGCGCGTGGTCATAGACAGTTATCTATGTGTGCTCCCTGCTGCCTTGAGGAAATGGGTCAGTCATGGGGATCCCAAAACTGCCAACCAACTCGTGGACCTCATGGAGAGTTACACTGCTGCTGAGGACTTGTTGCACCCATCTGTGCAAGTAAGACACCCATCTGTGTGCGGTAAGACTGTTCCAGGGGTCAGGGGCGTGGGGGAAATTTGATAAGGCTGCTACGATTAAAGAGACTATGAGCTCTAGACCTGGAGACTGGCCAAAGAAGCCAGGAAGGTCTTGGGGACCCTGGAAAGGACTGGGTATAGAGCACATACAGTGCTACCAATGTCATGCATTGGGCCATATTGCTGCCAATTGTCCCCTGAATGATGAACCCATGCAATGTGATTATACTTATGTAAATAGACCCCTTTCTCTTTTTGCACAGGTCGCATATACAGCATCATGTTCCAATCGCATGGAGAAGCAAATGTATGTGATTTTTGTTGATGGAAAGCCAGTCACTGCACTGCTTGACTCTGGTAGTGTAGTAACGTTGGTAAAAAGCAATTGTATAAATCCTGCAAGGTTACACCCTAGCACTGTTGGGGTCATTTGCATCCATGGGGACACTCGTGACTACCAGACGGCGGTGGTTGAGACTGACACCCCTGGGGGCAGTGTGACTCATTCAGTGGGAGTAGTACCTTCATTGCTCTATGACCCCCTAGTGGACAGGGATTTTCCCCATTTTTGGAGGTTATGGTAAGGCACAGGGAGGCAGGAGGATAGAGCTCCCCCTGCTGCAGAAGCATGGGAACTCTCACCCGACCCTTTTTGCCAAATGAAAGGGGAAACTGGTGGCAGGACTGAGGAAGGAGGAAATCATCTTCCTTTTCTTGTACTGGCTGGGGAGTCGGAGCTGGAAGATAGTTCCCAACTGGAGGCTAATTACCCAGAAAATGTCTCTGACCCTGACTGTGAGAGTGAACAGAATGTAGTACCGGACTTCTGTGCAGAGCAACTATGGGATGTCACTCTCCTTAGAGCCACAGAAAACGTGATGGATGGGGAACCTGTGGACCCTCTTTCTGGGTGTCTTTTCCCTACATGGCTCTTAAAACTGTGGGCAGCACAGTGGTGTAGTGGGTAGCACTTTCGCCTAGCAGTAAAAGGGTCGCTGGTTCGAATCCCGATGACGACACTACCTGCCTGGAGTTTGCATGTTCTCCCTGTGCCTGCGTGGGTTTCCTCCGGGTACTCCGGTTTCCTCCCACACTCCAAAAGACATGCTGTGAGGTTAATTAGATCCTGTCTAAATTGGCCCTAGTATATGTATGCATGTGAGTTAGGGACCTTAGATTGTAAGCTCCTTGAGGGTAGGGACTGATGTGAATGTACAATGTATATGTAAAAGCGCTGCGTAAATTGACGGCGCTATATAAGTACCTGAAATAAATAAATAAATAAATAAAAAGAATTTGTTATATCAGGTGGTGAAATGAGGGGAGGACAAGGTGGAACAGCTAGTGGTTCCCAAACCCTTTCGCAGGATGGTGCTATATTTAGCCCATGCACATGTAATGGGGGGGACATCTGGGTATGGATAAGACGGGGGAGAGAATAACCCAGAGATTCTTCTGGCCCGGGTTGCATGCAAATGTCAGAGGGTATTGTGAATCCTGCATGAGTGTCAACTCTCTGTGCCCTCACCCCATTTTCATAGTCCACTTGTTCCACTGCCCATAATTGAAGTGCCTTTCGAAAAAATTGGCATGGATCTCGTGGGACCCGTAGTAAAGTCCGCCCGGGGACACCAGCACAGATTGGTAATACGAGATTAGGCAATCCACTATCCGGAAGCCATACCCTTGCCGAACACCTCCACTAAGACTATCGCCAGGGAGTTGGTCCAGGTGTTTAGGCGTGTGGGGATCCCTGAAGAGGTCCTAACAGATCAGGGCACCCCGTTTATATCCCGGGTAACCAAGGAATTGTGCAGGTTGTATAAAATCTCCCATCTCCGCACCTCGGTCTACCACCCCCAAATGCATGGACTTGTGGAAAGGTTTAATAAAACGCTCAAAAGCATGTTGAAAAAGATAGTGGAAAAAGATGGGAGAGATTGGGATATGTTGCTGCCGTAACTCATGTTTGCCATACAAGAGGTTCCGCAAGCGTCTACAGGGTATTCCCCCTTTGAACTCTTGTATGGTAATTATCCCAGGAGGCTGCTAGATGTCGCAAAAGAGACATGGGAAGGAGAGGCCACCCCATATTAGAGTGTCATCGAGCATATTTCCTTGATGCAGGATCGGATCGCAGAAGCCCAGAGAAGGGTTTATAATCGCGGTGCCAAAACCCGGACTTTCAACCCCGGAGACAGAGTGCTGGTGCTAGTCCCCATGGTTGAAAATCAATTCCTAGCAAAGTGAACTACAAAGTTTACCAGCCAGGGAAACTTTATTGGCAGTGCCCACTCCTCATGAAGTCAGGCTATCCATGACTCCAGACGTCCCCATAGCTGAGTCCTTGTCACTGACGCAACAAAATGACGTTAAGGAATTTATTAGTAAAAATAGAGATTTTTTCTCTCCCCTACCCGGACTGACCACCGTACTACAACATGGCATAGTTACGGAACCAGGGGTCCGCATAAACGTAAAACCCTACCGAATACCTGAGGGTAGACGGGAGGCGGTTGGAGTTAGATGTGATAGAGGAGTCCCACAGTGCCTGGTCAAGCCCTATGTTGCTGGTCCCTGTCACTATCAGGTTCTGTAACGATTTCTGGAAGCTGAATAACGTGTCTCAGTTTGACGCATACTCGATGCCGTGGGTTGACAAACTTGTGGACAGGTTGGGAGGTGCCTGGTACATGACATCCCTAGACCTAACTAAGGGCTACTGGCAGATCCCCTTAATGGAGTCAGCAAAGGAACAAACTACCTTTTCTACCCCCGAGGGGTCCTTCCAGTACAAGCGAATGCTTTTTGGTCTACATGGGGCCCCTGAATCCTTCCAGAGAATGATGGACAAAACCTTGAGGCTGTATCGCCCCTATGCAGTCACCTGTTTGGATGATGCTGTCATCCACAGTCCAGATTGGGAATCACATCTGCCCCAAGTACAAGCAGTCATAGATTCTCTTAGGGTAGCAGGTTTAACAGCCAACCCAAAAAAATGTGCCATAGACCTGGATGAGGCCAAATACCTTGGGTATTTTATTGGTCGGGGACTGATCAAGCCCCAAATCAACAAGATCCGGGTGATTCAAAAGTGGACCCAACCGGGGAATGAAAAACAGGTTTATGCCTTCCTGGGGATTACAGGGTATTACAGACGGTTCATCTCCCACTTTGCCACCATTGCCATCTGTCACGTACCTGATGGTGGAGTCTGGCTTATGCAGAAGGCAACCTCTCTTATGGCCCTGGTTCCAGAACCCCTGATAGAGCAGACAGGGAGCGCTGGAGCACAGGGGAGCACGAGGGCTGGATAGGACACTTGTGATGGTAAGATGTCATCCAGAAGGTCGTGCAAGATGGAAGAGTAGTGAGACAGGCCGGGTCGATAACATGCGGGCAGAGCAGTACAGGAGGAGCAGGCAGTCGGGTGGTCAGGTGCAGGCAGGGTCGTTAACAGGCAGGCAAATTGAAGTACACAGGGATCAGACAGAAGAGTGGTCATAGGCAAGCCGGGGTTCTGTGCAGGTGGAGTTCAAGCAGATGCGGGTTCAGGCCGGGTCACAGGTAACAGGTAGCTCAGGACGGGTCGCTCAGGAACACGGTAACGCTGTAGAAAGGACAGCATTTGCTACAGGAAGCAGGAAGTTTAACTAGGGCTGCTCATCCAGGAAATAGAGGAAACTACAATCAAATGCAATTAACCCTTAGCACAGTCTTCTTCTAACATTGCCCCCCCCCCCCAAGGGGCAGCCTCCGGGTGCCCAACCGGGCCTTTAACTCTGGGTTGTAACGGTGTATGGATGTATCCTCGCGCTACTACAGTCACACACTGGGGGTAGAGCTAGGTTCTGCGCAGCCTACTACAGTGTGCTATGATGTGAATCTTGCCCCTAGTGGTTCTGGGGCGTATTTCCACACAAAATATTCTTGCTGTCAGTATTCTACTTCACTCATGAGTGTGTCGTTCTTATAAAACACACCTTTATGCGGGGTCTTGGTGATCCCCGTTCTAAGTGTAGTATCGTGTGACATCATCCGACGCGTCTTGGATCGAGATGGGGGTCACACACTGACATCATCGCGCTCCTATGTAGGTATGTGGCAATGTTGGGTCTCAATTTCCGGGCCAACCCGTGGGCCTCCGACGGGGAACCCCCCCCCCCCGTTACAATCTTCTTCTGACACGATTCCCAATTAACGTAAACTAACATCAAAGGAGATAAAGGACCTACTCGTCGGGATCAATTTGAAGGACGAAGGACATCGTTTACGACAGGAAAGATGTCGCAATGGCACAAGGACTCGCTGGGCAGGACTCGATGGACAATGGACACTGGGCCGGACTTGGGCGTAGACGAACTTGAGGTGGACGTGTCTTGGGGCCGAACGGATACTGGTGAGAAGACAGACTAGGGACACATGAAGTTAAACGGACGGA
>BLSH010275127.1:1058915-1071335 GCA_018402905.1 Glandirana rugosa
CCCCCTCCATTACATCAGAGCCCCCTCCATTACATCAGAGCCCCCTGCATCACATCAGACTCCCTGGCATCACATCAGAGTCCCCAGCATCACATCAGAGCCCTCTGCATTACATCAAAGCCCTCTGCATCACATCAGAGCCCCCTGCATCACTTTAGAGCCACCCAGCAACACATCAGAGCCCCCTGCATCACAGCAGAGTCCCCCTGCATCACACCAGAGTTCCCCTGCATCACAGCAGAGCCCCTCCATCACATCAGAGTACCTCTCAACATCAGTCCCCATTTAAGGTTGGTGGGGGAAGGGCCCCCCCAGGAGGTGTTAGGATCATTTACATTACAAAACGTTTCTGACTGTCTGTCTTCGAGTCTGTGTTGTGTCTGTGCTGGCAGGCCCGATGCCGTGTCAGTGTGCCTGTTATTATCTGTTCCCACATGAGAGAACTCTCCTGCACAGCAATGTGTCTCTTACCTTAGAAGCATCTGTCCCGGGCTGCTAATCCTAAGCCAGAACTCAGACGTCTCTCCTCCAGCCAATGAGAAGGGGGAGGGCTATGGTCTGGGGTCTGTAGAGAAGGCAAACTAGAAGTTCTGGACTGGTTTACAGAGCTCAGCTTAGGCCCTAGGAGACACAAGGTGGATCGGACCTGGATTCTGTTTCCAAGTTTTTGTGGTTGTACATGCTGGATTTTTTAATGAGAGCAGGGAGCCACAGCCCCCCTGGAGCTAAATATAAGGTTGCAATGGCAACTCCTGCACCCCTTCACGCTACGCTCATGCCTTCATAGCTCGACTTCAGCTGGTGTTAAAAGGGTTGTAAAGGCAGAAGGTTTTTTATCTTAATACATTCTATGCATTAAGATAAAACGCCTTCTGTGAGTAGCTCCTTCTCTCTCCAGCGATGTCCACGATCCCCTCAACCATCCAGTACACTCCTCCTGATTAGCTGAGACACAGCAGCGATGCCATTGGTTCCTGTGGCTGTTAATCAAAGTCTGTCAGGCAATCAGGAGAGGGGGGTGGGGCCAGGTCGAGGCTCCGTGTCTGAATGAATACACGGAGCTCTGACTCGGCTCGGGTGCCTCTTGTAGCAAGTTGCTTGCTTAGGGGGCACTCGAAGGAGGGAGGGGCCAGGAGAGCAGAAGAGGGACCTGAGAAGAGGAGGATCCAGGCTGCTCTGTGCTAATCCAACTGCACAGAGGAGGTAAGTATAACATGTTTGTAAAGGCTCGCTTTTTTTTTTTTAAATAAATATCACTTTAAGCGTGTTGAAGATCTATATAATGACACTTACCTTAACTAATTTCAGGAACTATGCACCAAATACAACATTAGTTGTATGGGCTTCTATAAATATCTCCACTTACACCATCTCCTCAAGGAATTGGATTGCTATCACAATAATCTGAGATTTATTAACATTTTATGACCATCCCAACCCTGAAAATAAAGGAATTTCATTTATCTATAAGCAACTTCTAAAATCTACCTCCCTTGACAAAACACCCTGGAATGCCAGGAAAATGTCCTTCAACTTTGATTTACCCCTACACAATGGCACCCAGCAATTAGAAAACCTCTACAATTCTTCAAGTTCATAAAACAATGGGAATCAGTACAGAAAATCTTTCACAAGTGGTACTACACCATTACCAAACTAATAGCTCTATATCTGCCTCAATCACCCAAGTGTTAAAAAAAACTATGGGCTTGGTTGGAAATGCTTTACATTTTGTAGTTTTGAAAATACATCACTACGTTTATCACCTCTAACACTGGACATTGTTACGGAGTTGCAGAATTTTTTTTGCCCACCAGATGGCAGTGTCAACTAGTTTTACCTAACTGTGACTGGAATACAATTGCCAGGGGCAGCCTAGGAGATGTAGTCTGGAAGGAGGATCCTATCTACAGCTGTCCTAGAACTTCAATTACAAGGCCACCAACCACTTGGAGGGGGGAAGGATAATATAAAAGAAAAATCCTGAGAAGGATCCAAGGAGTTGGGGGAAACTCGCCAACCAGGAAGGAGTGTTAGAGCTGTGCTGTGTTGAGCTGTGCTGTGATGTGCCAAGCCATGCCAGGCTGAACTGTATCAGACTGGGCCATACCAGAGCTAAAGAGCAGATTGTTGTGCTGGACAATGAGGCCAGAAGCTGATTGGGAGAGTGGGCATCTATCAATGAAGATCGCTGTTCAAGTTGACTCCTCATTTGCTGCTGTTGCTGCATCACTGTTTAAGGGTGCCCCCCACCATTCAGACTACTTGCTGCTGCTCGAGGACTGCTGCAGAGGAATTCGGTGAGAGGGTCTCAGACCCGCATCGAGTCACCCCTTTCTACTGTCACTTTGCTACAGGAGATCTATACCATCTGCCTATGCATTCTTCCTCAGGAAGCAGCCTTCAAAGCCAAATACAGGTCTCTAAGCTATCAATATTCCAGGACATTGCCTTTGCTAAGCTATCCATCTGCCCCTCCCCCTGGCTACCTAATACTACTTTATATTGCTAATTACTACTTTGAACTGGCTCCAGTCTCTATTTGGCTGAATTAAGGAGTCTTCCTACCTACCAGGCCTGACTTTATACTAGGCCTCTGTTGATTGCCACCCATTTTGAGTTATCTACACCTCCCTGCATGCCAATGCTTAAAAGGGCCCCAACATTGCTGGCAGTAACTCACCATGAAACTGTCCAAGTCAGTACATTTCCCAGACAGCAGAGCTGGGTTGCTGATTTTGAGCTTGAGCTTTAAAGGCCTAAGCCTAGCCCCTTTGTCTGAGAGCCCTTGAGTGACTTAGCGTGTCTTATCTTTTTAGCATTCTTCTTGGTCACTTGAGGCAAAAGCTCTCATTTGGAGACCTACTCTTTATGCTCTTAGTACTGCAGTATACGCTGAGCTGGTCCTAAGAGATACCTCAGTTTATTGCATTGTATTTGTTTTGTAATGCTTGTATGCCTTGACACTGATGTACAAATCTGCTTGGTTACAAATTAATTTTGATCTGCCAGGCAGTGTGTGTAATCATAGTTGTGATGGGAATCACTTTGGGTGGGGAAGCCCATGGAACCCAGAATCCCTTGGAGAGGTTGGGAAACCCTTGTTTCAGCTCCCCATGTCACCCTGTGTCTATTAGGGGCACAGGGTGACCGAGAAAGCGATGGACCGCTACTTAAAGAGGAAGTAAACCCAGATTGGGTTTACTTCCTCAATATAACCCTGTAAAATAGAAGCATAATGGGCTACTATGCATTATGTGCCACTTACCTGCAAAGGAAGGAATCCAGCGATGTCCCCACTCCAGGCCGCATCCATTTTCTGCCGCTCTTCCTTCCAGGGCCGCAACTCCGGCTCTGTGACTGATCGGAGTCGCGTGACGTCACTCCCGTGCATGTACGCGGGAGCCGCCAGTCACGGCACAGGGTCAGTGGAGAAATGGCACGGACGCCGTTTCTTCACTGTGCATGTGCCGACATGACGTCGGCACATGCAAAACACTGCACATATGCAGTGCACCTACAGGTAAGCGTTATTCTAGGCTTACCTGTAGGTTAAAGTGGTTGTCACTGAGAATGTGGTTTGGATTACCTAAAATGGAACAGTAATATTTATCCACAATATCTCTCAGGAAATATATAAAGACTATTCCTGTTTTGTTTGATTCTGAACTATACATGTTAATTGACAGAGCTGGTCACATTATAGGAGTCTAACAGTATGCCACTGGGGTCTCTTCTATTATCTGAAAGTGTGTTTATACTTGTAATAATGTGTCCTTTGTATTCACTATTGTAGGTGCCAAATGGTCTAGGCATCTAGGTTGGTTTAAATGACTAGTTAATTATGTTTCTGGTTACAGTTGTATTGTTAGGGTAATAAGATCAGGCGGGGGAATGTCCTTCTCAAGTGTATAAAAGCCTGTATCCTTGTTCAAATAAAGAGTTCTTATTCTAGTATATGGGTGCTGCCTAGTTCTTGGGGTAACCTTCGCCAGATCCGCTGGTCTTGTGTTCCAGAGCTAAGGAAGCAGCTTCTTGGTGGAGATATCCAGTCAGAGTGTCCGGATCCATGACAATAGTATATCCTCTGGGAGTTCCCAGCCAAGGTATTCTGGTGGTGTCAGCTGGGGCGAGGCTTCAGCTAGGGCTAAAGAGAGCTGAGGGGGGGCGTGGCCAGGCAGCGCATATAGCCAGACGCATCTTCCTCTCTCTCTGTCGAGAAACTCTTTGTATGGTTATAACTGTAATTACGCCACCCTGTTGTTTATTTTGACAGTTACACCGTCTGTGAATATTGGTGGTATTATATCTTGGTCTCGGCCAGGTGCCCTGTCGATTTGTCAGTGGACTCCCGGCCCAATGTCAATTGTTATTGTTGCATCTATGCTATATACATATCCCACCGTGATCGTGCCTCCCAGGGTTGGGGATATTTGTCCCCATACGGCGGGTATGTGACCCCTCTGTTTGCAGCAGCGTTGTCTGCAGCATTCCTGCATCTGCCTGGGTGTTCGCCCTTCCTAGGGTGCACCATATTTGGCCTCACACTCGCCTCACTGAGTGTGTGGGAGGGGTCAGGCACGGGCGCGCTGGGCTCAGCTGTTGCTGATTTCCTGGCGTCTCCGTGCAGGGGATAAATGGAGCTTCTAGCCCCACTTTCGGCACAGCTATTCCCCCAGAGACATCTTGCTTTCTACTCTGTCTGGTAAGTTTTGGCTCTGTTACAGGCTTCCGCAGCTGTCTGCTGCGCAGTGATTTATGTCCTTTCTTGCAGCCTGCTTGGGCGGCTTGCTTTTGCAACCTATCTACATTCATGTATTTTATTCTCTTAGATATGCTTCTTGCATGTTTCCTCAATTCCGGATCTCAGCTTACCCTCTGAGTCCTGGCTTTGTATCTCTTGGATATATGATATTGACCTTTTGATAGTGTCTCTGGGGGAATTTGTTCCTGTCGTCATTCCATATAGAAGGTGGGTTTATGTTATACATTTCAAATCTTGCTATCTCATTCTGATCCTGACTCCCCAGGCACGTTGGTACTTATTTCTCTATGCCTCTCTCCCTTGTTTCCCCTCCTCTCCTCTCTTTTTCTCTCTCCTTTTCCTCCCCCCTCTCTTCCCCCCTTCCCCTCCACCTCTTCTCTCCTCTCCCAGCTTTTTCCTTCTATTTATTTTTTCTTTTTTCCTTCGTTCTTACTTTTTCTCCCTTCTCTTTCATTCTCCATCTTTACTTTCTTGTTTTTTTCTATTCGTTTTGTTTCCTTCCCTTTTTTTTTGTCTCATTCTTTGTCTGTCTGTCTTTTCTCACTTTGTTTTTTTTTTCCTTTTCTCTTTTTTTGCCTCTCTCCCCCTCCTTATTTTTCTCTGCTCTATCTTTTTGTTCTGCTCTCTCTCTTTTTTCTTCCCTTTTTCCAGCACTTTTCTCATTTCCATCACGGGGATGACCCTTCATATACTTTTTGTGGCGTCTTTAACTGACTGAATTGTATGCTACTTTCTTTCTAAATCTAGTTATACAGCTCCTCTTGTCCGCCGTGGGGGGATAGCCCTTTAGTGGCCATTTTCTTGACCCTTCTAGTTGGCTGTGATCACTGTGGGTAAGTTTATACTTTGATTGTTCCCAGCCTTATTCATTTTCTTTCTGTAAATACTAATGTCCTGCTATTTTTTGTGTATACATAGTTCTCAAACAATATAGATGTATGCTGTTTAAATCTCCTGAAGAAGTGGAAGTCCCACGAAACCGGTCGAGAGCATCTACACCATCCACAGCTTACATGCCAAGGGCCGGTGGTACCCCCTGTGGGGACCACTCTAGGCATTATGTGTAAAAATCATTGGAGCTTGTACCCAATGTTGTAACTTTGATTTTATTGTGTGCTTGTGTATGTCATATTTTTCAAATAAATTGTTTTAAATTTCTTATACATACTTGTGTTACCCTTGAGTGCCGAGATAGTCCATGCCTACTCTAGTTGTGGTGTCTGGGTGCTAGTGGGACACCCATACCCCATACATCCAATTCCTTAATTGTCTCTTTCTGGATGATGGCACATACTACAATTTATACCCCTCATTTTTTGGCTCATTCCTTATATTCAGGTTTAAATGACTAGTTAATTATGTTTCTGGTTACAGTTGTATTGTTAGGGTAATAAGATCAGGCGGGGGAATGTCCTTCTCAAGTGTATAAAAGCCTGTATCCTTGTTCAAATAAAGAGTTCTTATTCTAGTATATGGGTGCTGTCTAGTTCTTGGGGTAACCTTCGCCAGATCCACTGGTCTTGTGTTCCAGAGCTAAGGAAGCAGCTTCTTGGTGGAGATATCCAGTCAGGGTGTCCGGATCCATGACAATAGTATATCCTCTGGGAGTTCCCAGCCAAGGTATTCTGGTGGTGTCAGCTGGGGTGAGGCTTCAGCTAGGGTTAAAGAGAGCTGAGGGGGGCGTGGCCAGGCAGCACATATAGCCGGACGCATCTTCCTTTCTCTCTGCCGAGAATCCGAGAAAAAATCCTGGGGGCACCCAATCTCCGTGCCCTATTGCACAAAAACGATACCGGAGACGACGCGGTATAGTGCAGCACCCGATACGTTACCACAACCGGCGCACTAATGAGTAAGAGGCAGAAAGAGCTCCGAGGTCCGGATAGTGAGGACCAAGATGGCGCTCTGGCACAGAGGACACAGAAAGCCAAATATAAGGAAGCGGTCCAGAAGCTGTTTGGTAAAACGGCTCCCAAAGACCCACCAGCTGTCAACATCAGCCTGGAAGATACTTCGGGCGGATTCTCGGAGGCGGATGATACAGTTCCCTTGAGGATGACAATGGATTCGCTCACAACTGGGATGCAATGAGTACCCCGGAAGGCACATTTACTAGGCCTCAGGCGCCCACTAACATGGATGAAGAAACCAAGCCCAACCTGAGGGACATATTTGCAGCTGTCACTTCATGTAATATGTTCATTACAGCGCTGACTGGTGAAATAAAAGGAGTTAAAACAGAGATTACCTTTATCAGGCAGGATATGCAGAAATTTAGGGAACGGGCTGTGGCCTTGGAGGGGAGGGTAAGCTCTATTGAAGATGATGTGGCACCTATGCAAAGAGACATTACCCACAACTCCCATTTGACTGAGCAGCATGCTGCACGTTTAGAAGAAATTGAGAACAGAATGAGGCGCAATAACATTAGAGCCATAGGAATCCCGGAGAGAGCCGAGGGTAAAAACCCAGTAACCTTCATTGAGAACTGGTTGATATCTACCTTTGGAAAGGAGGTGTTCTCACCCATGTTTTCGGTGGAAAGGGCTCACAGAATCCCTGCCAGTCCTCCACCTCCAGGAATGGGCCCCAGGCCTTTTCTATTCAAACTCCTCAACTATAAGGACAGAAATGCCATTCTACACAATGCTAGAAAACGGTCTGCAGCTCTGGAGACTGATAATGTGAAGGTTTCCCTGTGGAATTACAGAAAAAAAGGGCCCAGTTTACTGAGATAAAGCGCCGCCTCAGAAATTTAGAGCTCAAATACGCCATGCTCTACCCAGCTCGTCTACGAGTAGAAGCTAAAGGTACTGTTTACTTTTTTGATAAGCCTGGAGCAGCAGTACAATGGCTAGATAGAGAGGAAAACTCCCTCAGAATGAATAATCAAGGTCAGTGTGACCCGGAGTAATAATACACTTCAATTTGAATGGCCCTGATGTATTAACAGGGAAATTGAATTTCTTTTTGCCCATGTCTACACTTGGCAAGGTGGAGAGGATTGCAAATGGCTGCAAGGACTCTACAAATGTTTTTCTACAGGACAGTCCCAGCTGCGGAGAAGCTACATATTTGTATGTAATGCTTCCACTGTTGCCCCTACAGAGTCCCAGGGGGACCTCCACCTGAGTTGTTTTCTGTTTTTGTTGTATTGTTTTTTTGTTACTGGCCTCCGTTGGGCAGTCAGTTCATTTATCAGACTATGCCATGGCCACTTGATCTACCTATTCTTGCAAACATTAAAGATGGCTTGCAGTTACTGATACCCACTGGAAAGGATAATAATATCATGAGGGGGCTAACTGACGTTCCCACTGAAAGGACATAAGACCCCATGCATGTTTAACAGGGACAAATGGCAAGATTGGTATGAGTAGTGTCCTGGAACATTAGGGGGCTCAATAATCCGGTCAAATATCTGGCTGTACTACGGACCCTGAAACATCTTAACGCAGAGATTGTCTGCTTGCAGGAAACTCACCTCTCCCCGGGTACAGCCTCCCCGTTTCCCATGAGATATTTTAGTCATCAGTACCACGCCACACACTCAGTGTACTCTAGAGGTGTCAGTGTTCTCATCCGGCAAAGGACCCCATTTACGTGTATAGAAACTATTCTTGACCCATTGGGCCGATATGTTTTTTTATTGTGCTCTATACACGGAACAAAATGTATAATTGCAAATATATATATCCTGCCTCCGTTTTCGGCACAGCTCCTAGGAGATCTTGGTAAATATATGGCCCGCTATTCAGAAGTACCTGTGTTGGTAGTGGGGGACTTTAACAATTATTTGGACGCGGGAAAAGACAAATTATCCACCGCTATGCAACTGGGACCAGTGCGTCGCACAGGCCCCACAGCATTTTCACGACTCCTTACTGAGCTGGGCCTGACGGATGTGTGGAGAATGTGTCATATGGATAAACGTGAATTTTCATGTCAGTCAGCATCCATAAGAGGTCTATCTAGAATAGATCTAGGCCTGGGCAATGATAAAATGTTACCCTATGTGATCGCATCCCAATATTCTGCCAGAAATGTGACAGATCATTCGCCATTACTAATAGATCTTCAGATGGGAATGGAGTGGAGGCGCGGGGGCTGGAAACTGAACCCTTTTTGGTTGAGTCTCTTTCCAGACCCTGACCCAATCCCTGATTTATTGAAATTTTTCTTTAGGAACAATGAGAGTACAGCAGAACCACAGGTGGTAGGGGACGCGGCCAAAGCCTATTTACGGGGGCAATTTATTAAACTGATCACACATATTAAAACTGATACTAAGAAATCTGAGAAGTTTGTTATATCAGAGGCCCAGAGGTCAGAGGTCGTGTACGTAGTGGTCCCTTCGGAGGAGAATAAAAGAGTATGGCTGGCCTCCCAGACACTACTACAACAACTCTCCCTGCAGGTTCATGAAAACAAACGCTTCTTCCTACAGCAACAGCACTTTGAGGAGGGAGAGAACATGGGTCACATGCTGGCTGTGCTTGCTAAGTCTCAATTGGCCCTGTCCCATATCACAGGGATACAGGATGGGCAGGGTAGAATATACCACTCCACTGCAAATATTAGCAGGATTTTTCGGGAGTTATTTGTTAATGTGTATACCTCTAAGGTTCAACCTACTTTGGAGGAAATACAATCCTTCTTTAATATATACCCAATCCCGAGGTTAGCCCCATCAGATACTAGGCTATTAAATGCTCCCTTGTCTGAGACAGAGTTTCTCGAGGCTTTGGGGCAGATGCAGAACGGCAAGGCACCTGGAACAGGTGGGCTACCGGCGGAGGTGTACAAAAGATATACCTCTTCTCTGATACCCTATCTCTTAAAAGTTTTTAATAGCAGCTTGGCACCTGGCAACCTCCCGGCCTCTATGACTGAGGCAATAGTGGTTGTGTTGCTTAAACCTGGAAAAAATGCCCTGTCACCAGATTTATACCACCCCATATCCTTACTACCTACGGATATAAAGTTACTGGCAAGGGTGTTAGCGAATAGACTTTTCAAAATTATACATACATTGATCCATAGAGACCAATCAGGATTTATACCTGCTAGGTCAACCGCACAAAATCTACGCAGGCTTTTCTTGAACATGCAAATACCTGTTGACAACAAGGGGAATAGAGTCATTCTATCTTTGGACGCTGCCAAAGCGTTCGATAGTGTAGAGTGGCTCTATTTGTGGGAGGTGCTGGAGATGTTTGGAGTGGGGCCCAAGTTCCTTCAGTGGGTACAATTTATATATGCATCCCCAACTGCCAAAATATGGGTAAATGGAGAGCTATCCGAACCATTTAAGCTATTTAGGGGCACTCGGCAGGGGTGTCCTCTTTCACACCTGCTGTTTGCCATGGCCCTAGAACCCTTAGCTGTACATCTTCAAGACTCTCCAAGAATCACAGGGTTTCTCAGAGGAAACAAGGAAGATATCGTCTCGCTTTATGCAGATGATACACTGATTTATCTGGAAGATACCAAAAAATCGCATACGAATACCATGCAATTGATTGAAGAGTTTGGTACCCTATCGGGATTCGCTATCAACTGGGATAAATCAGTGCTGCTCCCCCTAGACCCATTGCCTCATCCACTTCCAGTGGATGTAAAGGAGGTACAGATTGTTACCTCCTTCAAGTACTTAGGTATACAAGTGTCAGCGGATGTCTCGGAATATATTAAATTTAATTTAGTACCCCTGCTCCATAAACAGCGGGACAAATGCATAGCCTGGAAAAAACTCCCTTTATCGGTGGTGGGAAGATCTAACCTGATCAAAATGGTGTGGGCTCCCTAGCTCCTATACATACTCCATAATGCCCCAGTTTGGATACCCCACAAATGGTTCTCCCAAATAGATACGCAATTTAGAGCATTAATTTGGTGAGGCAAACCGGCCAGAATCAGCTTATCCACATTACAGTTTAATAAAGATCAGGGAGGCTTAGCAATACCACATGCTAGACTATACTTCATAGCATCTCAAGTGCAGCAAATGGGCAGATGGGCCCATAATGACTTGTTGGATCCAATTAGGAATTTATTACTCTCAGGAGGATCTAACTACCCGGCCTTGTCTCATCTAGAGGCAGGGTTCACTAATTTAGCTGAGAACCTACCAACCATAAAACTACTGAAAACACTGTGGGAATATATTAGGATGTTACTAAAAATTAAAGGGGTCTGTCAATACACTCCGATATGGCGCAACATATACTTTAAGGAACTTTTTAAACTACAGGATTTTTAAGAGTGGGAAAGAGCTGGTATATTATATATTTTGCAACTGTACAATGGGGGGATGCTTAAGTCGTTTGCTGAACTACAGGAAGAATTCTGTTTGGCTAGACACCATTTCTATAAGTACCTACAACTCAGGCATGCTATCCAAACAGAAACAAGGGTATCGAACCTCACATCTGTTAACCACTCATTGATGCTCGATGTACTGCAGATGAAGGATAAAAAGGGGATGATATCCAGAGTTTACTCTATATTCCTACACGCCTTGAAAGATATAACTAAGCTTCCCTGCAAGAGAGGATGGGAGGTAGACCTAGGACATATAGATGGAGAAAAGTGGGAACTATGTTTGGCCTCGGCTCCACTGGTGTTGGTCTCAGCATCCCACAAGCTACCCCATCTTTTCCTGTTGCATCGAGTATACAGGACCCCTGTTCAATTGCACAAATGGGGAAGAAGAGATACACCGCTATGTCCAAAATGTGTAAGGGAGGAAGGTACTCTCATACATATGTTCTGGAGGTGCCCAAAGCTGTTTCGTTACTGGCAATATGTGCTGTCTACTATTTCCAGGGTGTTCCACATTCCACTTCTACAAGATCCGGTTGTTTGTCTGTTGGGTGCCTTGGAGATAGACACACTTACACCAAATGATCACACAGCAGTACTGCGACTGCTATACATAGCCAGAAAATTAATAGCTGGATGCTGGATATCTCCGAGGGTTCGGGCAGGCAATGTGTAGACACAGTCAATAATAAGCTCATAAGAGAAAAAATAACATACCAACACAGAAAGGTGATTAAAAATTTTTATTCACTGTGGCAACCTTGGCTGGAAACTCCAGATTTGGTACCTCATCAGCTGGTAAGAGATAGGTTATTACAAATGTAAGGCAAGGAAGGTGTAATTTGAGAGATGTATATATACAAATTTGATGGAATGGAGACACAAGAAAGGCCATGGCACACAGTTTAAAAAGTAGTTAGATGTTATGCGCTGATCCTGGAATTGAATAGTTGATTCTACAGACATACACTGGATATATAATAAGCTGAATTTATATGTATTTAATGGTTAATATAACCATCATTGATATGTGATGCTATTATGAGTGTATTGGACCTTAATACAGCCTGCTTAATATCTTTACCTGTATGACTCTGTATATGCTATTCTGATATATGACTACACAGGTTGTTTTGTATGTTTGGATCAACATGCATATAAATAATAAAAAAAAGTTCCTGATTTAAAAAAAAAAGAGAGCAGAGGACCCAAAATTACCAGTGTGTTAGGAAAAGGAACCATTTCTGGCTAAAAACTGTCATTTCCGCGGTAGTGCGCACATTTGCGCGCGTGCGCGCGCTCCCGTGCGCGTGCGCGCGCTCCCGTGCGCG
>BLSH010275219.1:28921-51929 GCA_018402905.1 Glandirana rugosa
GGTGGCCGAGGGCGATCGCAAAGTCCCTAGAGGCGTCACGCAGGTAGTTGGGAGGCGTAGTCTGGTGGCAATCGTCTGGTCTTCTTTCGGCTGTGGGGAGATCGGAAGACCCGAGGCTCGCGTCTATCTACCGTGTCTCGAGGTTGTAGTCCCGTGGGCACCTCGTCCTGTCCTCGACGGCGTGTATGGAGACGAGTGAGTTCGTAGGTCAGTGCGGGGGAATGTCCTACAGAGGTCGAATGTTCAGTTGGAGTTACGTGATAAATTAACCCGTTGATACACCGTTTACTCTAAATTACAACTACTTACATTTCCATACCCGAACCCCCGATTCTTATACGTACGTAGTATGTACCCAGATCCTTCTCCTCCATTGATTCCCCCAGTTGTACCCCCCCCTCATATGTATGATGCATGCATATTCTTAGCCCCCAAGCCCATACCTTTACATTCATCAACATTAAATCTCATTTGCCACATAGTTGCCCAATTAAATAGTGCATTGAGGTTGACTTGTAAGCTGGAGACATCCTGTAAGGGGGCGTGACTGGATGCTTGAGTGAGCAGAGGTATGTGCGGCAGCTCCTGTCCTGCTCCACGGGTGCCCTGATGTTGGAGCTCTGTGCCATCTATCTGCGCTCGGAGCCCAGAAGGCTAGAGGGGTGTCGGCTTTCTTCTGGTCTGCTAACGGTGGTCTGATGCGGAGGGTTGATGGACGCACTGCGGAGATCCCTGAAACGCTAGCGGGAGCCGGTGGCTTTTTGCCTCCTTCCTGGCGCTGTGGGACAGTGTGGCGGACCAGAGATTGGGGTTCCACTCCCGCACCTTGACGCACAAGCGACTGCTTGGTTTGCAGTATACCTCACATATGGAGTGGCTGTATTCTCCTGGATGGACTCTTTGGTGAACGGTGGGTTCCACTGCTGGGTTGTACTATTCGGAGCTGGAGAGGTGGCACCTGAAGCCTCAAGTATCGGTACTGCTGTGATTCCAGAGAAGGGGACCGTGAGTAACTGAGTAACTGAGACAAACTATGTAATGCTGAATGGGATTAAACAACACTACACAGGCTACATCTTACAACCCTTCACTGCTCATGTTGGCTGTTCTTTTCAGTGTTGCACAATTGCACAGCCCATATGTGATACATTGCAAAGTAGACACAAGCTATAACTAAACATATAAAAAACTCTATAAAAGCCTGTATACAAGATGAGACTGTATAAATGCCTGCAAAAGTACATGGCTGTTTCATGCAGTACTGGACCTCAATAGGAGTTGGGGTTGCATTTTTTATGAACTGTATCATATATACTGGCTACTCCTTGACTGTGAAACCTTGCTGTGTCTTATTACATTATGCTGCTCATATAAGTACTGGGATAGTTATTTTTTTTGCTGCATTGACCTGACTTTATGGGTTATACACTACTGCACCGCATTATAAAGTATATGTGAGGCTATGGGGTGTGACCGGATGTCAGAGTGAGAGGAAGTGCCCTCACTAACTCCTGTTCCCTGCCCCAGTGAGATCCTGAGAGCAGGTGCAGTTAGTGGTAGCGGCGGGGAAAGCATGAGTATTGGTGGCCAGTACCAGTCCGAGCTCCCCCTGTGAGAGAGGGTTAAGAACGGAGGGAAGGCTAGGGGGCGTGACCGGATGTCCGGGTGAACGGGTGTGTGGCGGCTTCTGGTCCTCTCCACGAGATCCGGATGGCGGGACGCAGCAGAATACCTCCGAAGCATAGTGCAGCCGGATACTGAGCCGCCCACCCTGCGGGAAGGCATCCGCAAGCCGAACACCGGGGACACACAAGGACCTCCCGCTCCCGATGGACCTAGCCACGGGCGGAACACTAGCCTGACGGAAGCCGATGGTAAACAGCTTGCAGGAACAGACGGGGAGAGGTGAAGAGTGGTATCGCCTGGAAGGTATGGTGGCTGGGGGGGGGCGGTATAGGTGTGTAAAGACGGCCTGCCTCTATGCTAAACAACTGGCTACGGATGAGAACAAGGAAAGCTGACAACCCTCACAAAACGCCGATCTGCCCTGATCCTAAGCGGAGGGGAGAAGGGGAATATCTGGTGGCGTATCAGACGGTAAGCCATGAGTAAAGGTGCCTGTAAAGTGCCTGCAATGAGCCTCTGCTATGCTATGCTATGCTAAGGATGTGCTAATAAGTAAAGGGAATTAAGGACGGGGAACAACGGGAGAGCTATTCTGTCTGTGCAGTTCCTTTCTTTCATTTGTCTCTCTACTTTCTACTCGCTACTGTGCATATTGAATCTAAGTAATGTGAAACATTAACTGTTTGATAGATACCCTATATTGAAACAGGGTGGACACTTCTGCTTCTATGCAGGGGTGCTTTGGTTTGCAAGCCTCGAAGATACCTGTGCCCTTACGAGATACGGGCCGCCGGGGGTGCATTAGCCGGATAAGCCCATAAGCGGTGTTCGCTTGCGACAAAGGCATGTGTGCGCTGAAGCATCTCTCCAGAAAAAAAAAAAATCTGCCAAGACTAGTGGTAATACTCGCACAGTTAAAACCCATAGGTCAGCCCAGATAGAGGGAAAATAGACAGCAAAAAGGGGAACAGTGAGAGGACTTCCCGATTATGCTTCCAAAACCATAAACCTAAAAAGGAAAAGGGAAAAAAAAGAGAATTTTTTTTTTTTTAACCAAACTGGGCACTGTGTAGAGCCGGAGGAAGAGGAGAAAAACTTCAGCCGGAAAATTAACTTAGCATCACAACACCATATTTAAGTATGGTAAAGGATAAAGTAAAAGAAAAAATGAACCAGGCCGCCAACACCCAGGAAAAACCAGCCCAATCCCCCATAAAAGGAGGGGTGACTCCTTCCGCGCAAACTAAAAACACAACAGGCGGGACGATGGCCCGAAAAAGCCAAGTAAAGGGGACAAAGGCAGATTCAAAGCTGGAACTGTCACAAACAATTATAGAGGAAAAGGTGGTAGAAGAGACAGAACCAACTATGCGAGAAGTACTAGAAGCAATAAATTCCTGTAAAGAAATGGTACAGGGGCTGAATGAACAACTGAAAAATCTCAAAGAAGAAATCGGCCTGATAAGATATGATGCTCAAAAGACACATGAAAAAATAACGGAAATGGAGGTAAGGATCAGCCAAATAGAGGACGACCTGAGCCCAATAAAAAAAGAAATCCCACGCCTGACTGAAAAAATGAATCCATATATAAATAAAATAGAAGATATGGAGAATAGACTAAGAAGAAACAATCTACGGTTAATAGGATTTCCTGAAAGAAGCGAAGGACCGAACCCTATAGAGTTCATCGAAAAATGGCTAGTCGAAAACTTCGGGAAGGAAATGTTCTCTCCATTCTTCGCAATAGAAAGAGCCCATCGGGTGCCATTTAGGCCCCCACCACCAGGGGGAAACCCCAGATCACTGCTGATAAAAATCCTGTTCTTCAGAGATAAGGAGATGATCCTGCGGAGGGCAAGGGAAAAAGGGTCCCTAATGTACAACGGTAATAGGATTTCAATATATGCAGACTACTCCCCAGAAGTACAAAAGAAACAAGCAAAATTCGTGGAAATAAAGAAAAGGCTCCAAGAGCTAAAAATTACATATGCCATGCTCTATCCGGCTAGACTGCGAATAGTGGCCAGTGGAGAAACCGTGTTCTTTAATTCAACAGAAGAAGCGCAGGACTGGCTGGAGAAGAACAAGGAGAGACTCCAGAAAACGGGTGGGACTTAAGAAAAGCCAACAATGGAGGCAGAATGCTGCGTCAAAACATCATAGTTTATCCTTATATTGTAAATAAGGGGAGGAAGAATGTGGGAAGCTGCACGTAAATAATAGGGTGCGATTGTGGGATATGGTGGAGTGGAGTAGAACACGTATGCAGAGAGAAGGGGGGGGGTGGGAGGGGGAAATGGGAAAGAGAGTAGTTTTGGTCACAAAAAAAGCCCAATGGTTGGACCCAGAAGAGGTCGTGAGTGTGTGATGAGGTATGCCCATCCCGGAACGCGGGTAGAGGCAACAAGTGTGAGAAGAATGAATGTAATGTTGATAAGGAAGCAAGAGGAAAGGAGGGACACCCAAAAGGAAAACACGAATCAAAAAAAGAGCACGATACAGAAAGAGATTAAGAATCCACCACACAATAATCACGAGTTAATTAATACAGGTAGGGGAAAATACACTAAAAAATGGGCAATCACGAATAGGTGGTATAAAAAAAGAGGTAGACTATATGCAAGCAAAAGAATGGCGAGTATGTTCCTGGAATGTAAGAGGGCTAAACGACAAGAAAAAAAGAGGGGCAGTTCTGGCATCAATTAAGCAATATGATACAGCAATAGTATGTTTTCAAGAGACACATCTAGTAGAAGAAACAACTAGATTTTTGGCAGGAGGGCGCTATCAACAGCGATACCATTCAACCTACACCTCCTACTCACAGGGTGTGAGTGTAATGGTTAAAACTGGGGTAGGATTTATATGTAAAACAGTAAAGATAGATAATCAGGGCAGATATATTTTTCTTCATTGTGGGATAGAAGGAAGAGAATGTATATTAGCTATATAGATATATATATATATGTATATATTCCGCCACCCTTCAAACCCGATGTTCTATACAAACTGATTGCATTTGTCGTGGATAAACCCGGGGTTCCAATACTGGTGGTGGGGGACTTTAATGGAGTAATGAACGAAAAGCTAGATAGATATCCAAGTAAAAAAGAGGCCAACCCTAAAGAAAAAAATATACTAACCCAGATAATAGGTGAAATGGATTGGAAAGACCTTTGGCGGATAAGGCATCCTGCTGAACAGCAGTTCTCGTGTTTCTCAAGGACTTACGGCTCTTTGTCAAGGATCGATATGGCCCTTGGGAATGACCAAAGTGGATCAACTTAGCAGTATTTCCTATATGGCCAGAGGGATTTCGGACCATTCCCCACTGGTAGTTGGGTTTAAATGTGAGAGAAACCAGGGCAGTGGAGGGTGGAAGCTGAATCCTTACTGGCTAGAAACAACAAGAAACCCAGAGGAGATAGGTGAGCAGATAAAAGAATTTATAAGTAGAAATGAGGGGACAGCAAATCTGGGAATAGTATGGGACTCCCTTAAAGCCTATATAAGGGGTATAATGATTCAAGAAATAGCTAAACGTAAGAAACAGATTAGGGAAGGTGAAAAACAGGCTAGGCATAGAGTTGTAGAAACAGAAAAAGCCTATAAAAAGGAACCTTCAGAAGAGAAGCGTCTAGCGTGGGTAGAAGAAAAAGAGAAATATAGGCAGCTCCAGATAGACAGCGCAGAAAACAGACGAAGGTCTAAGCGAAGGGATTTCTTTGAGGAGGGGGAAAGTGTAGGGCACCTATTAGCGATCCTGACAAAAAGCAATAATCAAGTAAACAGTATAACAACTATAAAGACAGCAGGGGATAGATTGATAACGGAAGGTCAAGAGATAAATATGGAATTTAAGAAATTCTACGAAAACCTATATAACTCCCAGGGACAAAATGTGGACTGGGAGACGCGGGACTTCCTGCGTGGGCTGGAGGTCCCGCGCCTCTCGGTAGAAGATAGGGAAAGTCTGGAGGCCCCATTGACTGAATGGGAGATAAGGGAAATAATTAAAAAAATGTCAAATAGGAAAGCGCCGGGACCAGATGGTCTACCAATAGAAGTATATAAGAAATACGACGAGACCCTGGTCCTGCTGCTACTGAAAGTATTAAATGCAGCGAAAGAAAAAGGGGGTCTGCCAGAGTCAATGCAGGAATCAACAATTATTGTCTTTCCCAAAAAGGACACGGACCAACAGAATTTAACATCCTACAGGCCAATCTCCCTGTTAGGCGCTGATGTAAAAATTTTGGCTGGCGTACTGGCAGCCAGACTAGGGCGAATAATTACAAAATACATACATCCAGATCAATCTGGCTTCATGCCAGGACGAACCACCCAAACTAAAATCAGAAGAGCGTACTTGAATATGCAAATACCAACCCTCAATGAAGGCTCTAGAGCCATATTAGCACTTGATATAAACAAGGCATTCGATAAAGTGGAATGGCGATATTTATGGCTGGTGCTGGATGAGTTTGGTGTAGGCCCGCAGTTCATGGGGGTGGATGAAAATGCTATATGCAAGGCCAAGAGTGAAAACAAACAATCAAATATCAGAAGCATTTACACTGGCACGTGGGACGAGGCAGGGGTGTCCTCTGTCGCCAATGCTGTTCGCATTGGCGATAGAACCACTTGCTATGGCCATCCGGGCTTCAGGGGACATAAGGGGATTTCAAAGAAAACACGGCGAGGAAAAAGTCGCATTATACGCAGACGACCTCTTAATTTTTCTAGGCGACACACAGAACACCTTAGAAGCAGTCTTAGAGCTGACCGAAAGGTTTGGGAAAAGCTCGGGTCTTCGGATAAACTGGGGAAAGTCAAATCTAATGCTAATTGACAAAGGCAGGCCCAGAGGTAGCAAAGGGCATCCGAAGGTACAGCAGACTGATAAAATTAAATACTTAGGAGTAACCATAACTAAAAACTCAAAACAATACACCAAAGACAATCTAGAGGAATTAATAAAGAAATTTAAGGAGAAAAGTCGGGTATGGAGACGGCTGCCGCTCTCTGTGGCGGGCCGATGTAATTTAATCAAAATCATATGGCTCCCCCAATTAAATTACGTAATTCAGAACACGCCGGTGTGGATAGCTAAAGGTTGGTTTCGGAAGGTGGAAACAATATTTAGAGAATTAATTTGGAAAGGAAGACAAGCCAGGATAGGATTGCGGGTGCTGCAGCGCCCAGGAGGTAAAGGTGGATTAGCTGTCCCGCACCCATGGCACTACTTCTTGGCAACACAGGCAGTACACCTGAGAGGCTGCCAAGTGGTAGGAGGAGGAGACATAAACATGAAGCTAATAGAGAACCAAACTAAACACAGCTTAGGCATTGAAGTATTGGAGGCAGGACAAAACATCAGTAAGATCCCTACATATAAGCTAATTATAAAGACATGGGAAGAAATAAAGAGAACATTGGGACTTAAAGGGTACACAATATACTCTCCAATATGGGACAACAATAACATCCAGGAAACATTAAGAGTAGAACGCAATAAGGAATGGGAGAACCAGGGAGGGCTAAGATTAACCCAGTTATATAAGAAAGATAAAATTAAAACATTTCAAGAACTGAGAGAAGAATATGGCCTAACCAATAAATCATTCTTTACGTATCTGCAATTAAGACAAGCTTTAGAGAGACAGTTTTGCAACGGGACCCCAGAATGGTGTGAATTAAACAAAATGGAAAAACTATTGAAAGAAAATCAGGCAAAAGGTATTATATCAGAAATATATAGCGAGCTGCGCGTGGCAGCCATGAACGAAACTGAGGAATTAAAGTGTAGGGAGAAATGGGACAGGGACGTAGGAGGAATTACTCAGGAACAATGGATGAGAATATTAGAAATGTGCCCGGCGGTGTCTATGTCTCCATCTCAAAGGGTGTCACATTTGATGCTAATACACAGGGCATACCATACACCTGTGCGAATGTTTAGATTTGGGTATAGACCAGACTCAAGATGCCCAAGATGTGGTGAGGAGAGTAGTAATCTAATACACATGATGTGGAGGTGCCGAAACTATACAGATATTGGACAGAAATCCTAGAGACAATAAATAAAGTATTTGAGACCAAACTAGGGAAGAACCCAACGACATGTATACTGGGCTATCTAGCAAAAGATCAGATGCCACTTAAAAAACAAATTCCAATAATAAGGTGCTTATTTATTGCACGAAAGCTAATTGCAAAACATTGGGCGACAACAAATCCCCCACAGTTTAAAGAATGGGTCAAGGATGTGGATAGAACGGTGAAAAACGAGGAACATGTATTGAGAAAGAATGGCAATAATAAACAGCACTTTGACAGATGGAGCCCCCGGATAAGAGAAATAGCAGGGAGGAAATAAATGGGACGACAGGCTGCAATAAAACAAGTGGAAAACCGAATAAAACTAAAAGCATAGGGCAGGTGAGGTGTGTTCTGTCTGAAGGTGGGTGAATGAATTAGATGAAAAGAATGAGTGAAAGGGGAGGGCGGCTCTCTCTGCCTGATGATTTTTAAAATTTGATGTTGTTTAATAAAAGGTATAAGAAAGGGGCAGGTAGAGGGAGGAATGCGAGATGAATGAAGTATGGTAAGGGATAAAAATAAATGGAAATTGAATATATTGCCACAATGATGTGAAGTAGCCAGAACTGGGATGATAAAACTAGAATGAAATCATTTATATCTGGCGAAAGACTGAAGTGAAAAAAAAAAAAAAAAGAACGGAGGGAAGGATGGTTGCGGTATTGAGGCTCGACTACGCCACTCCCCAGCACTGCCAGTCATGAACCTGAACCGCCGCCGCTCTGAAAGCGTATTGTGCAGCGGGCGGCAGGTGCGGACAGCTGGAAAGCGAGGAGCGCGGCTGACTGCTACCGAAGCAACCCCCAGTGTTAGAGGAGAGGGGAAGCGGAAGCTAGCCGCAGTGTTGGTGGTCCCTAAGTGGCGAGGCGAGTTGTAGGCGCCCACCCAGGTAACCCCCTGGGAGAGAGGGAGGCTTAGCAGCGGAAGCCAGCAGGGAGTCTGCTCCTGAAGAGATTAACAGCTGACTTTGGAGTCCTATGGTGCTGGGCTGTATCTATAAGCTGCAGGATAAAGTGAACACCAGATACCAGGAGCTCAGCAGTGGAACTCAGTTCCTATCTAGCAACCCCTCTGAGGGGGGGGGGGGGCGGAATCGAAAGTCTGCGGCAGAACCCCAGCTGGAAAAGGAAGAAACCAGACCGTGAGTAGCGGTGTACATTGATATTGACTTTGATGACCTTTGATGACCTGGCTCTTTCTTACTGATGTGTAAGATTTAGGGGATAATTCTGATGAACTGTCTTTGTGTTTGCCATTTCCTTGTTATAAAACAAGTAAACTGGGTACCCGCTCTAGGACTGCATAGTGAATAATCAGGAACCTCTGGGAACCTGTACAAGTAGTGGTTGGAATACCCTCCTTGGCTTCCTCCCCCTTTTTTTTTTTCTTTTTGGACCACCGATAGGGGGTTCAGGAGACACTTAGCATAGGAGGAATAACACTCTTTGTGGGGAGAAGCAATATAATCAAATTTACATGACCAAAAAGAAAGGAGAGGATCATGCCTCTCAGGAAAATTTGAGTACCCAGAAAGTAAAGGAAAAGACCAAGGAGAGCTTAACAGCGGCAGCAAAGCTAGAATACCCCTACTAAGACCCCCACAAAGGGAAGTCAGCAGCCCCAAATCAAAACCCAGCAGGGGAATAAACAGGGAAAAGTCAAGGTGGCGATAAGCCGGAGGCAGCCTCTGCAGAAGGCACTGAGTGAAAAAAGTGCATCTGCCCCAATGGCATCGGTCCCTCTACAAGAGGCTAATTCGGCTACATAGACTGCTATAGAGACCAATCGCTCACTAAAAGAAGTCCTCCAGGTAGTAAATATTTGCAGGGCCACACTGGCTGAGTTATTTGGTCAAATGAGAGGGGTCGGAGAAGAGGTATCACTGGTAAGGCATGACCTGCAAAATATACAGGTAAGGACAATAGCTGTGGAGGGGAGGCTGGGTATGGTGGAGGACGAACTTAATCCACTTAAAAAAGAGCCGAGGAGCCTACAGGAGAAGATGGAAGCCCATACCTATAAAATGGATGACATGGAAAATAGACTCCAGAGGGAAAACATAAAAGTGGTAGGCCTTCCGGAACATAGTGAGGGGGGCAATCCTACAGAATTTTTGGAAAACTGGCTTAAAGATACACTTGGGATAGACGTTTTTTCACCATCTTTTTTCATTGAGAGAGCTCATAGAGTCCCATTTAAACCCCCACCACCAGGGGGGTTCCCCAGGCCGTTACTTGCAAAAGTGTCTAATTATAGGGAGAAAGTAAAAATTTTACAAAAAGCTAGAGAAAGACTTCTCTCCGGATTTGCAGAAAAAAAGAGCCAAGTTATTGGACATTAAACGTAGACTACAGCAATCTAAAATTACTTATGCATTGTTGTATCCAGCCCAATTGAGAATCAGGCCTTTGGTGGGACTCAATTTTTTGATAGCCCGGCTGGATGACAACAAACAGAAATTACAGGATACTTAAAATGGACTTGCAAGAGCAGGGTATGAAATTTGAAATATGCACCGAAAAATTTGCACAGTACACATTGTAGGGAGCAGGATTAGAAGAGGCACAGAGGAAGATGGAGTTAAATGGTGTAAGGGGGGGAGGGTAGGATTGTATCGCTGGTTGACCCCCTTCTTTAAGGACTCAATCCCCCAGTTGGGAGGAAGACAGTACCAAAAGCAATATCACTCAGTCCACACAACCTATTTGAGGGGTGTGAACATATTCATTAAAAGAGGAGTGTCTGTCTCCATCAGACAGATATAGGTGGATAACTCTGGTTGCTATATTTTTTTATTGCTTACGATTGAAAGTAGAGCATTTGTGCTAGCTAATATGTATATACTCCCCCTTTTTTCACTGAAATTTTATTTAAATTGTTCGAATTCATTTTGGACAAACCAAGCACCCCAGTGTTAGCAATAGGAGACTTTAATATGGTCCTGGGTGGGGGCTGTGACAGGTTCCTGGCATGGAAAAGGAGGAGTAGTTTAATGGAAGATAGATTTGCTCAAGTACTTGACGGGACTGCTTGACTTCTGGAGAACACAGTCAGTTAAGAGAGAGGTGGAAGAAGCTGAGAAACTGTACATTAGAAGACCCTACAGCAGAGAGGTACAGAGCCATGGCAGACAACCAACAGAGGTATAGATTGTTAGAGATTAGAAAGGCAGAGAATAAGCGACTATTTAGGAAACAGAGCTTCTTTGTGGAGGGAGAAAGCATAGGTAGAACACTAGCCTTTTTGATTAAAACAAACTCCCCAACTGAGATCATCACAGCAATAAAAACAGTAAAGGGTAGCGTAGCCTCAAATGTACCAGAGATAATTGAGACATTTAGGGAGTATTATGAGGGGTTATACAAATCAGAGGTGGGAGACAAGCAGGAGGAAATGGAAAACTTTCTAGATAAACTTGAGATTAAAGTTCTCTCGGAGGAGGAAAGGGGAAATATGGATGCTCCTTTCACCTTGGAGGAAGTGGTAAAGAAAATGGCTAATGAAAAATCCCCTGGGCCTGATGGACTTCTTGCAGAAGTCTAGGAGCATTATGGGAAAGTGCTACTCCCGGAATTATTAAAGAAGGCTAACTGGGCAACAGAGGCAGAGGAATTACCGTCAACTATGAGGGAAGCCATTATAACCCTTCATTACTAGGAGGGGAAGGAACCGCTAGAGGCCTCCTCATACAGACCAATATCACTGCTATGTGCAGATACTAAAATATTGGCGAAAGTGCAGGCATCCAGGTTGAATAGAATTATACAGAGACTCGTACACTCTGACCAGTCGGGGTTTATCCCGAATAGATCTACCAGCGTGAATATTAGAAGGGTGTACTTGAATCTGCAGATAGAAACAAAGAACATGGGTTCAAGAGCTGTTCTATCCCTGGAAGCTGCTAAGGCCTTTGATTGTTTGGAATGGGGTTACCTCTGGCGGGTCCTGGAAAAATTTGGATTTGATCCCTCTTTTGTTAGATGGGTTAAAACCTTATATAATGGCACGAGTCAAGGTTAATGGCAAGTGTTCAGAGGGGTTTCAACTGGGTAGGGGGGATGAGACAGGGGTGCCCCTTGTCTCCCCTGCTCTTCCCTTTGGCAATGGAGCCCCTTGCAATGGTGATCAGAGCTTCTGCGAATATATACAGGGAGAGGAAAAATTGCTCTATATGCACACGACGTCCTGTTATTCTTGGGGGATACACAGGGGTCATTAACAGAAATAATAGAGCTGGTAAAGGAATTCTGACTCTTCTCAGGCTTAAAAATAAATTGGGAGAAATCGGCACTCATTTAAAGGTGGTAGATAAACTAAAATTTCTGGGTATTTTTCTCTCAAGAGACCCCAAACATTTTATAAACGATAATTTAGTCCCTTTGCTTAACAAATTTAAACGAAAAAGTGAAATATGGAGACATCTCCCTCTATCAGCTGCAGGTAGATGTAGTCTGATCAAAATGGTTTGGATGACACAACTGATATATATCCTGCATAATTCCCCATTATGGTTGTATAAAAACTGGTTTAAAAAAATTGACACCCTGTTTAGGGATTTAATATGGAATGAGGGCACCGCGAGGATTAGCTTGAATACATTACAACTACAAATAGAGGAGGGGGAAGTTGCTTTACCCCACCCCAGGAATTATTTCCTAGCAGCCCAACTATAGTATATGGTTGGTTGTGGCTTACGGGAAGGGAAGGATACAAACAGTCGGATAATATTAACAAACTCTCTGCATAATAAGTTAATAGAAGCATTGGAGGCAAAATCTTTTTACCCAATGACCCCCACTTTAACAATGGCTATAAAGTTGTGGGATATGGTTAAAGCGCAGTTGGGGTATGGGGCCTTTTCAAAATACACCCCCTTATGGAACAATAACTGCAGGCAATGGGAAAAATTAAAGAATGGGAGCTGCAAGGCATGAACCGGCTCAGTCAGTTATATACAAATAGCAAGTTAAAATCTTTTACTGAATTGAGGAGGGAGTTTGACATTCCCAAACAACCTTTTTTCAGATTTTTACAAATTAGGCACGCGATAGAAGCACAGTTTAAAGATCAGCCAGTGTAGTGGAGTGAGATACCTATCCTTCAAAAAATAATAAAACCAATTCCTTATAAAGGACTAATCTCAGGTCTATACAGGGATATATGTAAAATATTAAGGGAGATTGGGGAAGAACCCCCTATTAGAAGAAAATGGGTAGAAGACTTAGGGGAGATAACTATAGAGCAGTGGAAGGGCATCCTAATAGCATGTGCATTGGTATCAATGGCCCCCCTTACAAAAATGTCTCATCTGTATCTACTACATAGGGTCTACTACACCCCGCAGAAACCATTTCAGTTTGGAAGGAGGCAAGACGATAGGTGCCCTAGATGCCACGGGAAAGGGGATCTTATACATATGGTATGGAGATGTCCCAAACTTTTTAGATATTGGGAGGAAATCATAGGTACTATTAAAAGGGTCCTCAGTGTCACATTGGAAATGGAAGCTAGATTTTGTATTTTGGATAGTATTGAGAGAAGGGGAGAAAAGAATAAGCTCCCAAAAGCTATAGAGGGATGTTTGTTCCAAGCTAGGAAATTGATTGTCCAAAAATGGCAATCTATTTGTCCCCCAACCATGGAAGAATGGGTTAACACGGTTAATGAAACAATATGGAAGGAGAGAGGGACTTATGTGAATAGAGGTAAGCTTGATACATTTGAAAAGAAATGGGGACTCTGGTTGAGAGAAATTGACCATCCAGGTCATCATTAACAACATAGGTGCCAAAAGAGGATAAATGGGATGTGTGAATTGATTGAGTATAAGGTATATGTATAGGATGAATGGAGATGTGTGAAAGGGTAAAATGAAAAGAATATCAGAGTACAAGACATAGACTCACAAGCAGGCTTCTCTTTTTTCTTATTTTTATTGGGTGGTAAGGGAGGGGGGAGGGTGAGGGGTTGGTAATTAATGTGATAATTGTTGTTTGTATTTAAAGGGAAAAAAAACCTTACTAAAGATTATTGAAAACAAAAAAAAAAAAAAAATAAAAAGGATGTTATTATATTATATTATATAAGACTGAAATGATACTTTTAATCCCAGATCCTATATCATTTACAAATATATTAAAAAGTTAGGGTCCCAACACTGAACCTTGGGATACACCACTGATAACCCTAGACAATTCAGAGTATGAATCATTAACCACTACTCTCTGAATACAATGTACCAATCAATCTGTGTGTGCCAAATTGATACTTCCTGCGCTTGCTGGAGAATATGTGCCATAGCAATAGTGTGTTTTTCAAATTACATAAATTATGTGTGTATACTATTAAATGCTGTACAAATATCAAATTAAAGTGCAAGTGCGACAATGGAGTTCATATATACTGTAGTTCATGAAGTTCACAAAGAGTTCACAAAATCCCATAAGACTTAAAAATCTTCTTGGTGCATAACCATTTCCAAGTGTAAAATAAAAGCACCAAGTGCTGTTAGGATTCAATTCATGCAGTCCGTGCTCCCCTCTTGTGTGCCCTTACAGTCACCAGATATCATGGACTTCCATGACAGAAGTCTCAAGCGCTTGTACTGATGGCTGGGTTTTGTTGCCCTTTAGGCTGGAACTCCAATGGCAGCTTATGATGTCCTCAAAGTGTGTTCAGGTAGTTGGTAAAAGATGGCAGAGAGAAGATATAGGGTGTAATTCCATTTTATTTGGATTAAAAACAAGTAGCATCCACTTACATCTTAAAACATGCTGTAATGCATAAAAACTGGAAACCGGAAGTGGTTAACGATCGTTGACCACGGGTGGTGACGTCAAATCCAGCCGGTGAAAGGGAAGAAATATGAATTACAACCAGGAACCCCCAAAACAGAGGAGAGGATGCAGATGGGGCAAAGGAAAAAAGAAAAAGAGAATCCTAGGCCAAGGCATATTCAATCTCACTAAGGCCACCTTTTCAGACAGAGGATGAAATAAGGACATTAGAACTGGGATTGAAATACACCCCACCAAAAAACATTAATAAATTTGAGGTATATATGGATTTACAAAAATTCATCAGGAAGTTGAACATTAAAAAGTATTTTGCTAGCAAAACAGGAGAACAAATAGAATCGAATACAGTTTACGCACATAGTGGATTAAGAAATAAATCACTACTAAATCCGCAGCATGGAAACAATCAATGTCTAGACGTTTTTAAGCTAATGATGGAACAGGAAATAGAAAATATGAGCATTCACCACAGCACACAGGATCCAAAAATACAACATAGTTTAGAGGAATTAGAAAAAAATAAAAATCTAGTAATCGGGCCAGCAGATAAGGGGGGGGCAATAGTCATCTTGGATAAAGATGATTATTATCAAAAACCCAATAGATTGATTTTGGATAAAACTACATATGTCAAATTAAAGAAATTATATACTGACCAGTGTAGATGTCAACTCCCTCTACACTAATATTAAACAAACAGACGTAACCAAAGCCATAAAATGGGCCCTGACAAAGAAATCAGATATGAAAAAAGAACAAAAGAAATTTATCACTGAAGCTTTAGAACTAGCCATGAAAGGCAACTATTTTTGGCATAACAGTCAATTTGTACAGAGAAAAAAGGGGTTGCAATGGGAGCCAAGTTTGCTCCCACTGTAGCCAACATTTTTATGAGCAAATGGGAGGAGGAGGACATATTCAAAAACACCAAGAAAGAATTAAAAATGTTTAAAATGTATATCGATGATGTTTTTATTTTATGGGAAGGAACAGAGAATTTGTTGAAGCAATTTCTGAAAAATAATAATATTAACAAGTATGAAATCACTTTTTCAGGCACATACAGTGAGAAAATGATAAACGTTTTAGATTTAGAAATATTAATAGAAGGGAACCATCTCCATACACATACACACTTTAAGGAGACCGATAGAAATGGTGACATCCCTGTCAAGAGTGGACATCACCCCAAATGGCTCAATGGTATCCCCAAGGGACAAATCATCTGCATTAGAAGAAATTGTGGCTCCTTACAGGATTTCAACACACAGACAGTGGTACTTATGGAAAGATTTGAAGAAAAAGGGTACAAAAGAGAAACATTAGTCAAAGTAAAAGAACAGGCCAAAAACATGAATCGAGATGAACTATTAGAGACAAAAAAGAAAAAGGAAAATAAATAAGAGATCAATTTCAGCACAGTTTTCTACAAACAATATAAAGATATTGAAAGAGCATGAAAAAAACATTGGCCCATACTGAAAAGAGACCCCACGTTATCAAAGATCTTACCAAACTACACTTTGTTTACAGAAGACCTCCCGCCCTTAGAAATAAGTTTGTGAGGAATGTAGCGGACCCCCTGAAAAGAAAATCACCTTTTTGGATACTTTTTTTTTTTCAATTGTGGCAGGTGTATGATATGTAGAACATGTCATATTAATAGGAAGAGACAAAAAAAAATAATTTTCAGTCCAATCACACAGGCAAAAGCTATAATATTAACACTTTTATCTCTTTTGATAGTACCTGTCACCTATCTTTTAGAATGCAGCTGCGGTCTGCAGTGTATTGGACGAACTACGCGACAACTTAAAATCAGACAAGAGAACACATGAACAACATAAAAAAAGGATTTTGTCACCACAGTTTATCCAACCATTTTAGAACACAACATAATAGAGATCCCAAACAATTAAAATTCTGTGGGATTGACAAAATCAACAGACATTGGAGAGGAACCCATATGAGGAAAGCTATCTCTCAGAATGAGTCAAGATGGATATATCAGATGGGCACTTTGATGTCCAAGGGGTTAAATGTGGAGATGGATGTTAACTGTTTTATTTCTAATTTCTAATTTTTGATACATACACAGTTTATAACATATTTGGAAATATTGATTTATAAGTTGGGGTTCAGGCGTTATAACTCCCATTCCCATAAATGCCCTGGTTCATAATATTTGACAATCTACATATCTACATAATCAATGATTTTCATGAAGGCCAATCAGTCATACGGATCAAATAGAAAAGAAAAGAAAAAATCTATTAGGTTCCGGTTAGACAGTGCTATTTTTATGAGTTTATAACAGTAACTTAAATTGTATCTTGTTCTATTAATGTAACACAATTTTACATTCCATTCATTTTAATAATTTAAATCAATATTTAATGTTTTATCAAAGTTGATCTTTGTTGTTAAGATGATCCAGTTCTGGTAAATACAAGTCGAAAAAATGCCTTGTAAGGCTAGGAATTATAAGCTCTGAATTCTTGGTGTACTAAGATGGTGGACTGCAGACTATATGAGGCCAAGTGCACCTTCTTGTTACACATACAGGAAGAGGAAATTACATCAATCTTCAGTCACTCAATGGTAATTCAGATCAGGCAGGTGAGGGAGGGGTTAGGTTCTATAAGCTCTATATATATGTTAATTACACCACCCGGGGACATCCTTTGATAATGTCTCGTGGGAGGGACGAAACCAGTCAGTTGACCACGGATGGTGAGGTCAGATCTGGCCGGTGATACTCAAGTCATTAACCACTTCTGGTTTCCGGTTTTTATGCATTGCAGCGTGTTTTAAGATGTAAGTGGATGTTACTTGTTTTTAATTCAAATAAAACGGAATTACACCATATATCTTCTCTCTGCCATTTGTTACAAACTACCTGAACACACTTTGAGGACATCCCAAGCTGCCATTGGAGTTCCAGCCTGTAGCACAACAAAGCCCAGCCATCAGTACAAGCGCTTGAGACTTCTGTCATGGAAGTCCACGATATCTGGTGAGTGTAAGGGCACACAAGCGAGGAGCACGGACTGCACAAATTGAATCCTAACAGCACTTGGCACTTTTATTTTGCACATGGAAATGGTTATGCAGTAAGAAGATTTTGCGGTCTTATGAAATTTTGTAATCTTTTTGTGAACTTCATGAACTATATATGAACTCCATTGTTGCACTTGCACTTTAATTTGATATTTGCACAGCATTTGTTGTCATTTATCATTTATAATTTATAATCTGTCACGTAGGGTATTGCTTTCATACTAGTCACATACTCTCTGAATACAGTCTTTTAGCCAGTTTTCTATCCATTTACAAACAGATTTTTCCAGACCTGTAGACTTACACATTAACCGTGTGTGAGGAACTGTGTCTAGCGCATTTACAAAATCCAAGTACCGTATACCATGACCACAACCACCCCTCTGTCCAAGATTTTACTTAGCTCCTCATAAAAAGAAATCAGATTTGTCAGACTACTTCTGTCTTTCATGAATCCATGCTATCTGTTACTTAAAATATATGTTTCCAGCAAGAACTCATCTACAGCATGTGGTCTTTTATTAAACTCTCCAGTATCTTCCCAACTATAGATGTGCTAATGTACTAATTGGTAGTTCAAATGTCCAAGGGATGAATATTATATATCACCACTGGAAGAGATTAAATACAGTTCAGCTCACAAATGACAAATACAGTATGTGTTAAATCCCAGCATTATACCTTGGATGTCTCAAAAGTTCTTCAAACAACATAAAGTGATAACATGCTCTGGAGGGTGGAGATATTTTTTATTTTTATTTTTTTATTTCTGCTTTGCTCACATGTTTCTGCTGCTACAACTGTGGTTTCTTCAAGAGGACAGGAATTTTCCTCCCCCTGAATCATCTGCCAGTGTAGTTGTACTTGATTCTGTTTTTCCTCTGTCTGCACTTTTTTGAAGAAGGTGGATGGTAGTTTAAGCAAGATATTCATTTTAATAATTGCTCTTAGTCTGAATCAAGAGCAAAAAATCTAGTATCCCATCTCTTTGATATCTTTGATGAGAGGGAATAATTCTTGTCATAGATATATCCTGTATCAGATGGAAGAAAGATGCCTAAGTATTTGATGGCATAAAGTTCCCATATGATTGGAAAAGTCACTTGTAATAGAGTTTTGGTAAAAGTCATGACTACAAAGTTATCTCCCATGGGACTATGTTAACAGCAATAGATATCACACATTGTAGACTGAATATGCATTTGAATAAAACAGCTTTTATTATATCTTTAGAAAAATATTTTTAAAAGAAAGAGGATCACTTTGAGATCATTGGTCCTAATTAGACCATCCTTATGACCATGCCTCACATATGAGTTAAAGTCCATACTAACAGTTGGAATTGGATTGTAAGTCCACCACCGTTATCCCAACGTATTTCAACCCCTATAGCAAGGTCTTTCTCAGGGGATAGAGGGTGGAGACAATCCTATCCATACAAAAGAAGGCATGTAAGAGACAGACTTTACATTCAAGATAAATTATTGCTGTTATACCACATTTTATATATGGTTTGTAAATAACAAAAACTTACAACAATGGTCAGATGAGTCCACTTAAAATGGTCACAGAAAGCAGCGGAAGCAGCCCAGCCCGAGTCTGAACCCGGGACATGTTCCCAATCCCATGGAGGGTCCGGGGCAGCTAAGGGAGGGGGGAAGAAGGCAGAGGGTGGCCACACTTGAACAAAGCAGAAAGGTACACTGAATACCCAGGAAAGTATGTACATTGACATTAAACAAACGGGGGAGCGGGACCGCGCCTGTGCATGACGATGCCGGGGGAGGTGGCGGGCTAACAGAGAGACATCAGGAGCGCAGATGAAAATTGCAAGAGGGTCAGAGAGACCCCAAGCAACAGGAGGGGGAAGCCCATCCACATGATCAGGACATTCTCCCACATATGCACTGAAGGATGAACACAGGAAGCTTCCAAGTATTGCAGGGCATGGATAGGCAGTCTGATGCCATCTAGTGACCAAAATAAGAAAGGATCAAGAATCCTAGTGTGTCTAACGCATCATAAACATCACATGGATGAATTACATAAATGATGTACAATTCATATTTTATAATAATACAGTTTATCAATCAAATGGGACAATGATATGATATAAACTCTTTTATCTATCCCAAACACAATTATGTATCTGTGTATTAAGGCACTGTGGTGTTCACATCAGGTCATCAGGAAAAATAAAAACCAGAACGAGACAAGACAAAACAGAAATAGTGTTAATGAGCAAAAAAACAATATATTTATGAAATAGAAAAAGTAGAGAAGTATAAAGTAGCACACACCCAAAACAGAGAGAAAACCAGTCTGGATTTGGTTTTAATCAGTTTTGCCTGACGAAAAACCTTTCATAAGGGGTATAAATGACACTGTGTCATTCAAGCAGGGGGGCACGTAGCCTTGAGTTTGTAAATCGACCTCTGCTCAACTTGCAGAAGTGTTTTGTTCCAGTCACCTTGTATCTGGGGGATATAGATCCTATCCAAGAAGGTGTCCTTGTTTTTTGGGAATTTGCCCCCATGGGTTTGTAGGACGTGCCTTCCCAGGGGCAGCTCTGGGTTTTGTACCTGCATGCAGCTAAAATGCTTATATAAACGCTGACACAGCTGTTGCTTAGTCTTGGCAATACAAAAGGATCCGCAATCACAGAATCACAGAAGATATACTACCCCCTGCGTATGGCAATAGGCAAAATGTTTTAGGATATGCATTTCTCCATTGGGAAGGATACGTTCATTGCGACTCAACATGAATTTGCAGCAAGTGTAACCCCCACACGGGTATGTACCCACCTGATGACAAGGATCCCTTCTATTTTCACGAAACTCACTAGTTACCAGTTTATCCCTTAAGGGAGTAGTTCTCCTGAAAGTTATAGCTGGTCTATTTTCCACAAATTGTTTAATTACTGTGTCTTCTGATAGGATTGGCCAATGTTTATTAAGAATACTCTTAATTTTGGATTGCTGGTTCGTATGTCTCAAGATAACCCACGCGGGAGCAGAGCCCCTGGAAGTTTTTTTCAGCTTGAAAAGTAGATTTTCCCTTGAAAGTTTATTGACTCTATTAAAGGCTTTGCGAAGGCAAGTTTTGCTATAGCCTCTCTCAAGAACTCTGGTACGCAGTTTGTCTGCCTCTGTTTTAAAGGTAGAGTCAAGTGAACAATTCCTTCTCAGCCGTAAGTATTGGCTGAAAGGTATCAAATTCACCAGACTGGTAGGATGGAAATTGTCAGCATGGAGCATTGTATTGCCAGTGGTACTTTTGCAAAAAAGACCGCTGGCAAGACGTCCATCCAGCAGTTTGGTTATTTGTGTATCCAAAAAATTAACTGTATTGCGGTCATAGGTCATAGTGAATTTGATGTTAAATGAGTTTTGGTTCATGGCTTGTAGGCATACATTTCATGAACTCCATGCTGACAGTTTCTATCCTACCAGTCCCGCGTCTGCGCACTGGTGTCCATCATGGCCGTGATGACCAGAACACGCCGTTCCAGCATGTGACGTCATCACCGGTGGCCATTTTGCCGCTTGGTTGACGGCAATACAGAGGGAACTCAGAAGGATCCATAAGGGGACCGGCTGGGAGGGGAGGAGAGGAGGGGGTGATTTTGGGCGGCTCTAGCTTTAGTGCTATAAATAGCACATAGCCCAATATTCCCCTCCTGGTTGCAGCTTTGACGGTTTATGTCTCTCAAAGAGGTATGTTCTGCTCTCTTGTCCTTATGCCATTACAGGCGATGCCTATAGGTTTTTTACTATGCTAAGTCAAAAACCTATAAGTATCGATTCCCACAGTTGAGTGTTGGTACCGAGTTGAAAATCAAGTCATCATTCTGGTTTGGAAGAATATATTAGATAGACTAGACTACATGTAATCTCATACCACTATGTCGGATGCCTTCTCCCCATCTGTCAATAGGAGAAGGTACACAACTTTCTGTGATGCCGCACAGTGCATTAAATTATTAGGTTTAATTTTAATATGTCTTTCTGTCTTGTTTTCCCTCCTTGCATGAAGCCTACTTAGTCAAGTTCCATCATTTATTAATGTAAGACAAAATGTAACTTGTTAGCATTTTAGCCAGGATGTTAAAGTTGACATTTAAAAGTGATATTGGTCTGTAATTTATGTATACTTGTGGATCGTTATTAGCTATTGGCAATATGCTTCTCAGGAAAAGAAGGAGGGATCTAATGAGGTTTATCAAGGGAGTTACGTGCCTGAAGTAGGAACCATTTACATTATTTTGTGGTGAGGCTCTGCAGGACACTTGCCTAGCTTTATCTGTGAGATAGTCAATTTAAGTTCCTCCTCTAACAAAGATTTCTTTATACAGGCTGCCTCCTCCCCACGTAATGTGAGCAGTTTGCATCTTTTAAAGAATTTTGAGAGCGTATGTGCCCTTGACCCCACAAAATCAATTTATGTTGAGTAAGCAGGATATAGGGCAAAATAATACTGGTAAAATTGGACAGCTACAGTATATCTTTGTTTGTGAAGAGGCATATGTGATTGGAAGAGCTAATAACTCTCAGGGCTCTCACCTGATACTTAGCAGTTGTGTCAGCATATTCATGATTTAGTTTGATAAGGAATTTAGTTTATTGGGAGAATGTTTTGCATTTTCTCAATTAATGTGGAGCATTTCCTGATTGGACAAGGTAGAGAGCATGACATCACTACCCCACCTCCCTACCTTGTTCAATCAGAGACTGCTATGCATTCATTAACCCCTTCCACACCGCGCGCAGTATATTTACTGTGGCAGTGTGGACGTGTCCCGAAAATCTCCGTAAATAGACGGCGATTTGCGGAGTGGCCGCTAGGGGGCATGCGCCACCAGTGGCAAACGCGTGCCTGCCGCACTCAGGAGGAGTGTGCCCGCGGCTCGGGCAGGCCCGATGTCCGCCGGCGAGCGGCAATGAGCTGCCAGAGCAAAATTACGGGGAAACACAGATGTAAACACGGCGGTTCCTCCGCTCTGTCAGTGGGGACATAAGAGATCTACTGATCCCTGTCACTGGGATCAGTTAGATCTCTTATGCCCATAACAGCCCAGCCCCCTCACAGTTAGAACATGCCTAGGGAACACAGTTAACCCCTTCACTACCCCCTGCAGGTTAACCCCTTCACTGCCAATGACATTTATACAGTAATCAGTGGACATTTAAATTTCTGATCGCTGTATAAATGTCATTGGTCTCAAGAAAGTGTCAAAATGGTCCGACATGTCCGCTGCAATATCGCAGTACTGCTAAAAATCGCAGATCGCCGCCATTACTAGTAAAAAAAAAATAAAAACCCCCAGAAATGAATTCTCATCATCCGTAAACGCGGCAACTTTTGCGCAAACCAATCAATAAACGCTGATTGCGATTTTTTTAACCAAATATATGAAG